>JAJKFI010000095.1:3647487-3675086 GCA_029204185.1 Lerista edwardsae
ACACACACACACACACACACACACACACACACACACACACTACCATAACCTCATGATGTGTTTTTCACATTTTTATACTTCCCTTCCTCCAGGGGGTCCTTCTCTCCATTTGTCTTCACAGCAACCCTGTGAGGTTAGGCTAAGAGATAGTGATTGGCCCAAGGTCAACCGTAAAGGATCATGACTATGTGGGGATTTCAACCTGGATCTTGCAGGTTTAAAGTCCAATTCCTGAACTGTGCACCCTACATTTATTATTTTTACTACCACTCCGACTACAGGTGGTCCTCATTATCTGTGGGGGTTCTGTTCCAGGAATCCCCATGGATACAGATCCTTGACCAGCTTTTCAATGTGCTCACATATATACTGTAAATTTGCATGCTGCTAACCCCTGCTAACTGGGCAAGAGGCACTTTTTCAAGTGGTGTCCTCTTATATTTAGCAGGGGGAGAGCAATTGTCCCTCTTCACCCCAGCACAGTGTCTTTCTCCTGGCTGTTGCTGGTGGTGTTCTCCATTCTTTTAGATTGTGAGCCCTTTTGGGACAGGGAGCCATTTAACTTTAATGTAATTATTTGCCTGTAAACCGCTTTGTGAACTTTGTGTTGAAAAGCGGTATATAAATACTAGTGATTGATTGATAGTGATTGATTGATGCTGCTTTTAGCCCATTCATGAGCGAAACGGGGAGACGTTGACTTGTCCATGTAGCATTTGGGCACAGTCCAAAGGGTCAATAGAATCTTTCCATTGACTCAGGTAAGGTTGGAATTGGGAGCTTTGTGATCAGGATGTCAGCTGTTATGAACAGATTTCAGAGTTGCTTCTGCAGCTACAACACAAACTCTTATCCAAAAACCTACTATATTTTAAAAAGTGTATCTCCAAACAAAATTTGCATTAAATAACAGCACAAGTCAAAGTGATAAATGGTCTTTTGGCTTCCATGAGAAAATCCTCCTTGCCCTCAAATGCCTTATGCATAAGATCTACAAATACTAGACCGGAATATGTTATTGTGATACTGCTGATACCCTGATCATAAAGATGTGCTGTAGCAGATCTGTCTGTGATATTGGGGTAATGTCCTTGCAATGCTGTGATATGATTAATGTGATGCCTCGTCCAAAGAATTTATATGTTTATGTAATGGGTTTTATGATCAGACTATTAAACTGCAAACCTGTACAGTTTTATCTGGGAGTAAGCCCCTTTGAACTCCATGGCACTTACTTCCAAGGAGGAATGCACAGTATAAGTTTGTATGCATCTCTAGTCACATTGGCACCTGTGATTTAATTAACTATCAGTACATAAGTGAAGTATGAACAGCAATAAGGGTCCTTTATACAGAAATTTCCATTGAAGCATGAAGAGAGAAAATGCATTCTTGACATGCAGTTTGCGCAGTAACATGCACAAGGACAATTCAGACTTCACAGCAAATGTATCAGAATTAGCTGTCAGTTTGTTGAACACTTTTGTACTTGCACTATGAAATTAAACACATGCACATCCGTTTCCTATTAACACAAAGCTGGGGACAACTCTTTGCATCTTTTCAACCTTTACAGCTTTTGAACCATTTTGCCCATAAAATGTAATGCAATAAAAGGTCATAAAATGTAATCTCATGTGCCATGCCTCTCCTTTTTACATAGCAACACCAACAAACATGAGCAAGAGAAATTAGGAGACCTTTCAGGTTTCTTAGCACTCTCTTAGTTGACATGATTTTTTGGTTACATCTGGCAAATGGGATTGCCGTATTTGAGTGAAAGAAAAATTGGATTGTTCAGAGCAAGAAGCAGCAGCAGCAGCAGACAGAGTCACCTCTTAGGTAGAGCTCCAGATTGATGCAGCATATTGACCCCTTAGAGAAAGACAAGTCACCACTTTTAGTGCAGTTTTATCTTAGAAAAAAATTCAGGGCTTGCAGCAATGAGAAACTATTAGGGGCTTGTCCCACGGCCTCCATAGATGCATAGTTCAGAAAATGAATAGTACAGCCTTCAGGAACTTGTACTTTTGGCCTCAGAACATCAACAAAGAACTACTTTTTTATTTTCCATAGTTTCCTCCAGCATCACCGTATCTTCACCACATTGATAAGCAGATGCAAATGCACACAGTTCAAAACATGCATCTCCTCTCTACTTCAGGTCTTTCACCCCATGCAATCTACTGGAACCTTAAACTGCTTGGATGAAGCAGGTGCCCCACCAGAACAGGAAGACACAAACTCTTCTTTGCTAAGGAAGGATGGCATAGAAGGCAAACATTACCTGGACTCCACAGGCTGATCCTCCTGAGATGATGCTCCCAAGACTCGGCTGCCTTTCCTCCTCTCACATTGCCACCCTTGTGGGCCTCAGTGTGTCATGAGTGACACGTCCCACTCCTTCTCCCTGTTCCACATGTTTCCCCAATCTTGGTTTCGAGCCTCTTCCAGCTGCCGTTCTCACCCTCCCCTTCCTCCCTTCCATTCAAGTTGAACATCTCTCCCAACACATGGGAGCCGTATGGAACAACAAACCTCAGTCATTGGTACTGGAGTGCCTTTGCAATGTTGATTCCCTTGTCCGGCACTACTTGCTCATACCCTCACAATCCCCTGGCTGTTAACAGCATTCATGTAACCCTCCTTGCTGTCCAGCGTTTCCGCTCGGTCATTTTTCTGAAAAGCCAGCCAGCTAGCCGTGAATTTGTTCCCCAGCTTGTTTCTCCTGATTGCCAATTAATTCTCTGTTGATTACTTCATCCCTGATACCTTAGGCCAAAACTATTTCTGGCAAAGTAAACAAGGCAAATGAACCTTTTTGGGCCATGCATGTCTCGATTCTCAAGACCCTGGCCTCTCCAAACTCAGCGACCTAATCAGTGCGGTTGGCGAGATGTTGCAATCGGCAACGTCCGATGATTGAACTCATGATGGTCTTGCTCCAGATTCAGAAGGAAGTCAACACATCAAGATGTACCGTGCAAGGAGTAGGAACAGTGGTTGAGAAAACATGTCCCAAGCCGAGCTATGAATCATAAATTACATGACACATTTTGTCCGTGTATCTTGGGTATTTCGCCTTTCTGCCAGATATCCCTCCCAAGACAACAATTCGCTACAGTGCGCCTATTGCTTGATTGGATTTGGGGGTTGTTGTGGTCGTGATTTTAATTATTTTCCCTCTGCATACAGTATCTTTTTATTTGGTGTAAGCCACTGTGTGTACCCCTGGGGGCTCATCACCAGGATACAAATAAAATAGAAGGAATCATTCTCATCATACTCTCTTGGAAGGAAAATCAGCTCCCAGCATTCCACCAGTGTGGCCAGTGCAGAGTTTCTCTGAGATTTCATCTGCACTGAGATGAAACTGCACTGAATTTCATCAGATGAGATTTCATCTGTATACACTCCAGCCCAGACACTGGAGCCATGATGGGCAAGGAGCACATAAAGCCCCCATCGCAGTGATCGTCACTCTTCACTGTCTCCCATACAAATAACTCATTGCTACTTAGTTTGGCAGGAAGCAGAGCACCACATGGAGTGAGGCTTTTGCAGTGAGCACAAAGCTAGCCCTCGGCTAGTGATGGTGACCACCCTGGACCCCACCAACCCCATCACGGAGTTCAAAATGTCTCTGTATGCCACGTGTATAGATCCCCTCAGGAGCCCTTAAATCATACAGCTTTCACTTCGCAACATCCCCACCTGCCCTTCGAATGGGCATTTCGATGTCACACAGTGCTAGTGCAGGGCCTTCTCTGCCGTGGCACCCGCTGAAGTGAGTGAAAACAGCACATTCTTGCAGACCGTCCCTGAGGCTGCCAGGCAGCCTCATCCTGCGGTGCCTCAGTGCTCAGGGTTCTAGCAGTGCTGTTTGGAGACCTCTGCTCTAAGGAAACCTGTGGGCGGGGGATGCCCTTTTCTAGCCATTCATTTGCCTCCACTGCTTTGCCTTCCACTCTCTGTATTGGAAAAGGAAGAGGAGGGGCAGCGTGGAACAGAAAGTGTGGATAAAAGGTGTAAAGGTGGGCTGGGGTGTCTCCGTCAGGCCTGGTAAAAGAGTCCAGACCTGAGATACTCTTGTAGCTCTGGGAGCAACAGCCGTGGCAGGGGGCCAGCCATTAGCTACACCTGTGTGCTGGCCTCTGGGCTGCGATGAGAGCAGCTGTGGAGAGGTGGGGACATGCCAGACAGCGCGTTCTCTATGGAGACCCCAGGCAGGGCTCTGATGGGTGGTGTGGAACGCAAGAGGTACATAAGGAAGGGCAGTGCCCCATATCAGTGTGGGTTATACGGAAGGAGGGGGAAATGCTGTCTGACCGTGTTACCATTTGCTGTGTGCAAGATCTGTCTGCTGCATCCTGCTATCTGACTGATGTTCTGGTGACCTTGGCTTGGATCTGACTATGGAGAACTTCAATACATTCTTATCTTGGCAGTGCTTTGTGTCTGTGACTCCTTCGCCTCAGTGCCGGAATGCCGAGCCGTGTACCACTAGGGAGCCGCTTCCTCTGCTAACAAAGCCGGGCCTTCTGTTCTAGAGCCCCGGCAACTGGGGTGCCTCCCAGTCCCAGTATGGCTACTGAGGAGCATGCTGTGACAGTCTCTGCCCCAGTGGTGTCATCTACAAACAAGGAACAGGAACGCTGGGCGGGACTTCCGTGGGACTTCTGCATGATTGGCTGCCCGCCCGTCCTGTTCCGCGGCTGCCCTGGCCTCGGGTGTGTGTGTGTGTGTGTGTGCCTGCTCGCCGGGGGAGATGGGTGGTGGGTGCACCGGAGCCTGGGTGAGCAGCGGTGGGGCGCGCAAACCAGGGGCAGCCCCCCCCCGAGGCCAGGGCAGCCGCGGAACAAAATGGGCGGGCTGCCAATCATGCGGAAGTCCCACCCAGCGTTCCCGTTCCTTATTTGTAGATGACACCACTGCTCTGCCCCCTCTTCCTTCTCCAGACCAAGGAGCAAGAAGAGCAGAGGTTGGCTCATCATTAGATAAGGAGAGACAGCCTTTGGCATGTCACCTAAGGCACCAGCCCTGTATCTATGACTTCCCTAAATGCCTGGACCACAGTGGTGCATGACACTATCCCAGCCGACTTTCCAGCACTGACATAGCTGTGCCAATTGGACATGTGCTGCATCTGCGGTGGAATCGGAGTCATGGAGGCCTCCTCAAGGTAAGGGAATGTTTGCTCTCTTACCTCAGAGCTGCATTGCACTTTCCCGGTGCTGGAAGGTTGGTTAGGACTGTGCCCTCAATCACCATGAGCTTAACTTCAGAAGTAACTACATTTCGGAGGACATGAAACTGTTTTTCTCAGCTGCAGGAAATTTTTTTTTTTTTGGAATGTATCATGGTTTTAATATACACACTCATAAGGTATACGGTATATTATATGATGTATGCTCAGGATCACTGAAGATGAGAGAAGCACCTCCGGATTTATTGGAGTTACGGTTATTTAGGCCAGATGGGGCTCTGATCACCCTTTATAAATTGCTCAGATTCTTTGGGGCAAAGGCCTGTCTCTGTAAATGTCAGTTACTGTTAATAACATTGCAGAAGACACACCTTGGAGTCTGAGGAAACGCTTGATCTCCCACAGGAGGGGTGCCCAGTTAGGAAGAAGCTGTTGATGAAAGGCGATCAGATCTTCAAAGCTAGACAGCATCAGCCTTTTCTAAAGTGCCTCAAGGGGAGGCCCAAGTTTAAAAAAAAACCAAAGCGCTGTCTACAACTGTCTGTCTTCTTTGCATGACTGAAGGCCTTACAGGCGATTCACACTCACTCAGCCAAAAACCTGGGCTTTCTACTGAGTCTATGCTCAACAGGGGGCCGTAGCCAATCCTAGCTCTGTGATGACGGTACTTGTCTGCTACCTGTGTTTCAAACACCTGTTTGTCCCACTAACGCCTGACCTTTTTTGAGTGCATGAAGTGCTAAATATGAAGAAGACTGGGGGCAATCAAATGCTTCACTTCTTCCCCAGTGCCACTCAAGACCTTCCCAGCCCTTCCTCTTTGCCTCAGGCTGTTTCTCTTCTTCATCGTCCACCACCACCACCATCACAAGACATAAGAACATAAGAAGAGCCCCGCTGGATCAGGCCAAAGGGCCATCTAGTCCAGCTTCCTGTATCTCAGTGGCCCGCCAGATGCTTCAGGGAGCGCCCAAGACAACAAGATACTTGCATATCACTGCCACTCCCCTGCATCTGGCATTCTGAGATAGCCTGCTTCTAAAGTAAGGCGGTTGCACCACCCATCATAGCCTGTAGCCTGCAATGGACTTTTCCTCCAGAAATCTTTCCAATTCCCTTTTAAAGGCACCTAGGTCAGACGCTATCACCACCTCCTGTGGCAAGGAGTTTCACAGATTCATTACTCTCTGGGTAAAAAAGTATCCTCAGTAAAAAAGTATGTCCTCGAACAACCTCTCATTACTTAACTCGCCTCTCTATGTGTTGAGGTATCAAGGCAGTCTCCAAGCTCAGTGGTGCTAGAATGAACAAAAAGGAGTCATCTCACCGCGAAAGCCTGTACTCTCCCTGTGAAAGAAAGTACTCTCCCTGTGGCCCCTGAGATGAGACAAGGTCCTTGAAGCTATCTGTTATTTCCTGATAGAAGGGTACCTGCAGAAGGCAGCAGAACACCATTCTCTTGTGTTCTGTTTCCTCTGTTGCCACTTGGTGCTTCTTCCATTGGGAAACTGAAGAGTATTCTAGTGTCTCCAGACCCTGGGAGTTGTCTACCAATTCCGGAGCCTCAGCATGTGCATGAACATATCAAGCTGACGCCAGGCTGAGCCATTTTTGCAACAACTCTACATCAGAAGCTGCTGAATTGCTTTGTCATTACCTGACCCCACTTGATTGGAAAGAGCAGCAAATCATACAGAGACACACTGGGCAGCCTCCTATTTGAAAGAATGCATTGGGCTTGCATTCCTCAAGGCATGCTAGCAGTTCTGTAGAAGCACACTAATGTGCCCTAGAATGTCATTTGGATGTTTTTGACATAGGAAGATTTTGGACCAAGGGACCATAGCGTACTATCTATGGAACAGCTTAGTGGAACATATAGGATAGTCCATTTTCAGAATAGTTTAGCACACTATATGGAGATTTTTCATCAGAACAGTATAGTGGATCATACCATTGCAGAGCCTGCTCCTAGCCTGGTATAATGCTGTATATAATCTAGTGTAGATTAGCATAAAAGTAGCGTAGGATCCAAAGGCATCTCATAAAAGCCTTTATTGTTAAGAAGCATTCCTCCTGTTTCAGGATATGTTAGCAATTCAAGTTGCTAAGGCGAAGACCAACACACAAACAAATAATTTCAAAAGAAAACCCAAACAATCATCTGGATCAAATGGATTTGTCACAGCTGTTTTCATTTCCAAAGGGCAAGCACAGTGCAGTTTTCTTCATCTGTGGAAAGAAGAGGAAATACATTCCTGGAAGCATCGAAAACCTGGGAAAACAGGTTTTACAAGAGTGCTGCCAGTGGCATCCCAACTTGGTACAATTTTGCTGTGCCTTTTCTCGAAGTCCGTGGTAAGAAGCAATTCACCTCTTCTTGGCTCCAGCCAGAACATTCTGATACTGCAAATATTACCATCTGTATTTGTTGTACCCAGTCTAAACATTAATTCTTCAGCGTTGGACACCTTTAGCCAGTAATGGCATCTAAATGGCAACAGGTACTCACTTTTGATTGGCACTTGTGTCGGGGCCCGCCCACCGGAAGTGAGGTCATAGCTGGAACCCAGGACCCGCCCCCAGGAACTGCTGCGCCTCCTCGGTAGGCCGCGCGGCAGCCCAGGCCAAGGCCTGGGAGTCCCAGGCCTTCCCCGGGCCCACTGTGCAGGCTACTGATTCCCCCCCCCAGGAACCGCCGCGCCTCCTCGGGAGGGAGCCCCAGGCAGCCTACCTGCTCACGCTGCTGCTGCCGTCGGTCTCCCTCACTCCGCTGCCTGCCTGCCTGCCTGGCTCTGAGAACATGCAGGCAACTAAAACGTGCAGGCAATTCAAATGTTGCAGGGGGTGGAGCGGAGCGCTGACGGAGTCGATGAGTGGGCGGGCGAATGGGCGGGGCCAGCCCTAATCCTAGGAATGGGTACGCGCGTACCCCCGCGTACCCGCTACATGACATGTCTGCCTTTAGCTCTTGTAAGGGAAGATGGACAAGACTGAGTGCAGTGCCTAGCAGGGAGGGACCGGCACCCTCCTACCCGCTCCCACCTCACCCTTTAAACAAGAATGAACTGGGAATGATTGGGAAAGAGAGACTGTTGCCCTCAGCCCAGACCAGGAAGCCGGGCAGAAGGAGGCTGCCTGGGAAAAACTGCCCTTCCAGTGGATCGGAAAATTCCTACGGCGGGGGGGGGGACCCTTTTAAAAGGAAACAGTAGCAGAATGTGACAATCTGAGACATATGGTCCCTCCAGAGCAATAGAGACCATGCAGGTGAAACCATAAAAAGCAAGACATTTATTTAAAGGGTAGGCAGGAGGTGTGGACTGATGGTTAAGCTGCTGGTACTGGCTGAAGTTAAGCAGGAGAATCTGTGGTCTTGTTTTGGGATGGGAGATGGAGTGTCAGGATGTGACAAGCTGCTGTACCCGTTGTGGCAGGACGGAGTTGCTGCTGAGCTGATTAGTCACCACGAGGGGCAGCACAATTCTATGCTGCACTGGAGCAGGCAGACCAGAGGGCCTGCACGGCATCCAATGCAGCATCGGAGCGCGCAGGAGCCTCCCAGGCGCAAGGGCATGTTTGTGCCCTTACACCATGGGAGACTCTTGCATCCCCAATGACTTCCTCGAATCTTCACCAGCCAAATGGTCCAAATCAGGGCTGCGTGGCCTGGGGACGAGGCCAAACCTGCCCCACTCTCCGGGCTGGCCCACCTGCATAAAGGAAGCTGGTCAAGTAAGTACTTTGTAAGGTGAGTTCATGTGAGGTTTGAATGCAGGTCTTAATTCAACCCTGCAACACCCAGTCTGCTAGGCCACCACTGGCTCTCCATGATATACACAGCCAACAAGCTACTTCTTTCCAGGGGGCAGTTTCAGGTCACACGGTGGGTTTTGTTCCGCAGCCTGCAGCAGTCCCTCGACAGCCAGTTCAGCCTTTTGTCCTTGGCTGCAAATCAATTGGTGTCCAACGCTGAAGAATTACTGAATTGTACTTTGGGTACAACAAATACAGATGGTAATACTTGCAGCGTCAGAATATTCTGGCTGGAGCCAAGAAGAGGTGAATTGCTTCTTACCAGGGACTTTGAGAAAAGGCACAGCAAAACTGTACCAAGTTGGGATGCCACCGGCAGCGCTCTTGCAAAACGAGCCTCCAGACTGCAGAGCTTTCCCTGATTGAAGTCAGTGGAGCAAAAGAGGAACATCTTCCGTGTAAGAAGCGGAGGCTGAAATAGTGGGAGGGGGGGAGACACATTCCTCTTCCCCTGCTCCTGGTGACCCAAGTTCTAGGAAAAGGTTGAAGACCACTGACTAGAGCATCACCAGGTAAAAGGGAGGCATCTGCAGTGGTGCAATTCAAATGAACTAACAGCTGGTTCTATTACATCATAGCCAGAGCAAAAAAAAAACCCAAAGCCAGCCAAGGTAAGCGAGTGGGCGGGGCCCGGCCGTTTAACAACTGGTTCTATAGAACCTGGGTGAACCCCCTGAATCCCACCACTGGGCGTCTGGTGTACCTAGTCCCTTCAGTACCAGGAGATTGTATCCCTGTCCAGCTCAGGTTCGTAGCAATTGTGCTAAAACAGCTTTCAGTAGTGCCAGGGTAACTTTTTCTGCTCTCTCCAATAGGAATATTTGCTTACAGTGAACAGTGCTGGGAGGGCGTAATGGGGTAGGTGTGGGTGGATAGGGTCCCAGGAAGGGGGGGGAATGATGGTGGGTCCCCAGTCTCTTGTTTTATTTATTGGGATTGTGTCTCACAAAAAAGGTTGAACACCACTGACCTATTACATTTTTAAGGCCTTTCAAATTCACACAAATGAGAACTTGGAATGAGAAATTAGAATATAATATCAAATGGTACTTATATACCACTTTTCAACACAAAGTTCACAAAGCAGTTTCCATGCAAATAATAATAATTAAGTTAAATGGCTCCCTGTCCCAAAGGGCTCACAATCTTCAAAAAAATGCAGACCACCACCAGCAACAGCCACTAGAAAGACACTGAGCAAGGATGAAGACGGACAATTACTCTCCCCCTGCTAAATATAAGAGGAACACTACTTGGAAAAGTGCTTCTTGCCCAGTTAGCAGGGGTAAAAACACATAACACCGTTTTCTGCCTTTCAAATAACAAAATCTGTGGAAAAACAACAATACCATTTTCAAACATCCCTACCAATGGATTAATCCGCCCAGTGGCAAAGGCTACTATAAGGTATTTCTTAACCTACAGTCCTATATACACACACCCTTTCCTGGGAATAGTCCCATTGATAGGGGTGTTTGTTTTTTTGGTTATTTCCCCCCCCCAAATTTCTTGTTTAAAATAGCAAATTGCAGTAATATGTAAGTATTCTACATTTCTATTAATTTTAAAGCATTTAAAATTTTAAAATACTTAAAATATTAAGCTTAAAGCATTTAAAGCAAAGTGTATGAGGTGGACAATATGCGTGATATGGTGTCAGCAGATGCAGCCACGGTATTATTTCTAATTGGAAAAAGTGGTCTGTTTTAATTTCTGGAAAATATCTTAAACACCAAATTGCGGTGTTTTGTGTCTTTATTCAGCTATTTTAACCCCCCAAAGGCGGTGTTTTGTGTTTTTATGCAGCGTAAAAACAATAACAAGCCCAAAACAATACCCCCACCCCCTGAGCGCCATGGGGCTTCCTTCTGAGTAGCCATGCCTAGGGAGGATTGCTCTGCTAGGGACCCATCTGGAACAGCCTGCGCGCGTATTATATCTGTATCCCAGGATCCTGGGCAATGCATGCCGCACAGGTTGCACCCCAGCGGTCGCTCCAGTAGCGGGACATCCTGGGTCACTGACACGCCTCTCGGGGGATCCTGCCCTCAAGCCCCCGGGCACGGACGAGAACGGAATATCTGGGTTCGAGCCTGGAGGGGGGTTCCTCCCTCTCCTCCGCTGCAGCTCAGGAGCCGCGCCTGCAGCCCCCGCGGCCCAGCCCATCTCCCCGCTGGAGCAGGACTACTCCCTCCCTTTCCAAGAGCGCGCGCTCCACCGCCAGCCCCCTACATTGGGGGCTCCGCAGAACTACACTTCCCAGGAGGCGAGAGAGCTCGGCGCCTGCGCACTTTTCCTGTCCAGCATGGCTACGGTGCTGTCACGGGCGCTGAAGCTGCCAGGTAGGGGTCTGGGGGGCCCGTCGCGCGACCAACCAGGCTGCGAAGCGCGGGGAGTGAGCAGGCGGCGAGGCTGGAATCCCCGGGCTCGCTCACGCGCGCACGGCCGGCTGCTGCGCCCGGGCTCTGCGCTTCCTCGGTGGGGAGAGCCTCCCAGCTGGGCGCCCCTCCCCCCGGCCTCTGTCCCGCCGCAGGTGCTCCTCATCTGCGACCACGAAGGGATGGGGCGACGGGGGGGAGGATCACCGCACCTTCGGACCTGGGGGGGGGGTGCTTGGGAACCTCATGAGGGAGGGAAGGGATGATGAACGGTTGTCATGGCGATAAAGGGTTGCTCTGCTGGGGGAGGAAAGGGCAAGGGGAAGGGAACACTTCCTGGGGGGGGGGCGAGGGTTGGTCCAAAGGGAAAGTGATGGAGGCCAGAATATTGTTGGGGAAGTAGCAGAGGGGTTGCAAAGGGGGCTCTGCGTGCTTGTGTGTGATCAGAACTCCCTTGGTGCAATCCTTCAGTTTGGATCAAAGTATCACTGTCTGCACATTTTGGAAATGTAGCTAGTTCACAAGCAATGGGACGCTAATCATCAGATCCTAAGTCCAATATTACTGCCTGCATGCATTGAATGGGATGCAGCTGACCCAAATACAAGGTGGTGTTTTTTTTTCCTCCTCCTCCTCATCCATTTCTTACACTTCAGGAGCTTTCCCTGTAATTAAACGGGTGTTATTTTAAGCCTGAGTTGGGCAGCTTATCCTGCTGCTGACAAAGGTTAATTAATAAAATATTTCTCTTTGCATCTTGGCATATGTTGCCCAGTAATTTCTAGTGCCCCCCCTGCCACATCACTTAACCTGTTCATCCCTTTTGCATTTCAATTGCTGTTTAAAAATAAATGATGCAATCCTGCATGCAGATGGACAGATAATTATTTGAAGTTAATTGAATTGTGAGTTTGGGCTTGCTTGCTTTGAGCCTGTGACCCGTAAGAGATTCTCATCATGTTTCCCAAACAACCTCATCATCGGAGCTTATTGGGGCCCTGAAATAACCTATACGTGCCTCAGATTCATATCTGCGTATTTGTAGGGATAGGTTGCTGGGTCAAAGCTATATGTCGTAATTTCCAACAGCTGCTCTTTTCACCTGCACTGCCTTGCATTCTGTCCACGCAATGTGAATCTTAGTAGTAGCAGGCTATGTAGAAGTGAGTAGCCCCAGTGTGTGTAGTATGCTTTTCATCACAGTTTGCGCTTTTTGAAGATGTGTGTATTTTAACAGTAGACCAGGGGTCTCCAGATGTTTCAGTATGAGGGCCACATCATATATATTTTACAGATTTTTTCAGGCTGAAAAAAAATCAGTTTTATGAATGAATGAAATTTTAACGAATTTCATGAACGAATGAAATGAACGAATACATTTTATTTGGATCTTGTTTGTAATCAGCATGATATGATTCAGAACAACAGAGAAATGTAACATTCACAAAGAAGCAATGCCGTGCTTAAATCGAGAAATGGTGTATAATGAGTAAAAGTGTCATTTTTTTTAAGTTGCTGCGGGCTGGATAAAATCTTACGGTAGGCTGGAAGTGGCCGCTGGGCTGTAGTTTGGAAACCCCTGGTGTAGATGCAGCAAACCAGATTTGCATTTTAGGTTGCAACTAGATCTAGGGAATTTGTGAGGACCAGGAAAAAAAAAACCCTGGAGCCAAACTATCTGAGGTTTGACATCCTTAGAGTTTGACATCCTTTTTTTCAGCCATGTGCAGATTTGGTACCTTCAGCTTGGTTCTGTTCAGTGATCTGAAATATTTTCTCTAGCCCTAGTGCTTGCTGTTTCTAAGCAAAGGAAGGATATTGTGTTAGAAGTGAATAGTACATTAGACAAAGCCTCTAGGGGAGAACCTTGCCAGTGTTTATGCTGGAATTGGGCAAATACTCTCTTGGCTCCAAGCTCTGCTGTTCCTCCCTGATGTTTGGCCTTGTTGAGTTCTTTAAGTTCTTGGCAAAGAAGGATGCAAAGGAGAAAGGAGATGTGGCCCTCTTCCATTGGCTTGTATAAGCTATCACGTCACACACAAGGCCTGAACCACAACTGTGCAGCCTCCCACCGTAAAAGCTCTGCTAAACTAATGAAGCTGTCAGGTGCTCCTTTTTTTATTTGATTCCAAGAACAAAGTGTTCTCCCTTGTGTTTGACAGAGCCTTTTTCTCCTTGTTGGCTAGCTTTGAAGTTGGATCTGCAACATGTGCCCCACCTGCATTTTTGTTCCTTTGCACAGTCTACCCAGACGCCCCTCATAGCCCTATATCTGATCCCCGAGCGGGATAGTCTAATCTGGAAGGAGAAGGGAAATGTGGTTATCTTGGTATGTGTCTCGCTCTGCCTCACAAGGAAGGGACTGTGAGCTTCGATTAGCACTGGCAGCTGATCAGAGTAAACTGCTGGATTTTATCTGGATTTTGTAAAAATTGGATTGCACCCTTTATCAAGTTGTTTTCATCCCAGAAGCATCCTGAGGACAGTTCTAGCACCTTCTGAGGCTGATCAACATGAGACTGGTAGAATCCAGAGCTGTTAGGATATCAGTGTAGTAGAAGAGACTGTTCAACACTTCAGACTACAGGTGGCAAGAGAGTACTTTCAAATGCTCAAGAAACTCTCTGCAGATAAGAAGTAGCGCACCAGGTAAAAAGGATCGCAGCCTAGCACTGGCCTCCCAAGGTGGTTTTCTGTTTATAGGGAGGTTTGTTTGTCTTTAAATGTTTGGGAGTACCGGTAGATTATTCCTTGGCCGGGCATCCAGAATCCAGACTATTCCAAAATCCAGACATTTTTGTCCAAGATTTTTTTAAACTTCCTGTACTGTGAACACTAGAAGGTCTTGTGCTTATTCCCGCGTACAGGCTGTAAGTTCTATGCTCTGCTCTGTGGTGTGTGCCATGGTTGAAAAATGTCAGAGGCCAGCAGCCACCCAAATGGGTAACAGTGAAAAGAGGAAGCATTTCTCATTATTTTTATGCAGTTATTCTGAAATCCAGACAAATCTGAAATCCGGATTCTTTCCCATCCCAAGCAAGGCTGTGATGGCGAACCTTTTGGGTTTGCTGTGTCAAAAATGCCTAACTTGACTCTGCTGGCATCAACAACAAAAGAAAAACAATTATTTATATATTCATTTATTTTTTTAAAAAATTACAGTCCAATCATGTTTGGAACGATGCATTATATAAAGAAACACCAAATCATTACAAAAAATCAAATCATCACAAAAAAATCCTCAGTTGTTGGATGTTGGCAAATGCTGGCGTGTCAGCCAAAACACGCTGGCGTGTCACCTTTTAGCACGCGTGTCATAGGTTTGTCATCACTGAGATAAGGGATGCTCAACCTGTATTTTAAAAAAGTGATCCTCCACCTTCAGCTAGAAGCACCATCTCAGCCTTCTGTCGCCCGATTCTCCTGCCTTGGCTGCATCAGGCCACAAACTGCAGTGTTTGTATCCTGCAGTGTTTGTATCCTAGGGTATCCTAGGGTGGGAATCTTTGAAAAGGGAATGTTTTGAAACATGACAACCAAAAGGTCATTGAAAAGAGGAGGCATCACTGTGAAGAAAGTGACTGGTTAGTGTAAATGGCTCCCTTTGACAGGCTAGGTGAATCTGGATGTGCACCCAACAACACCTAATTTAATATCTCTCCATGAAAGTTGCCATTGAGGAACAGAGGTTTTGGATAATCAGAATTTCTTTGTCACCTCTTTTTGGTTTTGGAATAGCTGGTCAGTTTATGGGATCAGGTAGCAAGAAGACTTAGAGCACTGGCATTCTCAAAGGGGGGCAAAGCATTAGGTTTTTCAGGCGCCTGAATGCCCGTGTAAAGCGGCCTCTCCCTTGTACCTTCAGAGCTATTCGTGGCTGCAAAAGCAAAGATGTGAATTTTGTTTCCCACAGAGGCCAAGCAGATGCTTCTGGGAATCCCATACTGGGGGCATGAAAGCAGCAACTCTCAGTGCACTCCTAACCTGAAGTTAGGCCAGCACAGTTAGACCAGCAAAGTTTGGCTGGCACAAGGGCCACTGTAAAGCGCATTTGGACCACTCTTAGAGTCAGGGGGGATGACACACATCCATGTGCTGGCCTCTCTGACTCCAAGAGTGGTCCAAATACACTTTATGATGTTCTTTCTGCCAGCCAAACTTTGCTAGCCTAACTGTTCCAGCCTAACTCCAGGTCAGGATTGCACTCAGTGCTGCTGTTGCTCCCTTGCAAATGGTATTTGTGACATTGCTGCCTCTGAATCTGAAGATTTCAAAGTAGGTTTCATTGCTAATATCCATTGATAAACCATGAACTTGTCCGACTCTTGCTAGTAGCCATTACAGGCATGCCCACTGATTCAGTATCCGCGGTTTCAGTTATCCATGGATACTGGGATACCTATTAAAAAGATAGGGGAACATTAAACCAATTTCTTTTTTTTACCTTGTTGCTGCAAACCACGGATGTTCCCCTATCTCTAAAAAGGCACCCCCAATATCCACGGTTTCAGATATCCGCGGGGTGGTGGAATGGAACCCCAGTGGATACTGGGGCATGCCTGTATTACGTTTTGTGGTAATGAGTTCCGTAAATGGGCCATGTCTTATGTGAAGAAGGACTTCATTTCTTCTGTCCTGAATTAACAACCAGTCATAATAGCAGTGTCATTGGATGGCCCAGGGTTTTAGCCTTATGGGGGAGGGAGGAGTTCTCTTTCTTCTGATCTATTTTCTCTGCATCATTTTATAAGCTCAATCACCCCCCCCTTCCCCATCTCCCGATTTCCTCTTATTTTCTAAGCCAGATGAAAGTGCTGATTTGCAATAACGGGAAATTACAATCCTCTGAAATGAACTTGGCGTTCTTTAATTATGTAAATGCATCCTAGCTGAATTGAGCAGCAGATCTGCACGAAATGTCAGAGGTGGTGGGGTAGATAAATGTCGGAAGGCGTGTGCATGTTTCTCTGCGATGGGGCTTTGAAAGCGGTTTTGCCCCCAAGCAGAACAGATGGGCGAGAGACCCGTGCTTGGCCGTGTGTGGATTTCAACATGAAGTCGCACAGTGGCTGGGCAGAGCCGTTTCTCATTACGGAAGCAAAGGGCATTACAGGGAATTAGGTAAATCCTGTCATATCCTTTTCCTCAGGGAAATAAACTGTTGAACTCTGTCTATTCCTCCCCCTGCCCTGAATCTTGGAGGCCAGAGAGGGCCCTGCCTTCTGTCTTCCAGTGGTGCCTCTGGCCCTCTGAAGAGTCACTTCCCTGACCTGCCGTCCGCATTTAGGAGGCCTGGGAATGCCACGGGCTCTCCTGTTGCCTTCTGTCTCCACCTCCACCGTGGCCGATTACCTCTCCCCCTCTCTCTTCTCAGGCAAGAAGAGCCCTGACCTCGGGGAGTATGACCCCCTCACGCAGGCTGACAGCGACGAGAGCGAAGATGACCTGGTGCTCAACTTGCAGAAGAACGGCGGGGTCAAGAACGGGAAGAGCCCCCTTGGGGAAGTGCAGGACGTGGACTCTGACGCGGAAGTTGGGATGACGAAGCAGCACCTGTCGGAGGGCGCGGTGGAGGAGTACCCCCGCGAGTCCGGCGGTGGCCTAGAGCCGAAGGCCACGGGCTCCCTGATGCCGTACCTGCGCACAGCCATCTTCTTGCTCACCCTGGTCGTCTCCATGATCCTCGTGCTGGTGTGCGCTTTCCTCATTCCTTGCCCGCCTCGGGACTTGCACAATACCTGGAGTCGCAACTTGGGTCAGGCGACAGGTAAGGCACACCTGCCCTGGCTCCTGGCAGGCAGAGCCCCTAGTGGGAAAGATTTTGAAGGATCCGAATCAAGGACTGGAAGTTAATTGTTGCCCAGCACCCATATTTTTATTACAGATCTGCCCTCCTTATCAGCCGGTTTGGGACCCAAAGATTTGACCCAGCACCGGCCAGGAGGGCTGACCTGTGCCTCCCAGAGTGACTGGAACTGCATTCCAGCCCAGTCTGGAGGGAGGCCTTCCGAGGCACGTGCGTGGCCCCCCCATGGCCAGCCCATGGATTGGATTACCTGTGGGTTTTGTTTCCCATGGGAGCTCCAGGAACAGATCCCCTTTGGGTAACGAGGGCCAACTTAAGAAATAAGGATATTTAGATACAGCCTTTCACCCAAGAAGGTAACAGAGCAATTTGCATGGCAAAGATAATTGCCTGGATCAGTGGTTCCCAAAATTGTGACCCACCAGGGGAACAGGAAGCAGGGCATTCCCCTTTAAGTGTTAATGCAGGCCAAGTCTCTTAAGTCATTCCAGGCCAGCTGTGAGTGTACGGGAAGTCCTCCTTCCGGAAGGAGTAACTTGTTTCATTCCCCTCATCTGCAGGTGGGGTGCTGTTTCCACCAGAGCTTTCGGATGTGAATGGCGACGGTCTCCCTGATGTCCTGCTCTCTTTCACAGCTCTGAAAAACGCCAGTGTGCTGGGTAAGCAGGCAAACCCTCCCAGCCAGCCAGAAAACGGATGGAATTGGTTTTGCCAAATATGGTCATGTTATGCTGTCATGCCATCCTGTGCACCTCTTGCAGTGATGTGCAGCTTAGTAGACACAGTTACTCCATTGTAATCATATGTTGGATCATAGGTGTGCTTGTGCGTTGTTGTTTTTAAACTGAGATTGTTCCCAGAGGGAATCTCCATACAATCAATCACTTTATCTTTATTGAAAAGAAGTGAATGTGCACGTGCCTTCTGCGTACGGCACACAGTTTCCATATAATAATAATAATAATAATAATAATAATAATAATAATAATAATAATAATAATAATAGGATTTATATACCGCCTTTCTTAGGTCACCAGATTTCTCTAATGACTATAACTCAAGGCGGTTTACATGGGCAGACTTTATTCAGAAACCCGAAGGTTTTTACAATTTATACAGAAATGTTCTATCTTTCAAGAACTACACACATACAGATGGATCTTTCTGGATTTAGTCCTTCTTTCTGGCCACCTGTTTGTCTTCTTGCTGGCTGATAAATGGCTTCCCTGCTCCCACCAGAGAAGCAGCTGAACTTCGGCACAACTCCCCCTCACACAAGGCAGCTGAAGCTCAGCTGTTAATCAGCCGCAATTAATATGCATGGGCCAAACATATCTTTTGTTGCAGGTGTGCCACATTTTCCAAGCAGTCAAATTATTTATGTTGTATTGGCAGACCGAGTATAAATAGATCAGATAAGACGTTCACGCTTGTGTAATTACATTGTGAATTGTGGTCATGCAAGTTTCACTGGGAGAAAGTTTGTGGCAAGTTTTTGTATGGAAACTTCCCTTGAAAATTCTAAGGCATTTCTTCTTGGGAGGGGCCCTGAAAGTTGCTTCACTTTATCCAAATTTCCAGCCCCAGGTGAGGACAACCGGCTGGACTTCACCAACACCACGACGTGCATTTGAGATCATACAGTAGCTTTATTGGATATCTTAACCTTTCTTTTAAAACATATTTTCACAAACCAATGAACTTAATTGGAAACATAAAACGAGAAATACAATGATTTTGAAAGGGAAAGATCAACAAAGTAAAACAGCAGCAGATAAGACCTCCAACAGCCAGTAATAAAACCTAAAACAGCAGTAGTGATACCTTCAGGCTTAAGTCTTAAGTCCATTGAAAGCAAACTGTTTTCAGGGGGTACCTGAAGGTCGTGTGTGGGGGGGGGGGAGGGGGTTTCTGGCCACACCTACTCTAGAGCTGCATTTCATAGCCATCGCACAAGTATCAAGAGGGCCCCTTCTCTGATGCCCAGCAAGGGCACTTGTGTTGGTGGTTGGCTCAAGATGATGACAGGATGGACTGAACTGGAACACTTGGGCCCAGGTGGTCCCTACAAGGCTCCAGGATGCATGAATGAAAGGTGATAATCAGCCCATTGAATTGGGCCTAGGAACAAACAGGCAGCCAGTACAGCCAAAGCAACACCAGCATGATGTGCTCGGAGCGACTCACACCAGCCAGCAGCCTAGCAGCTCCATTTTAGACCAGGTAAAGTTTATGGACCATCTTCAATGGGCGCTTCAAGCCCCATGAAAGCACAATCGGACCTGGACATCACCAGTGCATGGATGACGTCACCTGGACATCACCGGACCAACGGCATTCCTGGGGAGGTTGGCACTTGAGGGCACACCTCCAGGGGTTCCGACCCCCACCTGGAGGGGCTGCCCCCTACACCTGCAGCTACCTCCCAAGGGTGTTCTGAGGTCTGGACAAGCTGTGCGCGGCCTACCTGCCCCTCAGAAGACCTTCTGGGGCCTTCTGGAGGCCAAAGATAGTCACTTCCTGTGTTTGGCCGAAAATAGGAAGTGATGCTTTTCAGCTCTCAGCTTTCTGGGGGCCACCCTGGTGGCCCCTGTATCAGAGTGGCTGTGGGGAGCACAACTGAGGGCAGGAGGGTGGCAATTTCCTGCCTGGTGCCCAGGGGAATTTGCCCCCCTGACCCTCCCTGGGCACACCACTGCAACGGAGACAATACAATGAGCACTTTCTAAAAGGCCAAAAGCCTTTTGCCAGGTTCCCTCAGCACCAAGTCATCCAGCTGCCTCTTCCCTTTGCCCCCAGGTGTCTCCGAGCCATGGGTGACGGTGACGGCCCTTTCGGGCATCAACGGCAGCACCCTCTGGTCCACTCATATTCAAGAGGAGATTCGGAGTGTGCAGTGCAAGGGCCTGAACTTCCTGCCTTTGGCAGAGCCTGCCTGCCTCATCACTGGGACCTCTAAATTTCTCAGCCTTCTGAGTGCCTCGTCAGGTAGGTCCGAATAGTGTGGGGGGATAATGAGCTCGGTGACGGAAGTGCATGATCTGGATCCCCATTCTGCAAAATGTAGTGCATGAGGGCTCACGTTATTCATGACTGAAACACAGAGATAAGGCACTTTTTGTACCGGCACTGTGGGCCGTTCAGTGAAATACGCTCGTGGCTTCTCTCTCCCAGGCTGCTGGGTCTCCGCTTGCTTTGCAGTGTGATGTGTCTTGGCCATTCTTGCCAAGAGACAAAATAACACAGTCGAGGCTCAGGGATGACACCTTCAGGGGAAGCTGCTCTCCTCCGCCAAGGATGGCTTCGTATGTCGCCTTGAAGAGAAAGTGATGCTTTCTTCAGCCGTGAATACTGAAAGGTCCTTCCCGCTCCCGAATGAGCTGCAGTTTCAGAACTGGGAGCATGTAGTGAAATAGGAAACCCAAAATGGCAAAGTATTTTGCAGGTGGAGAATCTCAAATTGAGGCAGATGAACAAATGTTTGAGCGTCAGGATGGTATCGTGGTTCGAGAGTAGGACTTAGACCTGTAAGGTAAAAGGTAAAGGTTTCCCCATGATCGAATGGTCGTGACCGACTGTAGGGGGCGGTGCTCATCTCTGTTTCTAAGCCTGTAGAGCCGGCGTTTGTCCGAGGACAAGCTTCTGTGGTCATGTGGCCGGCATGACTCTACGCCGTAGTGCATGGAACGCTGTTCCCTTCCCACTAAAGTGGTCCCTATTTATCCACTTGCATTTAGGTGCTTTCGAACTGCTAGGTTGGCAGGAGGTGGGACAAGCAACGGGAGCTCACTCGGTTGCGCGGTCTTAAACTCCCAACCTTCCATTCGGAAATCCCGCCAGCAGCGGTTTAACCCGCTGCGCCACCACTTAAGATCCAGGTTCAAATCCCTTGTCAGCCATGAAGTTTCCAGGGTGACCTCAAGCCTCACCTACCTCACAGTGTAGAAACAAACAGAGCTGGGATCTGCCTCCTTGTACTGGGCTTATCTTCAGCCAAAATCCAGCGAGTTTGACCTGCTCTTGGTTGAGGCTCTTGAGATGTATTGCCGGTGGATTCTTACCAATTCTGTCTTCTGCTAACCCTGAAGGCATTGCATGTCCTCCTGTAGGAAATCCCATTTGGACGTTCGACTCATCCCACCTGCTGTCCACTGGAACCTTGGCTGCTCCTGCAGTTATTGTCCCAGATGTGGATGGTGACCGGGTCAGTGATTTGGTGATCCTGGCTATTGGAGAGACACAGGTATGATACACGACCTGGAGAAGGTTATTTGAATAGTCTCATGAGTGAACAGTAATAGCCTTCTATGTATGTGCTTTCCCTTCCCAAATATGAGCAAGACTTGTTTTTCTGCATGAAGAAAGCACAGTGAAATAAACGCATTTCAAAAATAAACAACTGCAAAACGATAGTAATTGCCCATTTGACCATCAACTGCTTGAGGTGTGATATTCACTTTTTTCCCCTTGCATCTCCTCCAGCTTTAGTGGTTTGCTTAATAAAAGGGGTTTGAGGTCTAGAGAACATGTTGCAAGGAGCAGAAAACAAGCCACCATCTAGAGAAGGGGTTTCCAAACTTTTCAGTATGAGGGCTTTATATATTACATATTTTTGCAGGCTGAAAAAAAATCAGTTTTATGAATGAATGAATGAAATGTAAATGAATGAATATGTTGGATATTTTTTTTCCGTAATCAGCATGATAAGATTCAGAACAAAAGAGTAACGTGACAGTTACCAAGAAGCAATGCCATGCTTAAATTGAGAAATGATACGTAATGTATAAAAATGTCAAACATTAGCAAATGCTGTGACACGAAACCATCGAGTTGCTGCAGGTCAGATAAAATCTTCTGGCAGGCCAGCTGTGGCCCCTGGCTGTAGTTGGGAGACCCCTGAGCTAGAGGTATGAACAAAAAAGCTGTAGATTACGGTGTCACCTGGCTGATGGTGCTTGTTGGATGTGCAATAGGGTTGTGTTGCACAGGGAAAGAGGATTCCTACGCATGCAGATCCACTCCCACAATTCTGTGCACCTTCTTTCTCCGACGTAGCCAGACCTCTGCTTCATACTAGTATCGGGCAAAACTGGAAGCCCTGTGGGAGGGCCTGTGAAATACGGCATCAACGGAAATGGGAAACTCATTGGGCCCCAGGCTCACATCACCGGCCACGGAGCAGTCTACATCCTGTTTGGCTTTGGTAAGATGCTCTCTCAGTTCTGGCTGATCCGATTTCCAATCCATGGAGGGGTTTGTTCTTTTAGAAAACAATATGGGACAAAAGAGGAGCATGGCCTCCGTGAAATTCACGAGCATTCTGGGCAGGGACAGCAATGCGCCACACATCGCCATAGCTGCCCAGAATGGCTCCGGTGGTGAGTGGGAGGGGCCAGTCACACGGCATGTTGCAGCACCTGCAATACGTACTGCCACACCCGCCCTGTAGCTATGCTACGGCAGTGGCCCTTGTGCCTTCGTGATTTCCAGCTCCCTTTTGATCTTGCATCTGTTTTTGTTAAGACTGCTGGTTCTGATGCATCAGAATTTTAGTCTTGGCTCCTCCCTTGTTGCCCAGGAAATGTCCAAGCAGTTGCCCTGCGGGATATCTTTGCTCAAGCCAGAAACCGGGACAGCTATCCACCGGTGCTGCAGCGAGAGGAGACCGAGTGGGAGAAACGGCGATCCTTCAATTTATCAGAGCTCATTGACATTTACAGGTGGGTTACTACTCTCCCTGCCTCACAGGGAACTGTCTTGACTTGCTCAGCTCAGTGGGCCATGAAACGCGTTGCTTCGGGAGATGGCAGACTCTCCAACTGGATGGATACCTTCGGGGAACACTTTCTGTACGTGCTGAATTGTCTCCAGTCATAGCTTGATGGCTTGCCTGTATCTTGACATTTCTCTTTTTTAAATTACTGTAATTGTGCAAAGTTAAGGAGCATTTGTTCTTTTTCTATTTGTTCTTAAGCTCGGTCTGCTTGGCTCTCTTTGTTGTTTGGTACAGAATCAGTGCCCGTATAATCCTTCATGCTGCTCCTGCTTTTCAGCTCTTCGGCAGAACCTTGAGTTGTTGCCAGATTCTTCCTAAAATGGGATTTGGGTTGAATTTGCCTGGTCCTGCTAGTGTGGAATTGTGTTTTGGAACTGCAAGCATACTTGGATTTGACATTGTTTCTATCAAATCCTTAACCACAGACCTACTGTGCATGTGCTGCATCAGTAGTACTTATTTGGTTCACTTTCTGACTTTGGTACTGATTCTGGTAGTGTTAAGGCAATGTATACACTAACTGAGTGTTTCTCAAACTGTGGGTTGGGACCCACTTGGTGGGTTGCGACCTGATGCCAGGTGGGTCGTGGAAAGGTGGGAGCAAACCAAGATGGAAGCTGTAGTCCTTACTCTTGCTACATATCCTTTTGTGAGTGTTAACTGTCTGATTTTTCAAGTGATGGGTTGTTTTAAAGTTTGTTTTTAGTTCAGTGCTTTTATGTAATATTTTGTCCTAATCTTGCTTTCGGCCAGGGATGTTAAATGATTGTGCAACTGCTGCAGTCCAAGAATGCCAGTTTGCATTCCAGGACTGTCATTTTATTACATCACAATGATAGCACTTCCTGCTTGATGGTGTCACTTCTTGCTATGACATCACTTCCAGGTTAATGACTAACTTCTGGTGGGTCCTGACACAAGTGCCATTCTCAAAAGTGGGTCCCAGTCTAAAGTTTGAGAATCACGGCACTAAGGTATGTGTAGCAAACCATAAAACCCATGGTGCAGTCCTGATCCGGATCTCAGCCCCACAGTTGCTCTTCCCACTGGGGTGGAAGAAGCTCCAATTGCCTATGTGCTAGGCAATTGGAGCCTTTTTTCTTGAGCAGTCTTCCAAGTAGGAGCTTGAACAGGATCAGAATCATGATGGGGAAAAGGGTTAACAGTCCCTTCCCTGCATCATAGTCCTGATCTAGATTTGTGGGGGAGGGCTATTATTTAGCATTTTTAGAAAAGCTGCCACCAATTCTAAGCTTGCCATGTCATGCAATGTGACCCTAAGTGCCCTAAGATGGAAGAACACAGGCCTGCAAAATTGAGGGTCAGAAAACACTTCCCCCCAAAAAATTTTTTTATGGTGGTTTAACTAATGCCATTTTTTGAATTGGCAATACCCAGCAACAGGTCTACCTTCCCAGCAAAATGTGTGTTCGCCTGTGTAATGGGTGCCTTTGCCTTGCGCTTGTCCTCTGCCTCCCCTCCAGTGGTGGCGTCGAGTTCCTGCAGGCGGTGAAATCTCCGGACAGCAACTGCAGTGACCTGCTCATCACTACGGTGCGTGGCCTGACCTTGCTGAAGGGACAGGACTTGAAGCCTCGCTGGAACCTGGACCAGCCGGACATTGACAGGTGATGGGGGGGCTGCAGTGGCTGGGAGGGCTTCCTCTCCCTCTTCTTCTGCCTGTTCATCACAGACTCCGGAAATAAGGTTGATGGACGACGTCCTCTTGGCCATACCGTCTCTGTGCCATGCTTTTAGGGGAAGAGCAACCATCTTGGCGGTTGCCCCGCTGGTTGTGGAACCCCTTCCCTTAAATATTTGCAAAAGCCCACACCAAAGCACGTTGGCGCCATGTCCAGCTCTCTGATTTGGACCTGGGCTTGGCGGCTGAGTTTATTTTTAGATCAAACTGTTTAGCATTTGTATCTATACTTGTCTATCTAAACCCACTCCGTGTTCTCCGAAAAAGAAAATGAGAACACAATACAGATTTACAAAATCGCAAGCATTGGGGAGACAGTGAACTCCCTCTGGGTCTTCAACCAGCAACTCTTCCCATTCCTTATGATGATATACTAAGACCATTGTGGGCCATGCCGTGTGGGCCAGGATCACAGTACTGGCCGCTTATAATGAGGGTTCTGTTTTAGGTTTCACATAGTACACGAAGTTCCTGCAGTCAAAAATGCATCTTGTGCCCAGTGTCTGGGTGAGCCTGGACGGGTTCATCGTTCAGTGACTTGCAGACCAGGTGCCACAGCAGAGCTTTCACGTCCTCTTGAACCCTGTGTTTTTCAATGGAAGGCAGTTCACACATTCATCTGTGGGGCACAAGTGGGATTAACAATACGCTCATCTGTGAATCAGCCCTGTGACCCATAAGGAACAGTGTATCCCTTGTTGCAGTCGGTGGTATCCGCATAACCCATGTGATTTTATGATTTTTTTTTTTAAAAAAATGGATGAATGTCCAGTGTTGTTGGTGCATTTGTAAAGGTTAGGAGAATGTTATGATGATTAGCAGCAGTACTTATGTATGCAAAGCCTTGAGGGCAGTCCAGCCTCATACTTCAAGAGGATGACCCAATTACATCAGGACAGAGTTTTCCCTTGTTTTAGATGGCTGGTGGATAATGGGTTTTGGTGTGTGGTGCTGCATTTTCCTGTTTTTTCTTCCCCTGATGCGTCAACAAATGGTCCTTGCCCATGCCAAGGTAGCGGGCTTGATGGACGAGCAGCCTGACCTGTTCTGGCAAAGCCTGGACTTGCAGGAATGCAGATGAATCCTCTTGAAAGGAAGGTTATCCCTCCGAGGCTCTGGGTCTGATCGCTCGGCCTGCCTTCCCTGCTGCTCCCTGGTTCTGACTGTGGCTTTCTCCATGTTCCCAGCCAACCTTCCCCTGGCTACTTCAACGACGATCGCATCCTGGACTTCATGCTTCAGGCTCCAAGCGGAAATGGCGTCATGAAAAAGGTGCCTTTGTTGGCCCTCTCGGTGGTGGTGGTGGGGAATTGTTCAAAAAGAGCGGCAGTGGGCCAAACTCCGTGTGAAGCATTATTAGCTTTACTTTTCTTCCAGTGGTGGCTGTATTTGGGCCCCCTGAGGATTTGAATGGGGGGGGGGAACGGGTTCAGTGGGGCTTACTCCCAAGCACTGTCAAAGATGCCCTACGGATTATGGAATGCGGATTGTTAGGTGGTCGGATTCTGGAGTGCACCAACTCAGACCACAGCTCAGGGCCAGGATTTATGTTCTTTAATGCTGCCGCACATGACACCGCCCTCCCTGTATGTACAGTCAGTCCTCGTTACCTGCTGGGGTTAAATTCCTGGAAATCCTCGCAGATAGTGAATTTGCAGATAACAAATCATTGATCTTATAGGGCAGTGTTATTCAAACTGGGTCGGAATCCACTTGGTGGGTCGCGACCTGATGTCAGGTGGGTCGCGGAAAGCTGGGAGCAGCCATCTTGGAAGCTTGCAGACCTTACTCTTGCTATATTCCTTTTGTTGAGTGTTAACAGTTTGAATTTTCAAGTGAGCGGTGGTTTTTTTAAAAAATCATTTTTAGTTCATTGCTTTTACATAATATTTTGTCCCAATATTGTTTTCTGTCGGGGCTGTTTCATGGTTGTGCAATTGCTGCAGTCCAAGAATGCCAATTTACATTTCAGGAGTGTCATTTTATTAAGTTATAATGACAGCAATTCCTGCTTGATGATGTCACTTCCTGCCACAACATCACTTCCAGGTTAATGACATCACTTCCTGTGGGTCCCGACACGAGTGCCATTCTAAAAAGTGGGTCCAGTCTAAAAGGTTTGAATACCACCGTTATAGGATCAATGGGGTTAGGTGCAAGGGGTACCTTTGCCATCAGAAGAATCCTCATCACCTGCGGATTTAACTCACCATGTATTGAAAGCCTGTGATGGAGGACCTTGGAGGCGAGAGCTAAAGAAGGCACAAGAAACAAAGCCCCGTGTTTTGACCCTGGTGTCTGCTGATCAGCTGTATTCTGCCTCTGAATACACAGGGTCCATTTTTTTGGCTTCCTGATTCCAAATTTCTTCCTTCCCTTTTTACATTGTCTCTTTCTGCACATATCATCATGTGTTGGTTTTTCTCACTTTGGGGTTCTCTGCTTTCAGCTGCTGGTTGTGGATGGTAAATCGGGCATCCCAATCTGGAACCATTCGCTGCCGTGCCACATGAAAAAATCAGATGCGCTCTCCGTGTTGACGTTGGACAGAAAATCTGTCTTCCTCTTCTGGGCTAACGAGAAGCAGCCTTTCTTAGAGAGCTTGGTAAGGGAGGCTTTGTGTCGTCTTAATTTCTGAGGAGCAAATAAGCAAGTGTGGCTCAACCCTTCTGGACGTCATCTGCCTTGAGAGCCTGCCCTGCATTCTCAAGGTGTTTTGGGTTAGGCGATGCTTGCACGGTGGCTGAGAAAAGCATTCTGCGCATGCCTAAGAATCGCTTATCTTCCTTACTTCCCACATTTTTAGAATTCAGACTTGGTTCTTCATATCGCTTCCTGAGTTGAGCCCTGGCTCAAACTGAACCCCAGCTCTCTCTCTCTCTCTCTCTCTCTCTCTCTCTCTCTCTCTCTCTCTC
>JAJKFI010000095.1:3684214-3703493 GCA_029204185.1 Lerista edwardsae
CACACACACACACACACACACACACACACACACACACACACACACACACAGAGCAGACTTAAATGTGTCAACACAAAACAGAAGCAATGAACACACTTTCAATCAAGGAGGTAGATGGGGAGAACAAAAATCACCAGACAACACAGCCTGTTTGATGCAAGGTAGGGAGGGTTGAAACTCATCTTTCAAGCCAGAGCCAGGCATGATTGTTAACACAAGACTGAAGGCCGGGAGAAATGACTTTTATCATAGTAAAATAAATCCCTGCACTGTATATACATCCTAAGCAAGGAAAGTGTTCTTTTTCAGAGAAAATGGTGAGAGATCAGGAATCCCTGAGAGAGTGATTCATAGGGGAAATGGCAGCCTGATAGCATGCGTGTTTATAGTGAAACAAGTCCGTGAGTGTGGAACTCCTTGCCACAGGGTGTGGTGATGGCGTCCGGCCTAGATGCCTTTAAAAGGGAATTGGACAGATTTATGAAGGAAAACTCCATCACAGGTTGTAAGTTATGAAGGGTATGTACAGCCTGAGATTAGCTGGTCACTCACCATGAGAGTCAGCAAGGATTTTTTTTCTTTCATATTGGCCATGGATGGCAATTTTTTTTTGCCTACCCCAGACTGGCAAGGGAGGGACGGTGCATTCAGTAGTTTCTGGGAGGGTAAATAGACTACCTTTGAATGCAGGGGAGTGGCAGTGAGTTGCAAGTATCTTGTAGTCCTGTGTGCTCCCTGAGGCATCTGGTGGGCCACTGTGAGCTACAGGGCTAGATGGGTCTGTGGCCTGATCCAGCAGGGCGCTTCTGATGTAGTCCCTCTCAGTTCAAGGGGAGAGGCTCCTCCGTTCGCAGTAACTAGGCTTAGGTCACAGCCTATTTTGGGGGGTTGTGGCTCATGATATGAATATGCTGAAATGCCTTTGCAATAGGGAGCAGACTGGGGAGCTGCTTATGTCAGACTACTGATCCACCCAGCTCAGGCTTGTCCACATTGACTAGCTGTGGGTTGAACTTGAGACTGCTCTCCTATCAAGCAACAGCCTCCTGTTCCGCCAAATCCCATCCTTAGCCAGTCCAACTGTCCTTTCTTCAGTCCTTCCAGCAGGCAGGCAGTCCATCCCAGGTACCATCCTTCAGTACCTATACAGCTTCTACCTTCCAGCACCAACCCAGGTGCCTTCCTAGGACCTTCCCAGGTCCCATCCCAGATCCCTTTCTTCCTCTGCTGCCTCCAGCTTTATACTGAGGCCAGCCAATCCATGTCTGTTGCTGGGCAGACTCTAACATCGGCCACGCCCATCTGCACCTGTGCTGGCCTCATCAGCCTACAGCTGTGCTCCAGAGGCTTGAGTTCTGGGATTAACCCCATAATCCCTGGACAAGGGGCCATTGCTGATACCATTTCCTCACTCTTTGGGGTAGCTCCAATACACTTCCTTTCCCCACCGAGGAAGCACAAAAGTGTGAGAAAAGATCCCCATTCCTGTCCATTTGGCAACTGTGGTGACATCAAGAGAATGTTCCAAAACTCTCTGGGATGTGTTGGGTTGAAGCCAATTTGCAGGCTAACCTTCGCTCATAAGCAGGCCTCACTGAGTTCAATGGACTTACTCCCATGTAAGTGTCATAGGATTGCAGCCTCTTATAAGCTTTCTTTTATCCACCCCTCATCCCATGCCGTGACATGGCAAAAATTAGGGTATATGGAAAGGGTAAAGGATCCAGCATTCATTCACTGTCTTGGACACACTCATTTAGAAACCCTAGCATTTTATTAAACAGAAATTGGGTTTATTATGACTGAAATGTTCATCAGCATTATCATGTGTGGGTGGCTCAGTCTAGTTGGGAAGGGGGCTGTCCCAAGTCTTTTGGCTACATTTGGCATCAACGTTGAATTTCTACCTCCCCCTCACCAATACATTCCCTTGAAGAAGAGCCCCCCAATGCACTGGGGCTGTGCTTAGTCTGGGGGAACCACACATGTTTCTGTGCACATTATAGTTTCATTCCCCTCCATCTTGGATGGAGTTCCCCTCTTTTGTGGTGCCACTTTTCAAGGTCACCGTTGCTGCTCCCTTACATCAATGCCAGTGACGATGTCCATTTTGACATGTTTCCCACCCATCCCAAATGCCCCAGTAGAATGAATGAATGAAGCCAGAACACCAGAGGCCGATGGGTGGTTGAGAGTTCTCTCTTCCTTGTCTACGGCCCCACTGAATTCTCCATCCTAACAAGGATCCTCCCCAACAGACCTTCCCAGGACCTTGCTCAGCTCCAGCTCAGGCTCCCGCTGAAGCACCTTCTGCTGCAACTCCGAGTAGAAGTCAACCCCTTCGGAGATGGAGTGAAGCGGTTTTTCTCGGTGCTGGTAAAAGCCACTGATCGGCTCTCGGTGCTGGTATTGTGGTGGCAGGAAACACTGGTGATGCTGAGCCTGGTCGGTGGTGAAGCTCCCGTCACAGCCTTTCTCGTGGTTGCGCTTGAACTCCAGCACTGTCTTGGTGTACGTGTTGAGAGTTGTGACCGCAGAGGCCATGCAGCAAGTGAAGGAGGCCCAGGCCATACTGCAGGAGGGAAGACGGGAGAGAGCGGCAGGGGAGCTGCCTTGAGTCTCCTTTACAAGGGAGAAAGGCAGGGTAAAAATCTTAAATCTTTGAGTTAGGCCTGGAGTTAGGCCGGGAGTTAGGCCTAACCTGGAGTTAGGCCGGCACAGTTAGGCCAGCAAAGTCTGGCTGGCACAAGGGCCACCGGAAAGCACGTTTGGACCACTCTCAAGAGTCAGGGAGGATGGCGCACGTCTGTGTGCTGGCCTCTCTGACTCCAAACATGGTCCAAACATACTCTGTGGTGGCCTTGTGCCAGCCAAACTTTGCTAGCCTAACTCCAGGTTAGGATTGCACCCTTAAATAAAATAAGTTATTTTTGGTTTCCTGCTAACTGGGTGAGAGGCATTTTTTCATGTGGTGTTCCTCTTATTTATAGCAAGGGGAGAATAATTGTCCCTATTCACCGCTGTGAAGTGTCTTTTCTAGTGGCTGTGTCTGGTGGTGTTCTGCATTTTTTAAGATTGTGCACCCTTTTGGGACAGGGAGCCACTTAACTTTATTATTATTTGCCTGTAAACCACTTTGTGAACTTTGTGTTGAAAAGCGGTATATAAATACTGTTGATTGATTTTCACACACAGGGAATAAAACAATGGGGCTGGGATACTTTGTGGGGCAAACTCTCAGCCAAGACTGATTATGATGCTTCCGTGTTTTTATACTGCTCTTACTCAAAGGAGCTCAGGGGGGTGTACATAGTTCCTTTCTTTTCTTTCGGTCGTCACAACAACCCTGTGAGGTAGGTGAGGCCAAAAGATGTGACTGTCCCAAGGTCACCCAGAAAGCCTCATGCCTTAGACAAGATTTGAACCTGGATCTCCCAGGTCTATGTCCACCATCGGAACCACTACACCATCCTGGCTGTCATCCTAGATCACTTCCAGTAATCTTCCTGTTAAAAGATTGGATGGGAAAAATTTAGCATTGAAGCACAACATTAATTACAGAATAAAATGGAGCTTGTGGGAATCCCAAGAATCAGGCAGATTTTCCCTGGAAAATCCATAAACCTGTGACCAAAATGACAGATTATACAATTTAATTCACCTGATGGAAGGTTTTGCATATCCCCTGACCATCACCAGCTCTTTACCATCTGCCAAGTTTGCAAAAATAATACAAATTATGCAACTGAGGTCCAAATCCTAACCAATATTCCAGCCCTGATGTAGCCGTCCCAATGGGGTGTGTGCTGCGTTCTGTGGGGGGGGGGGAGTCAGGGAGGCCTCCTCGGGGTAAGGGAACGTTTCTTGGCTTACTGTGGGGCTGCATTGCAGCTGCATCAGCACCAGAAACTCGGATAGGATTGGACAGAATCTACAAATGAACCAAGGCCTTGTATTGAGTGCCAAGCAAATTGCCAGTCCTGACGCTTAGATTTTGCATGCACAGAATCAAATGGAAAGCAGTCAGGATTTCAGCCTCAATAACATCATAGTGGACAAGGTGTGTTTCATCAATACGATGACAATAAAATGAGAAGCACCACAAGGAGAGACATCCTGCAAACAGGCCTGGTAAACAAGAGATGGTTCTCCAGAATGGATTTCAATCATGCCACAATGATGGTTGCTACTGTTTATATTAAGCCACTGTGAACTAATCTTTTGAACGTGGATGGCTAAGGGCTGATTCAAAGGAATGAGAATCAACCCTAGCTGTGATGTGAGTTAATAAATGTTCATTAGGCTGCACATAATGTATGCACAGCAATGAGCTGATGTGATTGTCTATCACAGGGCCATGTCGGTTTTGAGGAAGGAACCATTGCTCTATGGTAAAGCACATGCTTTGTATGCTCAAAGTCCAGGTTCAGCCCCTGACAACTCAGTATTAGGATCTCAGCTACAAGCCTAAGAAGGACCTCTGCCCAATTCCATGGATAGCTAAAGCTGGCTGGAACTGCCAGTGCCGGGCTAGGTGGACCAATGGTCCCATCGTAGGCATGTTCATCGGTTCAATGCATTAAGAAAAGTGATGCAAAATATAGAAATGAATACAAACTGCACACACTAGAAGGCCCAGCCATAGTCCCAGGTGTGTGGTCTCCAGTCCTCTGGCCCCAGGTTAACAGTTGCTTGGAATACCTGTGTGTACATCATGTGTGCCACCATCCCAAGAAGGCCTACGTTGAGAACAAAGGAGAGATGGTTATTGATCCAAAGCCGCAGTTTAGGTGGGGCAGTTTAGGTGGGGCAAGAAATATGGCTCCATCTCTCTCATTACAGGGCTAAGATTTAGAATCTGACACCCAAGGAAATGCTTCTGTGGCTGAAGAGCCCCCCAGCATATTGTCTCCATGCCCCATTTGGGTCCTTTATATTGCCCCTCTGCTGTTATAGAGGCCACCTCTTTGTCTTGTTGATGCCAGTCACAGCCTTCCCTTTGCCTTCAGGCTGCTGCTCTGGAGAGGAAGCCACTGTGCCCTGCTTGACTTATGCCCCCCACCCCAATTTCCAGCCAGGAACATTTTCCTCCTCCATAAAGTTCTGTAGTGGAAAAAGCACTCACCGGACAAGACCGAGGAGACGGCAGCAAAGGCGTTGAGCTTGAGCCCACAAACTGGGTTTCCTGTGTACAGCATCTCCACCAGCAGGAGGATGAAACTAATGAGCAATAGGCTTATGTAGACCATCTCTGATCCCAGCGACAGCCAGAGAATCCCTAATGCACAAAACCAGGAGTCACCAAGGATTACAATCATCAGAGTAGGATACCTGCAGGTCAATGACACCACTTCTGGTGGATCCCAACACGAGTGCCATTCTACAAAGCGGGTCTCGGCGCTAAAGTGTTTGAGAACCACGGATTTAAAGGAATCGCTAAGTAACAGTCCCAAGGCCTTCAGGCATGTCCTGTCCTGCGGAGCCAAGTTCTGGAATGAAACGTCCAGTAATCATTTGCTTCCAGAATCTGGCTCCGCAGGGAGATACAACCTCCCACAAGCCAGTTTTGCTCAAAGACAGTAAGGACTGTTACTTGATTTATCTGAATACATCTGATAGAAGTGGGACCTGAATGGGCTCCTGATCGGAGAGACTCTTCCAATAGCCAGCTACTGCAAAAGAGAAATACTCTGGAATTTTTGCAGGTGTCAACTAGTAGTTAATAAATAACCATCTCTTTCTTGGACTTCTGAGGTTGTCTTCCGAGTCAACTCAAGCCGTCTCTACTGTTCCAAAGAGTTGGGTAACCAACCATGCTTTCATTGCTATTTTATACCCTGAGATGAGAATTTATATTTCTTTTTTACTGGCAGTTCAGCTGAAATTGCAGAGAGGGGAAGGCCGAAGTCTCCATCTCAAAAATCACAATCCAGAAACTTGGCATGAGACAGAGAAGCATTAGGGTACTACCGCAGCAGATTTGACCGCTTCGGCTAACTGCAGAAAATGGTCGAGGTCCAAACGTATTTGCAGTGAGCTGCTGAACCCAGCCTTTTCCTAAGGGGGTATCCTGAGTCAAACCAGACCAAAAACGCTCATTCCTACCTTTTTCTGCTGGAGGCGAAAGTTCAATGAAGCTGCGACATTTCTCATCTAAAAGAAAAGACAATGGTAAAAAACCCCAGAAGCTGCAAGAAGGAAAAGTCAGATCTTCATTGCTTCTTTAATCTAGTGGTAGGGTGAGGCCACCTGCCTGTGACTACCCCGTATAAGCTGTGCAGAAGGCTGCCAAGGCTTCCTGTGATTTTATATCGGACTATAAACAAGTGTCCAACCTGTACATCTTTTATTACAAAGGCCTACCTAAATTGCTTTCCAGCCCGGCTTCTGGCCCTGCAGATTATATTCCCCCGATGTATGCTTTAAAGTTATTTTATCCTCCCCTGCTGAACTCCCTCTTGTGATTTTCTTCTCCCTCTGCAAAGCTAATCTCGCTAAGCCCCTTTGTATCGCTTTATCCAGCTCCTTGGTGCTCAGAATTCCTCCCCGCCCAGTGCTTGCGGCAACATTTCATGGAGGCTTTGTTGACTATTTTATGACTGGTTGAATAAAACTGACTCTGCTGACTCCTGAACACATTCGGTGAGTGCAAATTGTGCTGATTTCAATGCAGCTGGCTTGCAGGTAGAATTGAAACATCAGGGTTTTCGTAGGCTGGTTCTCCGACTTGTGAGTCTTTGGGGCTTGGATAATGGTGCTGTAGGCAGATCATCAGCTCCTATGTCACACCAGATAGCAAAAAAAAGTATTGGGGTCCCAGATCACATGAAATTATCCATGTTGATTCCTGAAAAGCAGATCTGGATCTCTTAAGGATCTTGAGCATTGGGATGATAGGCAGGGGAAGCCAAATGAACTGAGGCAGGGAGCTGGTTACTAACCATGCAAGACAAGCTGAGACGACAGTGATAGCCAAAGGGCAATTGTGCTTATACATCTCAGGGCACATCTTGACAGGACCGGATCTTTTAAAGAGACCAGAGAAATTCATGGAGGTCAGATCTATCAGGAGCTGCACAACATGATGGCTATGCATTACCTCCAGTTCAGTGGCAGTTGGCCTCTGATTGCCAATTGCAGGGGAGCAAGGGGAGCAAGGTTCTAGACCACGCGACGGAGTGAGCTCCCATTGCTTGTCCCAGCTCCTGCCAACCTGGCAGTTTAAAAGCACCTAAATGCAAGTGGATAAGTAGGGACCACTTCGGTGGGAAGGTAACGGCGTTCCGTGCGCTACGACGTAGAGTCATGCCGGCCACATGACCACGGAAGCTTGTCCTCGGACAAAACGCTGGCTCTACAGGCTTTGAAACTGAGATGAGCAGCGCCCCCTACAGTCGGTCATGACTAGACCATCCAGTCGTGGGGAAACCTTTACCTTTTTTTTTTTAAGGATGCAAAAGAAGGCTGCCTTTCTCTCCTCCTTGTGGGCTGGTAGCTGGTAGCTGGCAGGCCAGTGTGGAAAACAGGATAATGGATGAGGTGGAGATTTGTCCTGATCCACTAGGGCAGTGTTCTTCCACCTTGGGGTCAGGACCCCAAAGGAGTCACGAAGCCTCAGTTGTGGGACCATGGCGACTTACAGGAAAGAAAAAGCACCACCAGGTGATCTCCTGTTGCCTCCTAACCTATGCTGGACACAGCGCGGGCCAGTCGGCCTGCCTGTTCCAGCACAGGATAGGAGTGTGCTCCAAGCCACCCACCTGCCGTTCTCCAGCAGAAATGCAGGATATGACAGAAGTCAATGCAGAGGGAGGGAGGGAGGGGCTGTGTGGGTGTTGCTGTGCTGGAGACATTACCTGGTCCGTCCATGTTCTCTTCGCAGGAAATCCACATGCCAGTGTGGAAGTACCGGAAGGCGAAGCGGTCATCCCCGGTCTCCCAGCTGTAATGCACCACATCCTGGGCAGGAGAAGACAAATTGCCCATCCCGCCGTCAGGAGGCGTGGGGACCCCGATGCACTTGGTGCTCCTGGTCTTCCCGCACAGCGGCTTGGGGACTTTCTGCGTGCCAACGCACCAGTAGCTGCCCAGCAGAGCCGTGGTGGACAGGCTGAGGGCCAGCAGGTTCAGGAGGACGGCCAGGACAGCCCGACGCCAGGGCAGGAACTTCAGCAGCTCCATCTGCAACGAGCAAGAAAGCAGCGTTGGCTCCCCGGCTGCCCTTGCCTGCTCAGGTTATGATGACAGAGATCCTCCTGATCCCAGGGCTTTGCCACTAATAAGGAAGTAATGAAGCATAGTCAGGGGAGAGGCCTCTGCGGAGTTGTGGGAGCTCAGTGGCCTCATCTGTTTCAAACCGTATTCGGCACAGGAATCCGAGAATGCAATATGAGGACTAATCTTGCAAAGAAAGGTTTTGGCACTCTGTGACGGGCTTTGGGAGGAGCTGCATTCCCAACCCTATGGGGAAAACGGGGTCCCTAAAATCAGTGGCGTATAAAAAAGGTGGCCGGCTCTCCCAGCTCCGGGTGACAGGCTGTGAGGGGGGTGTCTGAGAGCAGTTGCGGATCCAGCCAATGGGCCGCCCAGGGACAGAGGAGGAGGCGGTCTGCCCCCTCTGCTGTTTCCCCGCCCCGTGCGTGCTCTGCCATTCTTGCTCCTCCCCCTTCCTTGATTGGAAAAGGAGGATGGAGCAGAAGAGGACGACAGAGTGGTGGGCTAGAGAGGATCGAAGTGGAAGAACATAAGAATAGCTCTGTTGGATCTAATCTAATGCAGCTTCCACAGTGGCCCACCAGATGCCTCAGGGAGCATCTGGAGTACCAGAGGAGGAGAGAGGGTGGACAGAACCTTCCATCTTCTGCCTGAAGTGACCACTTCAGTCAGCCTCAAGGATGGCTTTCTCCCACCTGCAGATTAGGCAGCTGAAACAAGAAGCTTGGGAGGAAACTAGAAGTGATTTTTCCATGCAACAGGATGCTGTGCATAAATGCGAAGACTTTCCCTGGACACAGCAGCCTGCAGTTTGGAGACTGCTGCTTAAGAACAGTGATCCTCAAACTGTTTAGCATCATGACTCACCTTAAAAAAACAATTTCACTTTACCAGCCTTTCAAGCCTCTGTGGCTATAATGGTGATTGGGCAGCAGTGCTCCCTCCCGCCCCAAAATAGCAGCTTGTTTATCCCTTCATTCACATAGCCTAACATGCCTTGTCAGTTTCCCAAACCACCAAAAATTGGGTTACAAGGGCAGGTGGGTCCAGGACCAACAGTTTGAGAGCCACTGCTCTAGAAAGGATTTTCCTGGACTAGATAGCCTTCAAGGCCCCTTGCAACTCTGATTCTATGATTCTCAGCAAAGAGCCATTAATTCCACCTTTTGTCCTCAAGGGACTCCTGACTTTAACATACCCAGACAAAAGATTCATGTCCTTCTCATTGGATGTTTAAGCGTCTGGCTCCAAACTATTTCTAAAAAGGGACAAGCAGCCTGGAAGAGACAAAGATAAAAGCTCCCTTCTAGTCTAAACATTTTTTGCTGCTGAAAAATATCCATATGAAAAAAATTTGGAGTGCAAAACCGGCATGGATTCTGCTGGAACGACTTGTGAGCTGAAAGTGATACTCCTTCCTCCTCCTCACAGATCCATCCTAAAAGAACATTGCGGTTTCCCCTCTCCTGTCTAATGCTTTTCATGTATTCTTCTACAGATGCACTTCCAAAAAAGAACAAACGTTGATTCAGAATCAGCCCGGCGTAAAGAGCAGTCAGATTGGGAGGCAGAGAGGGAAACTGGGACAGGATTCCACCCATCTCCTCAGAATGCTCTTTCCCACTCTGACGGCCTGATCACATACTACACAGCCACACTCTCAAACCATTCAAGATATAGGCTCCGTTCCAATATTTCCTAGTTCAGTATTTTTAACCTGCATTTAATTTCAGTTTCTATAGTATTTTTAACTTTTTGGTTCAGATCCAGTTCAGACACAACATTTTCAAAAGTGCTTTTGAACTGGCTAATATCCCATACAGAACATTATCAGACTTTGTTGCTTACGTCCCTTTATACAAAGACTACAACAAGGACCATTTGCAACAAGCAACAACAAGCAACAATCCTTATTTTTTAATATGCTGCGCTTTTGAATTTTTATCCATTCTTCCGAATTGTACGGATAGAAACCCAGCAAGATACAACTGCCATCCTCCACTGGAAAGCTAAGTGCCTGATTTTACCGAACCAGTGGTCGCTCCTTGTTGCGTTGAGGGGTTCGGTCATGGTCCCAGTTCCTGACAAACAAGTCAGTTCACATTTGAAAGAACCTTCCCAAACTGGTGATTTGGTCCCAGTCCATGTTTGGTTCAACTCCCTGCACGCCCTCTCCCAATCAGACTCAGAAATGGTGCCAAGAGTACAATTTACCTTTCTGGATGCTTTTCCAACTGCTGTAATGTAACGTGCGAGATGCCTTGAAGGTGGGAATCAGAATGTGAGTTCCCCGCACCTTCCAGCCAGGATCCAAGGTAACAAACTTGTCCTTCTATCTCCCTGGCACTTTTTTCCTCCTCCTCTCTCAGCCCCCCCCAACTCTTCTGTGATTATTAAATGTTGTCCATTCAGCCAGCAGCCCATTTTGCGGGAAATGGGCATTTCGTAATCCATAATGCAATCACAGCACAGCTGTTCTGGAAGATTATAGGAGGAAAGATTGGTGCTGCAGGCTGGGATTAAGTGTAAGAGGTGACCTCCATTCACTGGTGGGGGGGAAGCAGACTCCCGCCATTCATGCCCATCAGCAATTAAATGGATGAGTGGTTTGGAATAAGGTGGCAGGCCTTCGTTCAGTCGCAGAAGGGCCTTGGTCCAAAAAACAAAGGACAGCCACAGTTAACTCCAGTGTCTTTCCTCACCTGTAACCTTTGCAGAGAGGCAAAAGGGGTCAGCAAAGAGTAACTCACTTGCCGTTTCCTTCTGATCAAAGCTGAGTGACATCAGTGCACAGGCGCGCACCTATGCCAGCTAATGGGGGATATCTGAATGACATCATGGGCCAACGTCTTGATAGACTTTGCTTTAATTCAAAATAATTAATACGAGGATAGGTGGAGAGTTTCTAAATCAGTGATCAGAGAACACAGAATTGCACTAATTGCCAGGTAGGGAACTCATTTTATGTTAGATTACCCAAGCTCAAAGGGTTCTTAAGGTACACATCAGACATTACATAACTGCCTAACTGGACTAGGGAGGTTTTTGTAATCTGGTTTGTGCAGTGGAGGATGGATTAATTTACTGTTCTCCTGGGGAATCAGAGAAGCTTATTGGTTTTCCAGCAATACTGCCACCCCAAAATATATTTAAAAAATATTCTTAAAATAAATAAAATAAATTCTTACTAAATATAGTAAGAAATAATATATTCTTAAATATATTCTGAAAAATAGAGAGCCAAATTAAACTCCTTTAGGTCACTAATTCAAATGGGTGGTATTAAGCACCTCTAACTCTTTCCGGGTGCTATCCTAACCTGGAGTTAGGCCGGCACAGTTAGGCCAGCAAAGTTTGGCTGGCACAAGGGACACCATAAAGCACATTTGGACCACTCTCAGGGTCAGGAAGGATGACGCACGTCTGTGTGCTGGCCTCTCTGACTCCGAGAGTGGTCCAAACAGACACATCCCTTCCCTGCCTGAAATACTCAGATTTAGGGCACAATCCAAACCAACTTTCCAGCACTGGTGTAAGGGCAATGCAGCTCTGAGGTGAGGGAACAAACATTCCCTTACCTGGAGGAGGCCTCCGTGACTCCCCCCCCCAACTATAGGATGCAGCACATCCTATGGCACAGCTATGTCAGTGCTGGAAAGTGGATTAGGATTGTGCCCTGAATGACTGGATGGTGTGCCACGGTACGACACTGATGGCTCTACATGGCGTATCTTTTCCATAAAATAGCCTCAACCTTTAAAGGTGCTCTCAAAACAGGACATTCAGCTGCCCATCACCTCTGTACGTCCACGTTTCAAGTTGACCCTAGTGGATTGTATGCATATGTGACGGAGTTCAGGATACACCTGATATGTGGACTTGCAATCTGCCACATTTGCCTTTTCCACCAGGTCCTGTGGAATTCCCATCTAGGCCGTGTGTAGGCACAAGGACTTGAATTTGGATCCCAAGCTTTGTAGGACCCATAAGCAGGGTGGGAGGGAGGGAGACTATAAATTGAATGGTGGCAGTTATATATCCCAACAGTAGATGGCAACCTTTCCTCATAATTCCATCTGGAAAAAAACCATACATTTTCCAATTTTAGAAAATATAGTACCTTTCCTTAAGAAAGGCAAACACATTTTCCCCCTTTAATTCTTGATTTTTTAAAGAAAAAAATCTGCATCCTTTTCTCACTTCTTCAATAAGTTCTACTCCTCCCTCTGTCTCCGTTGCTTAGAGCTTAGTCATCCTAGAACTTTATAACATCAAGCAAATGTTCTTGAAAATATCTGTTACACCATCTGATCTGCTATGGATAGCACTGGTGTCATCTGTATTTCCTGTTTTTGTTTTATTCAAGCCCTGTTTAAAGCGCAAATGAAATTGGGTTCGCTCTATTTTCTTTGTAGGGACAAAACCAAAAAATCCCTCTGTGGCTTATTGTGTCTACATTTTGTTTCTCCCAATTCCTTCTGGCTTCATTTTCAGTTGCCTTGCGGATTATGCCACTTATCCTTTCCAAGGTGATCCTTTGAAATATTGAAATGTCGCTTTCAGATGTGAAAACAATACACTGTTTATCCCTTTTCCTACATAAGAATATATACACAAGAGATATAACTACCTTTTCACTTGTGAGTGGGGTGGGGGGGATCACAACTTGCATCCAAGCAATATTTGGAAAAGTTCATTCTTTCGTATACCTATGCATTTACAGCTGCAAAACTTTATTTCTGCAAATGCGGGAGGGGTCTTCCTGTACTTACTCACTAAAATGATGGATAAATATTTCCATTGGCAAGCCAAACTGTACAATGACAGAAACAGCAACGCAACGTTCAACCCTGGATAGCTGCCCCATGGATGGTGCAATCCGATGGCCCTTGAGCCGATGCATGCAGCTGGTGTTGGCCCGGGGTTGTCACAAATGTGCTGTGAGGCCCGTCTGCATCATCCCCAGAGTTGCGACCCAGTTGCCACCCATCCCACCCCAGTTGTGCAAAGGGGAGCGGCGGATAGGCCATCCCGCCCTGGCCGCGTTTGGCCAGCATGGGGGCTAACGAGGTGGGGGGAAGGTGGGAGGGAGGCGGGGGAGGCAGAATGGGGCAGGGGAGGGAGAGGGAGGGCAGTCCCCCAGGTGGGGCAGCCAGGGCAGGGGGGAGGAGCTGGGACCTGGCTATCAGGCCAGATCCCAACCCCCATCCCCAGGCCAGGCAGCCCCAAGCCAGGCTGCTGTGGGTGGCTCAGACTTGTACCTGCTGTTTTGCAGATGTCCCCTTGCCCCACAGTGAGCTCCAGCTGCTTCCCCTCCTGGGCAGGGTGAATGGCAGGCCGGCTGGTCTGCCTACTCCTGCCCAAGTTTGGATTGGGATTCCTGCCTACTCGAAACGCAGAGAGTGATGGTTTGTTCATTTTAACCAAGGAGGCGGGCATTGTGAGCCATCCAAAGAGCATTCTCAGGCAACTGATTCCTGCACTACTTTGCCCCTCGAATGCGCTCTTGGGAGCAGGTGCCTTTTCTTGGCAGGGGCCACTCTTGGGAGCCAGCGTGGGGCAGTGGTTGGAGCTCAGACAAGGGCCGGGGTAATATGGCCTGAAATCAGTGATGTCATTCAGGGGGAACAGACCAGAACGGGCATTCCGGATCCTAACGGGCTCCGTGGCTGGTTCCGGGTTCCCGACAAGTGCCAATCAAAAGTGAGTTCCTGTTCCTAAATCATTTGAATGACACCACTGCCTGAAATCCCTGATCAGCTCTGGAATTCACTGAGCATCCCCAGATCAAACCCTCCCTGTTAGCCGAACCCACACGGTGAGATTGTTGAGAAGATGAGTTGATGGGGAGATAACTCCGAACACCCCCGCAAAGCTCCTTGGAGCAGGGCTGAGATGGGAATGAAACACATCTCTGCACTTATGTTCGAAAGCCGGCTCCACACAGCACAGAAGGGACCTGGCTGCACTCACAAGTCATCCCAGTCATCCCAGTTAGCTGTGTGGGTTGGTACAGACCCACAGGGGGCTGGAGCACCGAGCGTGTCTGACTCAGGTCAGCAATCCAGCCCCCCTGCCTGGTGGAGGTCCGACATGTTGGTTTGCCTGCTCAGCGACTCTGAGGCCGGAAGGTGCGCAATACTCAACCAGTGGAGCTCAAAGGTGACGCGGCTCTTCATCACTCCTCATGCAGCCCTGGTCCTCTCCAGGGTGTGCAAGTGCCTTGCCGGGGGTTCTGCAAGGGTCCTGGAAAATGGAAACACGGGCCCTTCGTCACGCCAGAAACAGCAGCACAGAGACAGAACCGGCAAAGAGGCGCATCGACAGAGAGACGCAAACAGACGGACTCTCACACCCGGACGCCAATTCCATGGCTCTTTGACTGGGATGCTTGTTACCTCCAACAGCCGCTTCTCTTCCTGCCTGGGTGAGGATCAATATCCCTGGAAAATGGGTCTTTCGCTTACTGCCTTCGAGATGGAAGGATCCCTTCCGCAGCCACGATAGCCAGAGTGCCGGTCTGCTCAAAGCCCATGGCAGACTGCAAATGACAGATTTCTGCTTGAGCCCTAAGTAATTCCACTCAGATTGCCACCCTTTATTTAGCTCTTTAACCCCTCCTCGGCAGTAAAAGTGGCAGGCGCATAGCTACTGCACGCAGATGGGAAATCTTATTTTGATATCGTTAAAGACATGGAACCACTTTCGAGATGTTCACAAATAGTCAGTGACTTAATACAGAGCTTATTATCCAATGGGACAGCTTACTGCAAAGGCCTTGTCATTCTGCTTCCACACATTGCAGTGGGCCCTGTGCAAGAGAAGCTTATGCTGGATTGCGTCTGGAAATCAAGTTATCCCAATGGGCACCTTCCACCTATCAGCTACCTGAGGCATCAGTCTCAGTTGGTTTCATGGATGAGCCAGCCCTGGTCTCACAGCAGACTTATGATTACAATTTGTCAGGTATCTTCCAGTTTACTGAAATGGCTGATTACCCTAAGGAAGCAGTCAAGATCACTGTGGAGCTTTGTTTAATACAATCTAAAGCCAGCACATTGAGAGAAAAGCACTGCTTTCCCGCCCCAAAAGCAGGCAACACTGGCAAGGCGTAGACTTACCACTCGCTGGTGTTCTGTTGCCACCACCAGGCGCACAGGACTGGGGCTGAGGTGCTGGAAGGCACCTTTTGTGACAGCAGCGCGGGCAGGACGCTTGTACCACTCACTCTTTAGGGATCAGGATTGGGCCCTCAGTGTTTTGATTGTGAGTACTGCTGTCTGTACTGCTCTCATCGTGGGCTATTTTGCTGAGTACTGCTATTTATTTATTTATTTTAAAAAAAATTGTACTGCTGTTGAATGCAACGTTATCAGTTCCACGCCACCCTGATTTTTTTTGGTGGGGGAAGCACAGCTTAAATATTTTAAGGAAATATACATATATGCTTGAAAATGAAACAGGAGAACAGGCAACCGTTTCCCACCCCCCCTCTCTTACAAAGCATTTAACAATCACAAAGCTCCGGAGAGACTGGCCAGATGTCTCCCATTCTGCAACAGTGTCACTTGGCTCATGGGTTAATTCCTTGCAAAATGGCTTATTCATTCTGAATTATGTCACAGCAGTGGAAGGATTTCCATTTTTGCAAAAGATGATGTGTCTCCATTTAGAAGCACTTCTAAAATAAACTCTGGTTAGCTTTGGTGACACTTCTTGCGGGGACTTAGTGGCTTTGCAAACATTTGCCCCCAATTCCATAGGCCGTTTGCAGGGCTGAATTGGGCCTTCTGGTGGTGTAAACAGCTTGACGGCTGTTTCAAATTTGAGAATGCTGGTGAGTACGGACTGGCTGCCACCACAGGCAGCCAAGTCTGCTCAACTGCGGACACCGGACACTTGCTACCGATGGCAAGGCCGGGTAGGGGCAGGGGCAGAATGAGGAGGTGATCATGTGGTTGGAAAGCGGATTGAGTCTGGGAAGAGGGTGGGTTTAGTGGCAGCTGAGCCTGCCAGATTTTAACCCCTTTCCCAAGCCCAACCTGCCATCACCGGGCAACATGGATTTACACCAGCACTATCACTGGCATGGGTCTGAGTTGACCCATGGGGGCAGCAGGGGCTTGCCCAGGGCCAAGGGGATGAACGTTCCCCTGAGGGGTCCTCCAGATGCCAAAACTCCCCCGCAGGACACAGCAGATGCCACGTTGGCACTGCTGCATCGCCGTGTCGGGAGTGAGGTTGGATTGTGTAGGCTATTTTAATTTACCAATGAAAATATCAGTCACTGCATCTTGCATATCATGACTCACAAAGGCCCTCAAACTAGGGATCAATCAGGAAAAAAACCCAGTTAAGAATAGCTGTATCGCTTGGCTCAATGTAGTTAGTGGGAATGAGATAGTGAGAGGTCCACACAACCTTGTGTGCTTCCTGAGGCACCTGGTGGGCCACTGTGAGGGCAAAATGGGCCTTTGGCCAGATCCAGTGGGGCTGTTCCTATGAGTACATGTCTGAAGAGGAGCGTCTGGTTCTGATGGCTGTCAAAGAGAAACATTGTGGAGAATCTTTACTGGCCACCAGTTTGTTTACCTCAAAATTTACCTCAGAATGCCATGGAGTGGCAACAGGATGCAGGCATCTTGTGGTCTTGTGTGCTCCCTGAGGCTTCTGAGGCTCTTTTCCCTTTCATTTGGGCTTTCTCACAGTGATCTGATTCCCATGTGAGCCTGACATGAGGTGCTGATTGAGGAAACAAGAAGCATATGGCAAAATGGAGTCATCTCTTGTGTGAGTTTCCTGTCAGCATATTGTTCCCGCCGTAGAGAATTACCTGGACTCTTATGAAAACAACTGACAGGTAATTCCAGCTGCCTTTGCCAAAAACTCACCCATGGATTAGCAGAGACAGCAAATTTCTGAGAACTGCTGTTCATGATTGATCCATGGTGCGTTAATGTCATGGTAACCAGGAAAGAGACCAAATTTATTACAAATCTTCACAAGTCTCTTTACAAGTCTCTGACATTCTCTTTATCTACTATTAGATGTGCTGAGAGTGTTTCTCAGGTATTTTCAGTCTTGGATGAAGACTGTTGGAGCCTAATTTGGGCTCAGTATTAGCCCTGATTCCAAAGGCATAGTTCTTTGAAGAGGGCCTAGGGAACACTCACATTTTACCACCCTCACCGAACTACAATTCCCATAATTCTTTGGGGACACCATAGTACTGTCCATCAGTGTTTCCCAAACCTGTCCAGTGGTGGGATTCAAATAAATTAACAACCGGTTCTATGTCCTTCAGGGTGGCCTTCTGGGCGGCTGCTGCCTTTCTGCTGCCACCACTGAACCTGTCACGACCTGATCGTTGGTGGGTTGTGAAACGAACTGACAAGCTGATAGCTGAGGAAGAAAATGTATTGAGCCCTATGGAAAGTAAATCTGAGTCGCACGCGTGCATTTACTTGCGAGTAGATGAACATGCCTCAGTTTGCTTCGAAGGCAGGCCAAGAGAAATGAAATGCCACCAGAACGCTCCTGCTCTGATGAAGGCAGGCCTCAACAAACTATCGAGAAGGAAGTCCCCCCTCCGAGCTGACTAGGAAAACATATTGAATCTATGGAAAGCAAACTGCGGGCATCGTGCTTGTGTCGGCCCACTGCTGTTGCAAATGTGCTGTAAGACACATTCATATTAGCGCATATAAAGCAAGTGGTGTTGGAAGGCTCGGTTGGTGGGCCTGGGACGGGATAACAGTCCAGCTGTACTCACATTTACTACTTCAAATTGGAATACCGATAACATACAATCCTGATGGCATCTGGCCTCGGGGCCTTTAAAAGGGGATTGGACAGATTTCAGGAGGAAAAGTCCATTGTGGGCTACAGGCCATGATGGGTGGTGCAACCTCCTTATGTTAGAAATAGGTTACTTCAGAATGCCAGGTGCAAGGGAGTGGCTATAGGATGCAGGCATCTTGTTGTCTTGTGTGCTCCCTGAGGCATCTGGTGGGCCACTGTGAGATACAGGAAGCTGAACTAGATGGGCCTTTGGCCTGATCCAGCAGGGCTCATCTTAGTTCTTATGTTCTAAACCTGCACTGCATAAGTGCATGGGGAAGAAAAAGAACAACACATCCTGTGCTGCTGGAGCCAGACATGCGCAGGGAATGTGTGAGCCAGAAGAGAGGGATGGGCACATCGGGTATTCTAGAAGGCCCATGGGAAGGGCGGGCTGCCTCATTAAACCAGGAACGGTTAGACAATGGGGAGTCTTCTTCCCTCCCTCCCATCTTGGTGTACTCACCCACAAGTTGCCTCACAGCCTGTAGCTCTGTTGCTGGAGCAACACTAGTACCAATACAGCTCTTATTTTGGAAACTCGAGTAAAGGCAGCAGCACCAAGGAAAGCAAAAATGTGCCCTCAGTCCAGTTGCAAAACAGCCATGTGAAAGAGAGAACACTTCCCCTGATTCATTCCTCGCAGACAGCTAGTTTAATGAGTGTGTCGTTCCGTTCATGACTAAGGCAGGGGTGCTCGGTGGAAACAATCTTACAGCACCATTGAGTTCAACAGATCTTATGTTTAGATGAGTGTGTATAGGATTGCACCCTTAATATTAAAGAATGAGAAGTGTCAGGTATTAAACTTGCCTGGAAGCCTAGACTGGGTGGATGGCAGCTACTCAGTTGTAAGGGAGATGCAGTGGAGTAGCTAAGGGGTGAAGGGGCAACAAGCTTTCTTGGGGGGAGGGGGCAACGAGCTGAGCTTGACACTAATGGCCAAAATTGTGAAAACTTTGGTATGCATGAATAATAGCATCATGTTATATATGAATGGAAAGGTATTTTAATGCAGAATGTAATGAAACCAACTGTGTTGGAAGATTTGTATTCTATCAAATGTTATGTTCAATTAACCAGAAAATGATTTAATTGTGAAAACCTTGGTAAGTACTAATACCCATCATCAGCATTGTCATGCAGCCGGAACGCTGGGCGGGAGGAAAGGGTGAGCGGCAGCCCGCCCGTTGCGTTCCGGTCCGTTTCGCCGTTTTCCCCGCCC
>JAJKFI010000095.1:3708352-3730108 GCA_029204185.1 Lerista edwardsae
CACACACACACACACACACACACACACACACACACACACACACACACGGGGGTGGGGCGGGCGGGCGAGTAAACACACACATGTGTGGCTCAATTTTCCTTTCCTTGTCAGCAATCAGCTTGTCACTTTTGCGACCCATCTAAAATTGGGTTGTGACACATTGGCGTGCCCTGATCCACATTTTGGGAACCACTGTGGTCAGGGATTCAGAAAGGTTTATCCCGTATTCTTCGCCACATTCCATGAGAAATGCCAGATGTGTGTAAGTGCAAAGGACAAATAGAACTAAAGCACTGTAGACATTACCTTGGGTAGCCAAAAGTGGACCAACAATTATTGCATGATCCAGTATAGTGATCAAGGCAGAGGAGCTGAAACATCCTGCTCACCCTGCCCATATGAATGAACCCCAAATGAGGTGACTGGTCTGAAAGGGACATTTTTCAACGCAGCATCTTGGAAGGATGCAACCTGCTACATTCCTCCTTATGAAAACAAGCACTCAGCCAAGAGAGGGTGAAAAACAAACACCCTGAACCTGCTTTGGCCCAGGTGTGGTTAGAGGCAAAGCTGAGCAGGCCTTCAAGGGAAGCATCAAGCCAATGTTGGGAATGGGGATGGATGGGAGGAGACCAAAGGGGCTGGGCTGGGCTGGGCTGCACAAAGCTGCACAGCAGGAATAGCAGAGGGAGGGATCCCGTGGCAAATGAGAGGGCTGCCAAGTTTGAACCAGCCTCTGCAGCTGTCCCTTTTTCAAGTTGTTGCCCATGTGGCTCTATGTCTGTTTGCATGGCAGAGCCCTGTTAAAGGGACAGGCAAGTGTGAAAGTTGGCATCTTTCGTTCAATACGCAGTATGTTCAGAACTACTTGAGTAAGAAAACTAGTAAAAAAACCCTAGAAGCTCCTAAACATCGTAGGAGATCCAAGTTTTAACTAGGAAAAAATTGAGAACACTGTGTGGAAACATCCAGTATTTAGCTTTGACTAGTTAGAACTAGGATCTCCAAACATGGATCAGAATTTTTCAGAGTTTCTAGTTTTTGCTTCTTGGAACTTTGGGCTTTTACTGACACACACACACACACACACACACACACACACACACACACACACACACTCAACAAATGGACCTTATACCTGTACAAAATTGAGCTGTAGATTTGTCTGGACAATCCATAGTATGGCTTTTTGCAGGGTTCCTACCCGCGCCTACAGATCTGATGCCTGCTCACTTTGCACACACTGAAGTCTGCTCACGCTCGACTGTCTATTGCATGCATGCAGGATGCACGACTGCAGCCCTGCTCCCACATCACGCGTGTTCCATCATCCTAGATAACGTTGGAGGAAAAGGGCTTCAGTGTGCAGAAATTAAGGCAGAGACCGAGCACCGCCAAGAAGCAGGGCTGTGGAAATGACATCCGTTGAATGTCTGTTTCTTAGGCATAGAATCACACAAGCCCTGCCAGAAAAAAAAAAAAGTTGGCAATGCTACCTATGGTACAAAGTGATGCTTGGACATTCTTTCCCGTCTGACCTCCATGATCAAGTCAAACTGCAAAGTGGAGTGGAAAGGGAGGGTGAACCATTCCTGTGGTCCGCTGTGGGGAGAGCACTTCCACTTAAACCCAAGTGGGGATCTGACTCCAGGCTGTTAATGCATTCAATGGAGCAAATGTATGTATCTAGGGAAGTTCACCCCCTGGGCCTCATGGCTGAGCGTTATCAGCTTCGCCCCGCTCGGGGCTTGTTTTCATGAGCCAGCGATGGTCCAACGCAAAGGGGGAGGAAAGGGCCTCTGAGCAAACAGGCAGAAATGTGAGAAGCGGGAGGGTGGGGTTGGTGGACAGAGAAACATTGTTCAGAAGCCTGAGATGTTGCACTACTTGGTTACTGTGCTGGAAAAAAAAAAAGAGCAGGTTGAAACTCAGCCCCGCCCAGAGAGCTCTCGTATTCCTCACCAAGTCTATTTGGACTGGCAGCACCTAGTCTGGGGGTGATGACAGGTGAGAGGTGCCCCAGGGGGGATTCAGAACATGGCAGTTGTGACAAGGCATGATGAAGAGGCCACCCAAAGGTAGTCTATTTTGACACATCAAGGTGCGACGGACATACCGTGGAGGGGAACCTGCCCACCTGCAGCCTTGGCTTCTTGCCAGGGGAGTTTATTCCAGGCGGTTTTATTTTCGTTTGGCACATACTTGAAGTGTCCTTCCTCTTTCTTTCCTGCCAACATAGGGTTTTTCCCTCTAAGTCACTGTGCTTAGGAACGTGTGATGTCACTCCAGCCCAAGAGGGTGTTCATTGCAGGACTGGTGTTGCAATCCAAGCCAGGATCTCACCCGAACCCTTTGCCACTCTGTTTTGACCCAAAGGAAAGAGCCAAAAGAACCTTTGCACCCATGATGAAGTTTCTTTCAGAGGCCCTGCCCCATGGGGTCCTGCCCCCCCCTTGCCCATCAGTGGTGCAACTGCTGCTGCTTCAGCTCCCCCACCTGCTCCCCGGCTGCTGAAAAGGCAGAGGGCAGGCAGGGCGTAGGTGGAAGGGTGGAACTGGAGGGTTAGGATGCTGGGTGACTCTGGGCTCTGAAAACTCAATGGAGGAAAGGCAGCTCTGCTGAGCTCCATAGTTCTGGAACTGGAAAACCTGGAATCCCAGCTGTTCCCATGCCTAACCTGCCATCAGGACTGAGCCGACAACAAAACACGTTGACTTCCATTGGCAAAAGGGCTCATGAAGACAGAGGTGGGCCGTCAGGAATCAGGGTCCCAGATCCTGCAGGGCATCCAGTGCTAATAGCAGCCCCTTGAATTGGGGCCAAGAGCAAATGTAACAAGTGTAGCTGGCCCAGAATAAGTTGGATCAATGCACACCTCTCAGGACTTTTAGGCAGCCAGATGATGTTTCTGAGAGCGCAATCCTAACCTGGAGCTGGGCCGGCACAGTTAGGCTAGCACAGTGAGGCCAGCAAAGTTTGTCCAGCACAAGGGACACCATAGCGTGTGCTTGGACCACTCTGAGTCAGGGAAGATGGCACACATCTGTGTTTTGGCCTCTCTGACTCCGAGAGTGGTCCAAACATACTTTACAGTGGCCCTTTTGCCAGTCAAACTTTGCTGGCTTAACTGTGCCAGCCTAACTCCAAGTTAGGATTGCGCCCTGAGTCAGATACATTTCCATGTACCAGAGCTAATATTAGAACTCCTATTCATTGTGTGAGTGTCATCAAGTTGGCCACTGGTTTTGTGTTGGTTACTGACTGGTTGGGTGACCTGTAGTGTTATATATAAAAAATAAACAAAGTTAATGGGGGTTACACCAGCACTAGTGACACCATAGCATGTAGGCTGTACATACTATATCGTAATTTATTCTGTATGGTCCAGTACAGGAGGAGGTCCATCATGGGGGTGATGCAATTAGCTGGAAAAGGTGCAGAAGAGAGCGACGAAAATGATTACGGGGCTGGGGCACCTCCCTTATGAAGAAAGACTGCAGCGTCTGGGGCACTTCAGCCTAGAAAAAAGGCGCCTGAGGGGGGACATGATTGAGACATACAAAATAATGCACGGAAGGGATAGAGTCAATAGAGGGATGTTCTTTTCCCTCTCTCAAAACACCAGAACCGGGGGGCATCCGCTAAAACTGAGGGTTGGGAGAGTTAAAACAGATAAAAGGAAGTACTTTTTTACCCAGCGGGTAGTTAATCTGTGGAACTCTTTGCCGCAGGAGGTGGTGATGACATCTGGCCTAGATGCCTTTAAGAGGGGATTGGACGGATTTCTGAAAGAAAAGTCCATCGTGGGCTATAGGCCATGTTGGATTGTGCAACCTCCTTACATTAGTAGTAGGCTACTTCAGAGTACCGGGTGCAAGGGATTGGCAACAGGATGCAAGCATCTTGTTGTCTCGTGCCTCCCTGGGGCACCTGGTGGGCCGCTGTGAGATACAGGAAGCTGGACTAGATGGGCCTTTGGCCTGATCCAGCAGGGCTCTTCTTATGTTCTTATGAGCTCTTGTAAAGGGTGATGCAAACCCTAGTGATATCACTAGCAGAAACCCTATCCATCACCAGCATACTTCTTCCATCCCCGCCAGCATCACCTCTGTCTTATCTTGTCCAAACTCCATTGCAAACCGCTTTCTTTCAGCCATTTGACCACAGTCTCAAGGCATTGGGGAGCCCCCAGGCAGCACCTCAGTCCCCCTCAATTTGGAGGAGCACTTGGCTGCTCTGAATGAAAGATAAGCACACGCTGAGAGATCCAAACACGCATCTCCTGAACTTGGTGTGGTTTGTCACTCAGAAAATAGTCTATGAAAGATACTAGTCGGATTTGGGGGGGGGACTGTGGCTGGAGGATGCAGAGCTGACGACAGGTGGAACTAATGAAAAGGGTATCTGCAGGAAACATCACCGGCCCTAAAGATATGAAGAGCATCAATGACCACATTTTACAAAGGGAAGCTGGGAAGAAAAACAAGTGTACTGGACAAGTACTACAGCATAGTGTAGATTCAGCTGCCTTCCTTGCTTTTTCTCTGAAATGGTTTCTATGTTCTTTCCTTGAACCATGCGGTTTACGAGGGCTCACTGGCAGTGATGTCATGCAGGGGGTACGCGGGGGTACGCGAGTACCGGTTCCTAGGATTACGGCTGGCCCCGCCCATTCGCCCGCCCACCTGTCGACTCCGCCCCCTGCAATGTTTGAATTTCCTGCATGTTTGAGTTGCCTGCATGTTCTCAGAGCCAGGCAGGCAGGCAGGCAGTGAGCGGAGCCTTGCCTTGCCTTGCCTTGTCACTGAAAAATGAGCTGCTCTGGGGTTTTGGAACTGTTGGGTCACTTTAACATGATGCCAGGCCTCCTTAACATGTTCTGGGAGTGCTGTGGAATACTGTTGCAACTGTTGGGTCAGTTTAAAATTGTCTGAGGCCTCAAAAAGGGCTTTTTTCATGTCATTTCCTGCCACGACATCACTTCCAGCTTACAACGTCACTTCTGGTGGGCGGGTCCCAACATGTGCCAATCAAAAGTGAGTACCTGTTCTTAAATCATTTAGACGAAACCACTGCTCACTGGATTATATGTACGGAACAGAAAAAGCAGGCAAGAGTGTCATAGACTTTCATCTCTTTCAGATGTGAGAGCTCTTTTGGGTCAGGCCAAAGTCCACGGCCAACTCATCCATGCGGCCACCTGATGTGGGCTGCATCAGCAACAGGTGGTGAGGGGCCCAAGGGGGCAGTGGATTCGGGGTGCTGCCCACCCCAGGTCTGCTGCCGCCGCTGCCTCCTTCCAACCTGCTAGCAACGCAAGTGGCAACTCTCTGCTCCCCATTTAAGCATCATCACCCCCCTCCTCCCTGTGCTTCTCATGCACTGCTGATAACCTGGAAGTGTGCAATAAATAAAATAAAATCATTGCAGGCAGCCCTCAGTCTCTTACCTGTGAAATGGGCACAATAGGCCACTAACGCACAAGGTTGTTGAGAGAGTCAGGCGGAACCCGGTCTGGAAAGCCCTGCGTGGACTCTTAATCAGTACTATTGACATTCTTCGCAGCAGCAGTGCTGTTGGCAACTTGTTTACGGGTCCGGGCTCTTGCTCCTCTGAATGATACCGTGGGGGATAGTTGCAGTGTCTCATTTCCTCCCAGGCGCTTGCTCAAATACTTTGTTGCTGAGGAATTTGTATCTAGAGAAAGTGATTTCATTTTTATCCTCATTCTAGCCAGCTATTTGGTCAGCGTTTGGGAACAAAAAATGGCTTTGAAACTTCAGGAAGCTTTTTGTGTCTCTTTCCTAATGGATTCCATGTCTCTTTATGAGGGCGTGGGCTCTTGTGTTTCAGAAAAGATGGGTCTCTCGGGGGTTTCATCTTCTTCAGCCATTGAGCAGGGTTTTGAGGGCTTCTGAAAATAATATCAGTCTAGCAGCATAAAAGGATGTAAAAATCCTAAGTGCGGATTTTGTAAAGAAAAAGATGAGCTTGTGAGTGCAATCCTAACCTGGAGTTCGGCCAGCACAGTTAGGCCAGCAAAGTGTGGCCGACACAAGGGACACCATAAAGTATGTTTGGACCACTCTCGGAGTCAGAGAGGCCGGAACACAGATGTGCGCCATCCTCCCTGACTCCCAGAGTGGTCCAAACGCATTTTACGGTGTCCCTTGTGCCAGCTAAACTTTGCTGGCCTAACTGTGCCGGCCTAACTCCAGGTTAGGAGTGTGCTCCAAGGAATTCAGGGGCCACCCCCTCCAGTTGGGTTCAGAGAGTCAAGGTGGGTCCTGGGTTTGGGGTTCAGCATCTGCAGATTTTCAAATCTGCGAATGTTGAGCCCACAGATAATGTGGGCCCACCTGTAAATAGTCCATCATTCTGTCTCCAGCACCGGCTACCGGCCTCTGAATCTTCACAAGCAGAACACGAAGATTATAGTCATCAAGCCGCCAATTCTTTTTCTTCCAGCATCTGGAAACTCAAGGAACCCTGCCGCGGAATGTGAACCAGCAGCCATTTTTGAGGTGCAGCATTCAAAACCTTCCTGTTCCTCCCATTGAGGAGAGGCCAGAGAAGCAGTGGTGTCATCCAAATGATTTAGGAACAGGTACTCACTTTTGATTGGAACTTGTCGGGGTCCGCCCACCAGAAGTGACATTGTAAGCCGGAAGTGATGTCGTGGCAGGAAGTGAGGTCATAGCCGGAAGTGAGGTCATGACAGGAAGTGAGGTCATAGCCGGAAGTGAGGTCATGATGGTTGCCATGGATGTGATCGTGTTTGTAATAACTTCAGCTTGTGGTTAGTGTTGATTTAACTTCTATTGCTTTGCTTTCTAGAGATGTGTATATACATAGTTTGCTTCAACTGTTCCCCGGTTAAATAGCAGGCTAGACTGTACGATATTGGGAGCCCTTTTGGGACAGGGAGCCATTTAACTTTAATGTTAAATGCAAGGAGCCAGCAAGGAGCAAGAAGGGGAACGGGTGACCAAAAAAAGACCGCATGGGGGCTGGGGCTGGGGGGAGGCTGCAGGAGGAACCGGGACGTTGGATCTGCGTGGCTGGAGGGAGCGGGAGCCCCAGGCAGCCTACCTTCTCACGCTTGACTCCCTCGCTGCTGCTGCCGCCGCTGCCGCCGCCTCCGATCCTCTCGCTCCGCTGCTGCCACTGCTGCCGCCACCACCACCACACTGCCTGCCTGCCTGCCTCCTCACAGAAAGTGCAGGCAATGGCTGCGGGCATGCAGTACGCATGCACAGCTGCTGAGCCAACCAGACGACGGGGCCAGCTTCGAGTGGGCGGGGCCAGCGCAACTTCTAGGAACCGGTACTCGTGTAGTGGTGCGTAGTGGGTGCATGACATCACTGCAGAGAAGTATCTACTTCCACCACCGCAGGGTGGTGAGCGATATGGCAGGCAGGCAGGCAGGCAGCCTCCAGCAGTGCCCTGAGCCCCCCTGCTCCTCCTCCACCACTCAGGGAAGGAGTAAGGGGCTCACATTGCAAACCACCTCTTGGGCAGCCTTTGATCACTCGCTTGAAAGCGGTTCTGTGCATGCGAGGCCTGTGACTCACCACAACAGTCTTCCCAGAAAGACTGATTGGCTGATTATTTGTGCAAATTTTGTATTCATCAGATTGCGCAGATGCGTTTGTCAAAAAAAAAAAAAAGGCACTCCAATCTGATTGGCAAACTTGAAACGTGCAATTGATTTCAGCCATAATCCTTCTCCGCTCACTGCCATCTCTGTGCCACACCATGTGATAATTGCCCACTTCATTTCGAGGGCTCTCTCTCCTTCTTACCTTGAAATCAACCTATTCATCTGAAGAGATCTTAGGGTCTCACGTCTCTCTCTCTCCCTCCCTCTCTTTCTGCACACCAATCAAATTGTTATTTCCCTGCATCTTCCCTCCAGCTCAGGGCTTGCCACCGAACGCAGCATTACTGAGACCAGAATTCTTTTGTTGCATTTCCTTGCCACAAAGTTTCCAAAGGGAAATTCCTGCTTTCACCACTGTTCCAGGCACACGGCCTTTCCAAATTCCCCAGTGCAAGCACCCACAGGGAAAAAACATGAAGACTTCTGGGAACGGCTGCTTAGAAGTCTGGGAATGCTCATCCCAGAATCCCAGTACTTTCCACTGTATTCATCACCAATACAAGGTACCCAAAACACGTGGACACCCTAGTAAAGGCAGAAATTCCTCCAATCGGAGAGAAGCGTTTGCTTTAAATTCCCTGTTAAGTATAGCACAGAACACATGGATTAGGAGAGCCGGAACAGAACAGCCGGAACAGCTAAAAATGGTTGTTTGTGTTTTCCTGGAGAGACACACTATAATCACTGTTCCCGCAGCTTGTTACTTGCAAGCCTGTTCTCAGGAAGCTACAAGCCCTTGGATTGATTTCAAGCCCCCGTGTTTAAATTCCTTCTTTGTATGTCAAGCACAGGCTGGCAGCATGTCGGATTCCTGAGGGCGCCGCGCAATTACATGAAGGCGAGAGACAAGCGGAGGCCGGGCAACACGACCTGAGCCAAGCCAAGTTCAGACATGCAGAGAAGCCTCTGAAAAGAAGATGCGGCTGCCATTCTCGCTGTACTTTCTGTCTCGTACGTGAGGCACTCCCCTTCCTCGAGCAGAGGGAAGTCCCAGGACCCGCTTGACAGGTTCTGCTTTGGATGGGAGAGACGTGGAGATTTAAGGCGCTTTCCGCTCATGCACAAACATCGGCGTTGAGCATGGAGGAGCAAACCGACACGGCAACAGACAACGCTAGTCTGTTGTGCAGCTGCAAGACCCATCACTCCCTGGTTTAATGTATTTATTTATTTGAAGAATATCTGTCCCACCTTTCCCAACCCAAAGCAAATGCCCAAAGCGGTTTACATAGGCAGGCTAGTCTAAATCACCACTTCTCAATGGTGTTTTTTTTGTTTTTTTTTTTAAACACACATATACAGTATTGTGTGATTCATGGACTCCTCAGTCCCAGATGTAGCCTTCACAGTGTGGTTCTCTCCTCTGGCTGTGTGCCATCGAGCTCCAGCAGGCAATCCTAAGTCAAGCCTGGACAGGTCCTCAAGGCCATATTCCATTCTTTTTTCGGCTGACCTTCTTGCACGCTCCTCTACAACTCTCATTTGCTGTGACTAATCATCTCAGCAACTCTGTCCTGCCACAATGGATACAGCAGCTTGTCACAGCCGGGCATTCTGTCTCCCATCCAAAAACAAGACTACAGATTCTCCTGTTTAGCTTAGCTTACGGCAGTACCAGCAGTTCAACAATCAGTCCACACCTCCTGCAGTTGCAGTTGCAGTCTGCAGTGCATTTCTGTGGCTAGTAGGGGTGTCCAGCTGGTTCCAACCACTAGCCTTCATGACTTGTAAGGAAAAACATCTTCCAGTCTTATTGTGGTAACATCAAGTGATCATCACCCAGCCATTAGGAAGCACCTGAATATACTGTTGTGGGCTGCAGGCTAGCTGTCTCTCTTGTAATGGAGATTCCTGGTTAATAGCCAGGATGCTGGGTGAAGGGTCAGTAGATGTTTCTTGATGGAAGCTGGTTGCCTGCCCTACAGGTCTGGTCTGCTGAAAAACTAACACAGCTTATATTGGAAAAGCTGCTGGTTCCCCAGGCTCAGGGGGAGGGGCTGAAGCCAGGTGTGAGTATAAAGAAGCAGGGGTTATTGTTTTGGAATGTCTGCATGGGGAGGAGGTAGGGAGAGCCAGAAGGCCCAATCTTATCTAACATTCCTGCCCCAATGCAGCCCCAAAATAAGCCTGCAGTCCTATGCACACGTTCCTGGAAGTAGGTTCCATTGAACAGAATAGGACTTATTTGAGTAGTCATATATTGTTACCTTGAGGATGCCATTGTGACTGTCCCCCATTGCAGAATGCAGTGCACATTCTATTGGCATGGGGCACTGTAAAATTGGAGAGGACTGGGTCCAAAATGTCGAAGGTACCTTAGGGTGCAGGCCTTCTCTTTGGGGATCAGATGTGAGGTAGCAGTTCTACTACTTGCTAGGGCCCGCCCCCACCTGATTTTCTACTTGCACATTTGTAAGGAAACCCAGTATGGCACCATGAGTCCCAAGTGCTCCAAAGAAACACATGCCTAGGAGGTATGCCTTTGGAACAACCTGCCACTTGGAGAAGTGAGGAGTGCCTGACAATATGGAAGAAAGAGTGGCACAGGAGGTTGTGGGGTTAACATGTCTGTATAAATCAGTGGCCTCCAAACTGAAGACCACTGCAGGAGGGAAAGCTTCTCCAGTGTGAACGGCACTTTCTATTCCACCTAGGACAGAAACTACACCAACCACAGTCCCCAGGGGTCTTCGCGGTCAGCCATTTCCAGGGTTTGCCGCCCCAGCATGCTTCGTGCCAGGAATTCTGTGCAGAAGTGGCTGGCTGTGAAGACCCCTGGGGGCTGTGGTTGGGGTCTTTTGGAGCTTCCCAGCGGAACTGGTAGTGCCATTCATGCTGGGGACAAAGCAGGCAGAGACTGGATTTTGCCCGCGGGCCGGAGTCTGGAGACCGCTGGTATAAATCATAGGGCTTTGTAGTCAATTTAATTATAATTATCCAGTTTAGTGAATCAAGGCAATGGCGCAGGCAACAATTTAGAGATGATCATGGACTCATAAAGTAGATTTGCACGCACTGCCCCTCCCTTCCAAACATGGATCAGCTCGCCTACACGGATCTGACCCACCCAAGCTGAAAGCTGCTGCAACACACGATCACATGCAGGCAGCCTGTGCACACTTGTGGGCCCTGGGCAGACGGCCCATGGAGATAGGGGGCAGGGCCAGCAGGTGCAGGGGCGTGGCTAAAGAAGTGCAGGGGGGTGCAGCTGCACCGGGCTACGCGTTCCCAGGGGGCAACAGTCTGGTTCCGCACCAAGGCTGTTGCCCCCTCCCGCCAGCCAGAGCACGCACGCCTGCATCAAATTGGGGCGGGGGTGGCATCTCTTGCGGCTTCTTTTTCCGGAGTTTTTTTCCCCAGCAACTTGGGGGGGGGGAGAAGAGAGCGGTAAGCGCTGGAGGCAGCGCCACTACACCCCCCAGGGAGCTTTTCTTCAGGCACGGGGTGGGGTGGGAGCGCGTCCCGGGTGGGAGAATGAGGAAGACGAAAGAGGCCCGTCACTTGGCAGGGCGACTCCGTTGAAATAAAAACGCTGTTTTGCTGCTTTTTTGCAGGCCGCTGCGGCGGTGCGGGTTGTGAAGCGGAGGGTTTTATTGGCACATCAGGGCAATTCTGCCAGGACCCGGCACTGCGAGTGCAGGAGGTCGCGGGGGCGACCCAAGGCAGCTGCAGTAGCCAGCGGGGAGGGGTAGAGCGAGGAGGTTTTCCTCTGTAGCGGCAGAACCCGGAGTGTTCCCTCCCCCCTCCCTCCCCCCCCCGACACGCCACAGGCCCGAGCGGACTGGCTCCAAAGGCGGCTCTCTGTGGCCCGCGGCGCTCCTTCGGCCCGCGCGTGTGGTGCGCGCAGGCCGGCAGGTGTCCGCGGGAGGCTTCGGAGGCTTCTCCCCCAAACACTCTGAGACGTCCAAAGGACGGAGCACTCGAGGCCGGCGTTCAGCCCCCCCAGAACGTCTCTCTGCTTCCTCGCTGGGAAACGCCCCGCCTTTCCTTGCCAGGAGGGAGATAAGAGGGGAGGCTCGCACGAACAGCCGCCCGGGTCCCAGGCTGGGCTCGGCAGGGGAGCCTCCCTCCTCGCCGCGCAGCTTTGGGCCTGTGCCGCCGCCCATGCCTCCTTCGGCCAACACTCCGTGACTCGCGATGCGCGCCCGTGCAGCCCCCTCCTCCCCGTGCCCAGTTGCCGGCCAGCCGGCCGCTCCTGTGCGTATCACCAGCTGCGGGCGGCCAATAAAGATATGCGGGAAAGAAGCCGAAAGCCCCACCCGCCGCGCTGCTGCCGCTTCCTCCTCCTCGTGCGCGGTCTCTCGCGCCCCCAGAACGCTCCCGGGGGTGGCAGCAGGCGCGGGGCGGCGGCATCTCCAGGTGGGGGCGGCGGCAAGCAGGAGCGCCTGGGAAGCCCACGGCTCGGGTGTTTGTTTTTTTCAAAATAGCAACATTAACTTTTCTTACTGTAAGACTTAAAAAAGACACAGGGTGTTTTGTTTTTACAAAATCTTCTTTGCACCGGGCAGCAAATAGCTTAGCTACGCCAGAGGGCAGGTGCGCTTCCTCCCCCGCCCCCCCAAGCATTGATGAGCCCTAAAATCACTATCCGCTCCCGGCTATTGACGCATTGGCAGAAGCATCCATGTGCACAAGCAGGCATCCTCCTCTCTCAGGCCTGATGTGATGCAAAGCCATGAGCATGCAGCAAATCAATCAATTAATCAACAGGTACTTATATACCGCTTTTCAACACAAAGTTCACAAAGCGGTTTACAGGCAAATAGTAATAATAAAGTTACATGGTTCCCTGTCCCAAAAGGGCTCACAATCTAAAAAAAAGGCAGAACACCACCAGCAACAGCCACTAGAAAAGACACTGCGCAGGGGTGAAGAGGGACAATTGCTCTCCCCCTGCTAAATATAAGAGGAGCACCACTTGAAAAAGTGCCTCTTGCCAAGTTAGCAGGGGAAGAATGCACTTTTCTTGGCTGTCAGAGCAATGTGGTTTGCCTGCCAAAGGTGTGTGTATTGAAGATGGGGGGGGGAGACCATTTCCCATTTGCCTGGGCTCAGTTCCTTGAAGTACATGCGTACTGTGTGCAGAGAAGCACTGATGGAATTTTTAAAAGCACAGCTAAGAAGCAAAACAGCCAGTCCTTTTGGCTGGTGGCAAGATGGTTGATCTCTCCGTGTGGTTTGCGCCTCTCATGGGCTCATGCTTGCAAGTCAGGGCTTGCTGACCCCAATATCCATAAGGGTACTCAGGATTTCAATAGACCTTTTCATAAATGAGGCTCAGGCATGATCTCGGTCATCCATAGGGACAATCCTGTGGGACCAGGATTATCAACCCAGCATGAGGGCGAAACTTGAAAACATTGCTTATTGAGGCAACTATCTGCTGCATCAATGGATTCCTATTCCATATATGCATATATGCACGCGCACGCACGCACACACACACACACACACACACACACACACACACATGCAGGGGGTGTGCCAAATGCAGCCACCTTTATCAGGTGATGTGCCAACTTCTGCTCTTCTGGCACTCTAGCCCAGGGGCCTCCAAACATTTCAGTTCGAGGGTCACATGTGTATATTTTACACAATTTCGCGGACCGAAAATTGTTTTTATAAATGAATGAATGAAATTGAAATGAATGAATATGTTTTACTCTGATCTGTTTTTTGTAATCATGATGATATGACTCAGAACAAAGAGAAATGCGACATTGACAAAGAAACAATGCCATGCGCCAACTGAGAAATGGTATATAATGAGTAAAGATTATAAAAATGCCAAATATTTTAAGTTGCTGCGGGCCAGATAAAATCTTGTGGTGGGTCGGATTTGGCCCCCGGGTCATAGTTTGGAGCCCCCTGCTCTATGACACTGCTCTTCTCCACAAGTGTGGAGGAGAGTAGAGTGGTGGGCTAGAGAGTCAGAGGAGCAGAAGTTGGCACACCACCTGCCCCTGTGTTCCCTTTCCAATCCAGGGAGTGGCAGGAGCTTTGGAGGCCAGTGAGCAGGCAGTAGTAAGTGCCCTCCACAAATCCGCTGCCTGAAGAGGCCGTTTCACTTGACTTCTCTGTCTCTGCTGGCATGTGTTGGGGGTGGGGCGAGAGAGAGAGAGACTGAGACGGATGCTAGGGGGAGAGGAGGAGGACTGCTAGAGGGTCTGCTGAGCCACTCAGGATTTTGCATTGGTATCAGCAGAGCAGAGATCAATCCGATGCTTGTGCTGTGTGCCTCTCGGGGCCTCGGCAGTGTTGGGGTGCAGTTTGCGGTGCAGGAGTTCTTCGCAATGTACCTTGGCCAACACCCCTAGCAAAGCCATAGCCACATGGCCACACCAAGAATCCACTGCATTTTCTGAGTGTCGGAATTAGAAACGTTCTGGGTGGGGAGCGGGGGTGGTGGGTCTGAGGGCAGAAGCTTCCCTCTTGTGTAAGAGAACAAGGGAGGATGAGGAGCAACCAATTACTGCAAGGCGCTCTGCAGTGCACTCTCTGCTTGGCCACGTCAGGAAGAAGATGCTCCCAGCACCGCAGCCGGAGCTAGTAGCGCTGCAGAGGTGCAGCGGGTCAGGACTGGCCCTGGTCCTAGCTGGGGAGCGACACGGCTGGCCTGGCAAGGGGCAAGGGGGTGCCCTGAGCGACAGCGGCCAGGAGTGCAGGTGACCTTGCTTGGAGAGAGATCTCTGCACAGAGAGAGAGAGAGGCTGCCATGCACTTGGAGGACGCCTTGTTGCTGGCTGAGCCACAGGCTGAATCCTCCACAGTCGCAGGCCTGCAAGACAGAAAGCGGCACTTCTACCCAGATAGAGGGGGCGGCAGTGGGATCCCCACCCCCAGCTGTCCTTGCAGAGGGGGCAAAGGCTGCACCCTAAGGAGCTGGGGGTGGGTGTATCAGGAACAGAGCGGGCGGCATTAAGGGCTGGGGGCAGATCTGGTGAGCAGGAAGTTCAAGGGGCCTGTGGGCTTCAGGGGGAGGGGGAGGGGAGCAGGGCAGGGCAGCTGTGCTGGACGAGAGAAGGGAGCCTGCGTGGCAAGAGGAGCTGTGAGGGGGAGGAGGGAGCTCCATCGCATGCGGCTGGGACGGGGCGTGGGGCCGATGGGGGTCAGAGGAGTCGGGTGGGGGGGCAAGGGGGATGCAGGGAGGGGTGCGTGTGGAGCATGTCTGAGGGGCTGCTGGGCCAGTGTGTTCAGGCCGTTCTGTGGCTCTTCAGTGGGCTCTGCCTGGGGGTGTCATCGCTCCGCCTCCAGGCAAAGTGGCAGAGCACCAACCCGGCCCCACCCTGATCCCCCACACCACGGGCTCTGGAAGACCCTGCCCCGTGAGCGAGAGGTGCAGAGCCAGGAATCTGATAGCAGCAGCAGAGACTGCCTGCCTCTTTCCTGCTGTCGCTCCCCGGCCAGCTCTGTCCGTTTCTCTGCTGGTCATTCATTCAGTTGACCTCTGGAGGGCATCACTGTGTCCGCGTTGGCTGTACTTCAGACTCCGTGATGATGGGGAGTCTCCCTGCAATTGCTTGTGTTAATTAATCAACAGGGCTGTAAGAGTTGAGTGGGTTGTTCCTCGGCAATGCGATGCCATGTCACTGTCTCTCACCTCTCACCTCCTCCCTGATGCATGTGCTCTTCAAGGTGACACTTTCCCATAAATACATTTCAAGATGGTCACCACTCATCAACCTATATGTGTAGCATCAGTGGCCCAATCATATTGTGGGTGCAGTCCTAACCTGGAGTTGAGCTGGCACAGTTAGGCCAGCAACGTTTGGCTGGCACCAGGGACACCGTAAAGTATGTTCCAGCACACAGACGTGCGCCATCCTCCCTGACTCCAAGGGTGGTCCAAACGCGCTTTACAGTGTTCCCTGTGCCAGCCAGACTTTGCCGGCCTAACTCCAGGTTGGGATTGTGCTCTGGGTCGGTTACACTTACGGCATTGCGAAGAGCAGGCTGCCAGCAGCCATTTTGGATCTGCCATCTGCAATGGCTGCAGTGGCGGTGGCCCTCTCCAGATCCTAGCTTTGTACAGGAGTGGGGTGGGTGTAACAGGGTGGTGTGTGGTGAGAGGGGTGGAGAACGGAGGGGGGAGGCATGTTAGGGACAGGAGAGAGTGTGTCCTAGTATGTTCAACCTGCCTCAGTGTGCTGTCCCCTTCCTCGCCTTCCAACATGCCCCCTTTCTCTTCTCAGACTTGCTCCAACCAATGGGACACCCATTGACGATTGGGAGGCTTACAGGGAGGTTGGAAATACATTCCTCCCTCTCCCAAGCCTCCTGATCATCCCCCTCCCCGATAGCATGTAGTGCAGTCCATTTTGGCCCAGCTGCGTGCCACAGCAGGGAAAAGGGTAGGATTGGGCAGTGAATGCGCCAATTATGCATGCATTTTCCACAATGCCAATAGTTACCACATGTAGAAGAGGGGCATCAGTCAGGGTCAGGAGCACCATTCATCTCACCTGTCCCAATTGTTCCATAGTCCTGCTATTTACTCCATGTGGGAAGCTCCCCTCCTAGGCAAATCACAGTCTGGACCACAAGGCCAGGGGACAAGGATTAACTTCCCTCTTCCCATATATTGTGGTCTCAATTGTGATTCCTCCTTCCCCAAATTCGTGATTTTAATTAAGGGGAAAAAAACCCACAAGACACACTCAGTGCCACATCTGGTTTGACCCTGCTCTTCGTGGGATGCTGAACGTTGTACCGTATTGCAGATTTCATACTTGGATAGCATGCTTGCAGAAGACAGCACCACGTATGCATGGAAACAATCTACAACGGGCTTTTCTAAGCCAAGTGAGGAATGTGTGCACAAACAAGTGCGGTGCATGTGATGTCCAGGCCTGATCCAATAGTCACATAGACACATTTTTTGCTTATCTGTCACAGTTAGATTTACACAGCCTTAAGGGCTCAAAAAGTTTCAAGAGGGGGGTGGGAGGAGGAGACAGATGTTTTGCAATGTCTTCTGTATATTTTCAAAGAGAGAATTCTCAGAAACAGGAAGGAAGTTGCCGTTAGCCTTGTCTTGGCGCAGGAGGATCCCCAGGAACTTATCAGGCCCCCCAATTTGAGCTTGTAGCACTCGGGCAAAAGCACGAGCACCACTGCCAGAGGCTGCAGAGATCCCTTTGCCCTTTGTAGCCTTCTTCAGGAAGCCCGGCAGGTCCACTGCACCACACAGGTTGGTCAGGCAATGAGGAAGGAAATCAAAGTCGGCAGAGGACCGAGACGGGCTAAACTCGCAGTTGCTCCCCAACGTTTTAGCACTGGGACCCACTTTTGAAAATTGCACTCTATTGTGATCTGCCGAGCTTTGCAAGACTTTAAAAAAGGGCAATCTATTTATTTATTCTATAATTTTTATTGTAATTTTATTATTAATTTTTAAATAAGTTTAAATCCAAATAGATTTGTATTTATTTATTTGCCAAAAAAAGCCCCCCTTTGATCCATTTCTCGTACTGAAGCTGCCTAAATTAATAGCCTGAAGGCTTGAGGGGCATATACAGCCCAATCCTAACCTGCGTTGGAGCAGGCCGGCCGGCCATCTGGCCTGTGCTGCATCCTACGCAGGTTTGGCGGCCACCGGAGCTCACCTCGGGGTAAGCCCCAGCCAGCCCTATGGGGCTGCTCGGATCTGTGCCAGCGAAATAGCTGGTGCAAATCTGAACAGCCCGAATCGGGCCCAGCCAGCCCAGGGACAGGGGTTAGAATCCGGCCTTATGTGCTCCAACCTCTTCCCGGGCTGGCTCGCCCGTGGGGCCTCCCTCTCTAACACCCCATTTGGGGGCAGTGCTCCGATCATGCACAGATTAGAGACTGAAAATGGCAACCCTTCTGGAATCTGCTGTCTGAAGTGACCACTGGACAGTGCTGCTTCCTGAACAGGCTGGCCCTGATGTGTTTGGATCACAGCATTCCACGGGGCGGGGCTGTCTGCCAATCCTGGGCCTTTTCCTTGAGGTCCTAGACAAAGCCTTCCACCCCGCTGGCAAGCGCAATCTGTACCAATCCTAAGGACGGAGAGTTCCAATGGAACACAGCAAACCTGCCACTCACTGCAGCAGCTCTTATCTGTGGGAGCAGCTTTGACTGTTTGTTCAGCACGATTAAGTAGGCAGGGAGATCCAGCGAGGTGACTGTTGCTCATGGGAGATAGCAACATCGGCTGTTGTGAAAGCCAAAGCCCAGGTATTTTCTCGGCCCCACCCTTGCTTCCCTCTACCAGTCCCAACAGAAACATGCCCTGGTGGCTCTGGGAGCATGAGAGGAATGCCAGAATGGATTAGAGCAAGCTTCCCTTCTGGGTGTTAGTGGGGGTGTGTGGGATCTGAAAAACTCCAGGGGGAAAAAAAGAATTTGAAAGCTGCAGTTGTGTGATCTCCAGCTCTGTTGACATCTGAATGATATTGGGAGGGCAGTGTGGAGTGTATAGCGGTGGAATTTTAAGAAGACTTCAGAAAAGACTGGAAGAACCACCACCAGGTACAGTCAGTCCTCATTATCCGCTAGCGTTACATTCCTGGAAATCCTTGCAGACAGCAAATTTGCAGATAATGAGCCATTGATCCTATAGGAGCAGTGAGGTTAGGCACAAGGGGGACCTTATCTGCCATCAGAAGAATCCAGCAGAGACCCTCAGGATGCCAGCAGAGTGCAGCAGGAAGCGCCAAAAGTTCTCTGAATGCTGCAGAGCCCTTCCAGAGGCTGCAGGGACCTTCAGAATGGCACCTGCGACCAGCATGGACTCCTTAAACATGGCCGGTGAATGCCTCTGCTGGCCATTTTAAAGGAGTCAGTGTTTTTGGATGGGAGACAGAATGTCAGGCTGTAACAAGCTGCTGTAGCCTTTGTGACGGGGCAGAGTTGCTGTTGAGCTGATTAGTCACCACAAGTCATGGTCGTGGGGAGTTGTGGGGAGCGCGTGAGGCCAGCTGACAAAAGAATGGCGTATGACCCTGAGGACCTGTCCAAGCTTCACTTAGATTGCCTGCTGAAGCTTGATGGCATGCAGCCAGAGGAGAGAGCCACACTGTGAAGACTACATCTGGGACTGAAGATTTGATAAATCGCAGAATACTGCATATTTGTAAAAACCCCACTGAAAAACATGCCTTGGGCATTTGCTTTGGCATGGGAAAGGCAGGATATAAATTCTTCAAATAAATAAATAAATAAATATTTGTTCCTAAGGGAAAACTGACAATGATGGGATCTTTGCTTTCTCCATGCAAGGTTATCCAGAAGAGCATTCTTCCTTCTTACACAAGGCTCAGATAGAATTTCCAACAAAAGCACATCAATGCAAGCAAGTTTACATTCCTATCACACATGAGTTGACAATGTGAGCCACAACCATTGGGTGTGATTTCAGGGAGGGTAAATATTCGGTATCAGAGATCCAGCGTTTGCCTGAACGTGAGATGGGACATACCATTGTATGCAGCTCTCTAGGAGTACAAACGGATAAGGGTAGACAGAACACTAGGTGGCTGCAGCACCTAGTGGTTAGCAACCAACACCAACCTCCGCACTCCCCATTTCTCCTCTAACTGGGTAAAGTGGGAATGAACTGGGAAAAACACCCAAAGCTAGAGAGTCAGCCTAGGGAAAAACTCCCTCTCGGGTCAACAGGGAGTCTCCAAATGTTAATGGTTCCCTTTATATTAAACAATCGCAGAACACGGATGATGTATCAACCCACTCCGCTCTCTGCCTGTGACCAGGCAGGTAGAACAATAAAAAATTAAAATGCTGTAAAACAAAGGAGGGAAAGATGCAATGATTTTTTTAAAGCACTGATTAACAAGAGAAGGAGAAAAGGGAGGGGTGGCAAAAATGGGCAAGGATGTTAAAATGTCAGGAGCAATACAATTTCTCAGCCATTTCCATCTCACAGCCCAATCCCACACTGGTTCTTCCAGGCCAGTGCAGTGACCTCCTGCGCCGTCAAATGTGTGCCGTAAAGCCCATTTGGAACAACTTGCGAGCAGAGAGTGCTGGCAGTGGCAGGAAGGCCTGTACCAAGCTGCCCGCACAGAATCTGGGCCTACAGCCACTGAGGCTGCTAAGTGCGGAGCCAAGCTGGGCAGGGGCGGGAGCAGTGATGTCATGCAGGGGGTACGCGGGGGTACGCGAGTACCGGTTTCTAGGATTACAACTGGCCCCGCCCATTTGCCCGCCCACTCGTCGACTCCGCCCTCTGCAACGTTTTAATTTCCTGTATGTTTGAGTTGAGCGGAGCCTTTCCTTTCCTTGCCACTGAAAAATGAGTTGCTCTGGGGTTTTAACATGATGCCAGGCCTCCTTAACATGTTCTGGGGGGTGCTGTGGAATACTGTTGCAACTGTTGGGTCAGTTTAAAATCATCTGAGGCCTCAAAAAGGGCTTTTTTCATGTCACTTCCTGCCACGACATCACTTCTGGCTTATGACGTCACTTCCGGTGGGCGGGTCCCGACACGTGCCACTCAAAAGTGAGTACCTGTTCTTAAATCATTTAGATGACACCACTGGGCGGGAGGAGGGCAGACCGGAGGTGGGGAGACTGTGTTTTGGGATGCGGAGGGCAGGGAGGGGCAGAGATGGTGGGTGAGACCTCCATTGTATCCTATGTCAAGGTTTGCAAAGCACCCAAACCTAGATAATGTGTAGGCCTGGAGAATCCAAGGCCCGACAGAGGCCATCATGAACAGCTGTGATTGGAAAAGTGCTGAATCACAGCACAGGTGAAAGCATTTGCCTCGTTAGGCAAGTCAGAGCGATCTGGTTGGAGCAAGAGCTGTATGTAACCAGAACGCTCCCAACACTGAGTGTGGGTCGTGGTCGGAGTGTCGTGCTCTGACGTCTGTGTTTGCTGTGCTGTACTGCTGTAAATAGCTTCAAGTAAAGACTGAGTCGGTGGAGGAATCCTTTGCTTCAGTGTGTTCGTTTTGCTCGGCGTCCTTGGCTGCAAATTCCGCTACTCTGCTGGACAGCTTCACATCTGTCCCCTGACATCCTAACCCCCATCCCAAGCCTGAAAGCCCCACACAGGGCTAGTGGCAGTGATTTAGCTGGTTCGGATCCCAGTAGCCCCATTGGGCAGGCTGGGGGCTCGACATGGGGCAAGGGAACACTACACTTGCAGCCTGCTCAGCTGTGGCACTGGATCCCACGTGGGCTGTGTGGCCCTGCTGTGCCGGCGCTGGATCGGACTGGGCTGCCAGTTCTCCAAAAGTAATAGTTCCACATACAAAAAGTGGGAGGCTTCATGTTCTATTTCAAAGCATCCATTCTCAGTTTTTGAAACGTTTGTCAAGTTTTGGTTTATTTCTGAAAGATGATGAAGCCGCGGCTTTTAGGGCTTTTGCCCCCCGCCTCCCCTTGATGTGAGAATTGTTCTTGAAATGGCTTCTTTCCTTTGGAAAGCTGGAGAAAGCGCAAGTGCTATTTCCATTAAGACCTGGCCGCTCATTATCCAATCTTGAGTATAGCTTGCGTCAGGCCATGCCAGCTCTGTAGCTTCTCTGTAGCAAGGCATGAGAGAGCCAAAAATTACCCCCCACACGAAGGCTGGTTCTCCCCCTCTCCCAACTGGCTTAACAGCGGCGACATCAAATGCACTTTGCACATAGTACAAAAGAGGCCCCCTTTCAACTTTCAGGTTGCTTTCCTTTATAATGAGTTACGGACGCCTTCAACATTTCCTTCTTTGTCTTCTTGCAGTGCGCAGGGACGCACTCCTCCCTGCTGTGGTTCAGGTTCAAGCCTGTGTGCCTTCAGACCATCAGTTTCAGAATTTCTATCAAACTCTGTTGATACTAAAAATAGGCTGTCACTTTACAGAGTTCATTTAGGGCGGATGATTCATTTTCTACAGGCAGAATATCACCATGAGGTTAAAAAAAAAGACCTCCAGTTCTTCAGTGGCTACCTGCTTTTGTATTGGCACCATATTTCTCAAACTTTGGTTTGGGACCCACTAGGTGGGATTAGACAATTTCAGGTGGGTTTCATTTCAATGTGTATTTTATCTATATATATAAAGAAGAGCGTATGTATGTATGTATGTATGTATGTATGTATGTATGTATGTATGTATGT
>JAJKFI010000095.1:3735773-3797117 GCA_029204185.1 Lerista edwardsae
GTCCACAAGCCCCCAACTCTGCTATAAACACTCCAAATAACCAACAGAAGTGATGTCATTAAACAGGTCATCACAAGAAAGAAACACTTTTTCTCACTTAGGGACTCATCGGCTTCAAATAGAAGAGACAAATATGCAAATCTTGATCACATTTTTAAGTTTGATGTAAATGAGCCTCTTAGACATGGCTCCCTTGGGCAGTGCTCAACCTGCACCATCCTACCTGAACAACTGTCCCATAGTGGTGGTCGTCTCATCTCAAGAAGCAAATGCTGCTGTGTTCTGCATATGACTTGGATGGGGGAAAGCTACCTTGGCTTTCAGTTTCATCGCCACTGATCTGGGTGCAGGGAGGAGGGAACCATCCCATCTGTGAGGCCCATACAGCAGCAGGTAATTCAAGGGACCCCAGTCCCAGAGTCTTTGCTGGTAGTAGCCTCTGTATTAATGGGGGGGGGATTTAATTTCTGAGTAAAGCTTTGGCTGATCAGTCACACTGATTAACAGATGTAGGGCCTGATCCTATCCAGCCAGCAGGCACTTGGCCCCAGTGCCAGGAGGACTTGATGCCACACCACCCCGCGGAGTATTTAACTGCTGCTGGCGGTATGCTTGTTTGGGGCAGGGGGAGGGCAGGAGGGCAGAACTGGTCAGGGGGAGTGGAGGAGTGGGGTGGGGCAAAAGTTTGCACTGGCAAAAAAGCTGGTACAGACTTGAGGAGGCCCATTGCAGAACCAGTGATCTTATCCAGGGGAAGGGGACAAACATCCCCTTCCTTTGAGGAGCCTCCTATGGCTGCTGCAGCCCTTACAGGATGCAGCAATAGCTTCACCTATGGGGACCAGGCAGCTTAGGATTGGGTTATCAGGTTGCAATGCCGTGCATGCTTTACATTGAATACTGTGGAACATACCACTGAGTAGACATGCATAAGGTGTTAAATGGTATCCGTTTCAGGTTGCTGAGGATCCTGGAACAGAATCCTGCACTGGGCTCCTCCAAGAAGCCCCCCACCCACAACCGCGAGATTGGCAGGGGCATAGCTACAGTAGTGCAGGGGGGTGCAATTGCACTGGGAAACAAGCTTTAGGGGGGCAACAAGCTAAGCTTGACACTTGTGGCCAAAATTGTGAAAACCTTGTTAATTACAAATAATATTATAATGGAAAGGTAATTTAATACAGAATTCAATGAAACAAACCAGTGTGTAATATTTTTTACTCTATCAAAAGCTATGGCCAAAAATCCCCAGAAAATTAAAATATGCATGTTATGTAAAAATTTTGATTTGTCAAAATCGTGATTTGTAGGAATAATATATAACAGTCAATGCAAAATTACATGCTGAATGCAATGTGTAATTGGAGTGTAATATCCATTCTATCAAATGTTATGCCAAAAACCCCAAGAAAATGAAAATGCAATTGTGATGTCACTTCCTGTTGTGATGTCACATCCAGGACATCATTTTGCCCTCTGCTCCAGGCTACACTCATTAGTTACGCCACTGCATATTGGACATTACCACTGAAACTGGGGGCTGACCGGTCCCGATGGGCCTGTGATGGGTGTGGGTGGGTGGCCAGCCACCTGGGCTGCCCAACCTGGCTGACCCTTGACGCCACTCCAGTAGTGAGTTGTTCGGATCAAAGAACAGAGCGAGGACTTTTGCCTTCAATGCCTGAACTTTAATGACCAGCCTCCCACTCCGGTGCTTGCGTCTCTGCCCCTGATGCAGGGGAACATCTGCTTTTCCAATAGGTCGCTCCTTTTAAAAGGTCCTTCCAGCGCCTCCCTCCCACTGAAATATCTGTTTCCCATTATGTTCCCCAAGATAAACAGCTTGCATAGTTCTAGGCTGAATCTCACATTATTGTTTCCTGCCCATATGGTGTCTCCAAAAGGAGGGAGTAATAAATGGAGCGACAATACATTGCACAAGGACACCAAACCAAGACAAAAACTGGTGCTTAACAACGTGAACTGCACGTCCTCGCGTTTGGGCATGAATGAAAGGGGCGGGGGAGGCAAGTGGCAGAGCTGAGTCCTGGGCGCATTGGCCGTTATTCCTGGTGTGTGTGTGTGTGTGTGTGTGTGTGTGTGTGTGTGTGTGTGTGTGTGTGTGTACATCCGGATTGGGGCAGGGCTGCCCAGTGTTCTGGCCCAAGTGCTGGATCCTGGCACTACTCACTCCCCGAGCCAGTTCCCCCATGGGAACTCCATGCGCCTCCCCAAGCCGCCCCGCCTGCCGGAGCACCCTCCCTCCGCCCCGATCCCCCCTCCCCCTTTCCCTGCCCGTAAAATTCCCTTTCCCTGCCCCTTTCCCTGCCCAGCCAAATCCAGCTGGCACAGGGGCAGCTCACCGCGGGTGTGTTCCAGCGTTGCAGGGCCGACACAACTGCTTGCGTCAGCCCTGCGCCAGAAGTGCTGGCACAGACATGCTTTGTGGCATGTTCACGACAGTGCTCCGCCGACGCAAGTGGTTTGCATCAGCCGACGAGGGGAGGTTGGATTGCACTGCCCAATACCTTAAGCATATGAATTTGGTTCCTGAAATAGAACGATATTTCAGGGTTTCTTTATTTACCGTCTGGTTCCTGAGCCTTACCTCTTTATGATCAGGACACGTGCTAATCATGAGGACTAGTATTATTTTTTTAAAGTGAAAACAGGAATGTTTTTGCTGCTGTAAGAAAAGGGATCAAGCCCTTCCAATTGGCCCAACCCAAAGACAGTCCACAGTGAGCTGTGAATTATGGCCTAAGGCTGATAGTGCTTCCCCAGTTATAAAATCTTAGGTCATAATATAATCAGCTAACATTAAGCAATCGTAGGTTCCACTGACTGTAGTGAGATACTTCATCGCATGGCATAGTATCAATTACTTTTTAATTAGCACAGGTATTCAGAGATTCCTGTGAAAGGGATTGGCGTGATATTGCTGCTAATGAACAGTGTCCTATTGTCCCTGCATCTGGTGTGGTGTTTTTTTTGCATGGGAGGGCTGGTACCTTTGACAAGCTGCCAAAAAAGGGCTGGGGAGGGCAAGGGTGTGACTGGAACTATCCAGCCCTGCACCCACAAGAAGCTGCCTGGCTTGCATTTCCAAGACGCCATCGAGAGAGTCTGCAGAAGCAACATGAAACAGAGACTGGTTTCTAGGCAGGTCTCATCTTGTCATGCCAACCCACTCCTGTGGCATCCCTTTCAAATGGTAAATGCCGGTGTCGCCTGGCCATGGACCTCGAGGCGGTTAAATTCGGCCTCACGGCTCCCTTTTGTAGCCCACATCCATCAGGATGGCTCTGTGTACACAAGTGGGCAGAGGTCTCTCTGCATCAGCCCTGGGAGGGAAGCACACATGGAGTCTGGAGTGGAACACAGGTGGACCTCCCTCCCTCCCTCCCTCCCTCCCTCCAGGAGCCGTTGCAGGGTTTCTGCTCTGGAGCAAGCTCCACTTCTCCCTGCCCCTCCCCCTCCTCCTCCTGACATGCATCACTGGAGCAGCTAAGGCAGGGCTGGGGGTTGCATTGCCCTGGGTGAGAACCACGCCTCGAGGGGTGTCAGAGGACCTCCAGGACGCCTTGGAGAGGCTCTTCCAGTTTTCAGCACATGCCATAGATACAAAGGTCTTCTGAGGGTGGTGGGGTTGGGGCAGTGATGTCATGCAGGGGGTACGCGGGGGTACGCGAGTACCGGTTTCTAGGATTACGGCTGGCCCCGCCCATTCGCCCGCCCACTCGTCGTCTCCGCCCCCTGCAACGTTTGAATTTCCTGCACGTTTGAGTTGCCTGCACGTTCTCAGAGCCAGGCAGGCAGGCAGGCAGCGAGCGGAGCCTTGCCTTGCCTTGCCACTGAAAAATGAGTTGCTCTGGGGTTTTAACATGATGCCAGGCCTCCTTCACATGTTCTGGGGGTGCTGTGGAATACTGTTGCAACTGCTGGGTCAGTTTAAAATCATCAGAGGCCTCCAAAAGGGCTTTTTTCATGTCACTCCCTGCCACGACCTCACTTCCGGCCTATGACGTCACTTCCGGTGGGCGGGTCCCGACACGTGCCAATCAAAAGTGAGTACCAGTTCTTAAACCATTTAGATGACACCACTGGGTTGGGGGTAAAAAGGTAAAGGTTTCCCCACAACCGGATGGTCTAGTCATGACCAACTGTAGGGGGCGGTACTCATCTCCGTTTCAAAGCCTGTAGAGCCGGCGTTTTGTCCGAGGACAAACTTCCGTGGTCATGTGGCCGGCATGACTCTATGCTGTAGCGCATGGAATGCCGTTCCCTTCCCACCGAAGTGGTCCCTATTTATCTACTCGCATTTAGTTGCTTTCGAACTGCTAGGTTGGCTGGGACAAGCAATGGGAGCTCATTCCGTTGCGTGGTCTTGAACTCCCAATCTTCCGGTCAGAAAGCCCAGCAGCAGCGGTTTAACCTGCTGCGCCACCATGTGAGAGTGTTAAAAATGTGTGTGCACTGGGTGCCCATAAAATGCCACTGACAGGCATCCAGCAGGTCCAGCTCTGAGCCCAGCATGGATTTCTGCCCTCCCCTCAAGCTTTGGCCTGGCTTTTGGCTTTCCTCTTAGGAATGGTCATTGCTTTGAGCACTGCTTAGTGCTTAGAACACGGCTTTGAGCAAGGAGGCAAGAGGCTTCAATGCTTGCCCCAAAGGCCAGCCAATCAGCTCAATCCTAACCTAGAATTAAGCCGGCACAGTTAGGCCAGCAAAAATTGGCCAGCACAAGGGTTGGCATAAAGTATGTTCGGACCACTCTTGGAGTCAGAGACGCCAGCACACAGATGTGCGCCATCCGCCAGTGGGCTGGCCAAACTGTGCTGGCCTAACTCCAGGTTAGGATTGTGCCCTTATTCTGGTATTATTCTCATATTCTATTGTACGTCACCCTGAGAGCTTTAGCTGAACAATGATGAATGTATGGTGTGTGTGTGTGTGTGTGTGTGTGTGTGTGTGTGTGTTTTAATGGCCTATCCTGTGATGCTAAACCTCTTCTTTAAATCTCAGAACCACGGGGCCCTGCAGAGAATGCAGTACAACCCCCAGGGACAGAACTGGCACCTCGTTCTTCCGATGGCATCAATGAGAGCTCCTCTATCTCACTTGGAAGGGTCGTGCGTGACAAACCTAAAATGTTCCAAAGTAGATCACATGTCGCTGCAAAAGACGACATCACATGGGGATCTGCAGACCTTGCACACTCTCCGTGGACTCGCAGAAAACGTCCAGTGATGTGGCTTCTCCCGTGATTTCGTCAGCATCTCACTCTTCTCGACCTCGGGAAAATCACAGCTCGCCATTCACAATATTGCCGAAGAACGATACGTCTAGTGAATGAGATGTGACACTTTCCACTCGCGCCATCAAAATCCAGCCTTCATTTCCCTTTTGCAAAGCCAGCCTGGAAGCATATGGGATGCACCAGAGAAGCAGTGGATGAGAAGGGAGAATCCAGAGGTGTACCCAGAGGGGGATCACAGCACTAAGTTTTGCAGTCAGCCGCTCCCCCTCCTCTTCAGAGCCCTTCCCAGTGGCTAGAGCAAAATGGAGGCTCTGAAGAGGAGGTGAGCAGCTGCTTGCAAAACGTAGTGCTGTGATCCCCCTCTAGTTACACTACTCTATCCCTCCCCTTTCCCCTTTGCTCTCCTGTCCTCCAACCCCACCCTCCCATCAGCTGCACTTCCTCCAGTCCAGATTTGCAAAGCTGAGTTTGTGATTGATGCATCTGTCTGGGACCCGTGGTGAGGAAAGAGCTGCTGTAGGGTAGAAACTGGAGGAGGAGAGGGAAGGGTTAAGAGCTCCCCCCCCATCACCTTTTCTCCTTTGGAATTGACGAAGGCACCCTCAGCCATGTGGAGTCTCTTTGCTCAGATCGCTGATAATGCGACAAATTAAAAATCTGTGTTGCGAGATGATCGTTGGGCTGCAGAGCGCAAATTGCCCTTCCACCTCATTGACTGACCTTTCCGGGCCTGCCCCGTCAGAACGGCCCCTTGTGTTCTTTCCTCCGCAAAGCCACTCATTGCAGTGCAGCCCATTTCGCCGAGTCAAATGAGGACAGTCCTGCCTGGTTGAGCATGCTGATGGCCTGAGTGTGTTTCAGGTGCGCTCTGCATGAATTTAGGGAGCTTGGCGGGAAAGGGAAGATGGTCGGTAAAGCTGACCTCATTTAGGCTGGTTTGATGTCTGTATAGGTATTGCACGCAGGTACCAAGCCAGGACTTAGACCAGTTCGAACAAGAGTGTCAGTAGCACAGGGTCGTCTTGTCCTTTGAGCACTCCATCAGCTTGGACACCTTTGCCGCTTTCCTCCACCCAGTCCTCCTCCGTGACCTCCTTATGCGCCTGTTCAAAACTGAAGAGCATCTCACTTCCTGCATCCCAGGATCGATTCTCTGGGATAGCGAAGTCACACGAGAAAAGAACGTACGCCTGGGTTCGAAGGCGGGTAACACCTGTGTCAATACATCTTTCCCCTCTCTCACCTTGCAAGAGCTCACATGATAAAGGGACTTTGTGCAGTTGGATCCCTGTGGAGCAGAGACGTGTACCTTCCCCACCCCGTCCCCAGATGGACTGAGAGCACATGACGCAGCCAGGAGCATCTGAACCATGAGGCTGGGTGAAGCAGCTGCTTTGAGGGATGGGTTGGGAAGAGGCAGAGTGTGGCAGGGCACCAGCCTGGCTGCTTCTCTCTGGAGAGTGAGGGATAATTGGGAGGGCATGGGGTAGCTAGCTTTCCTCCTCCTCCTCCTCCTCCTCCTGCTGCTGCTGCTGCTGCTGGAGAGCTCTTCACTCCTCATCCTGACCACTCTCCTTCCAAAAGAGCAGGGGAGAAACCAGCCTCTTTTCCCCCTCCTGGTCAGGCTGGGAGGATGCTGGGAGCAGAGAAGTTGGCTGCCAGGATGCTTGTTGCTGGCTAGTTTAGATGGGGTGGGAGTGGCAGAGGGGGTGAGGAGGGGTGGAGAAAAGGGGCTGGCACTGGTCCAGCTTGGGCAGCACCTGGTCTGGTTGGTGCCTCGATAGTGGGGAATGCCTGGGAGCCCTGTGCACGCGGCCTCAAATTCCACCATGGAAGGAAGGTGGGCTATCAATGCGATAAATAAAGGCAGGTCCTTCTCATCTGGCACTGACTCTGAACTGGCTTTTATTGGTTCTGGTGTTGCTCTTGTCCAAGGCATAGACTGGCAGGAAACCCTCCTGGAATGGAATCCTTCAGGGTAGGTTGCACAGAGTGGAAACGCTGCAGGTGGGCACCCATCCCACAACAAGATTGCCTGGCCTGTGAACATCCATCCATCCATCCATCCATATCCATCCATCCGTCAGTATTTATGTACTGCTTTTCAACACAAAGTTCATAAAGTAAGATAAATAAAAATTTACAGGTTTATAGGCAAGACAATAACTAAATGGCTCCCTGTCCCAAAAAGTCTCACAATCTAAGAAAGCAAGCAAGCAAGCAAGCAAGCAAGCATTACTAGCAACAGGCACTAGACAAGACGCAGTGCTGGGGGGAATAGGAGACTCTCCCCCTGCTCAATACAAGAGGAACCCCACTTGACCAAGCGCCTGCCTTCGGAAGGTGGCCATGTGCACTGCTGGTTTCAGAGCATCACCCAGAGCTGCCTGGAGGACCCGCCCAGGGAGCGCAAAGGCGCCTTCAGTCCCAGGGCGGCTCTCCACGAATGGTCAGCATCCCTTCCCTTCCCTTCCCTTCCCAGCATTGTGGCCGAAGCCGGTGCTGCTGGCTGGTGACTCAGAAGGACCTCCCTGCCCTCTGTCCCCAAGCAGTTGTTGGCTGTGAACACGGCACCCTTTCTGCATGGTTGCCACACGTGCTTTTTTTTCGCCCCGCGATGGTTGGCAACCAGAAGTTGCTTTCTCTAAACAGACCTGATCTGCTGTCATCTGTCTCTTGTGATTCATCGGGGCTGGAGGTCACTCTATCTTTTTTTTGTTTTTTGCAGACTGTGGATTCCTCTTTGCTGCTGCTGCTGCTGCTGCTCTACTGAGTCACGAACAAGAGCTTTGCAATTATTGGTTCCTGCCCAGCCACTGCTAGCGGGCTGCCAAGAAAGCAGGGCGTATGTTATTAATTTTTTTTTTTTTAGGCAGACTGATTCATAGAAACTCTGCTAAAACACAGTCAAAAGACACCACCCTGTTGCACATCCCAATACACCAGCAGGGAAAACTTATAACCCCGCCAGCCAAGGCACTCCTTTCACTGCAGCTGAAGGTTTCAAGGCAGCCGGAGTACAAGGCAGCCCGCTCCAGCCACAAAAGACCTCTTTCTCTCGAAGGTAAGGCTGCTTTCTGGCATCCCTCACGGCACATTCCTGTGATCTCTGCAAGCTCTTCTTCCTCACACTGAACTAGCAGCTCTCTTTCTTTTTCTCTTTCTTTCTTTTTCTCACATCCATGCCTGTCTGGAAAGTGTTGGGGTATTTTTGTCCCTGATTTATGATCACTCCTAATTGGCGTGGATTCTTTCGTTTGGAGTCCCAGCAGAAGACGACACTGCAGGCTGTCTGCAGCATGTGTGTGCAGGGAGGGAGAAGCAATTAGGTGCGACTTGTTGCGGAGAGGGAAATGGCCACATTCCTTGATTATGACATGTGTGCCCTGGGACGCTGCACAGGCAGTCAAAATCCAAAGCAACAGCTCGGATCTTTCCAGCGGCCACAGCTAAGCTTGCATCCACACCTCACCACCTCTGGAATCGGCCCATTAGAGCAGCGATTTTCAACTAGTGAGCCGTGACACATTCATTGGTGTGCCGCACATGGTCCACTGGTGTGCCACAGGAGCCTGGGGAGGCTCATTTTATTAGTAGGGCCATTGGGAGATGCAAGCCCTCCCCCCTCCCCCTCCCCTGCAGTGCAGAGTGCCTTGTCAATTGTCAAAAACCTGATGGCATCCCTTGACAATTGTCGCTGCTTGTCAGTGTGCCATGAGATAAAAAAACAAAGGTTGACAAACACTGCACTAGACTTTCACAAACCAACCCTGGAGAAATGAAGTGCTAGATTGCCACACAATATATTGTTCCTGCCCCTTGCCGTCTTATTTTATGAGTAGGTCTGTGCAGGGTCCTTCCTTCAGCTCCCGTTTCTTACTAAAGTCAGGAAGATCCCCCAGTTTCCCAGCCAGCAAAACGGATATTGGTAACATCCTTTAGGTTAATTGTAAAAGAGTGGATTGTCTTATCTCTTGCAAGATAGCTTTGGGGAGGGAGGGAGGGAGAGTGGGGTCCACCGGTTGACATGCCTCCCGGACGGAATCATTGGGTGACCCTGTGATTGGTGCCATACGCTGGTAGATGAATATCGCTGAAAGTGTGAGTTACTGGGTTTAATTAGAAAGTGCTCTGAATGTGGATTGTACCACCCACCAGGGCTGTGCCACAATACAGATGTTGGTGCCACTGGAAGTCATGTGGGCGTTCATCTTGAGGCCCATTCCAAGTACTCCCTGTGCAGAGTTTATTGGAATGATCGATGCAATGAATTGGCTCATACCTGGGGCCGTTAATTCCCCCGAAACCCCAGAATAAGCCAATAGCCCTGCGATCCTCACAGTGGCTACTGATGTCCAGCCCAAGGGTAGCCACATGCCAGTGGCTGCATAAGAGCATTTCTAGGATCCTCGTACAGTCTGAGCTTTGGCATGCTTACTCAGAAGAAGGGCTCGCTATGTTTGCTGGGAATGAATCCCAGGGAAGGGCACATCGCGTTGTGCATATTTTGTTCAGCTTGCACTCTGCCTGAAGGAATGCCGCATTCCCTAGGTGTGGTCCATTTCAACATGCTTCTGCTGGAGGGAGGATTCTTTCAGTGCAGAAGCAACAGAGGGAATGAAGCTCGATTTGTAGACCAAGCAACGGCTCTGTTTGCCTCTGGGATCGCCCTTTTTAAATGTTCCTTTCAGTGGTTCCATATCCAATTAGACTTGCCTCTGGATTTGCCCAGGAGGGGAAATGGTGAAGCTCTGAGTCTGCTATGTCTGTGCTTAAATACTGATTGTTCCTGGATAATACAGAGCCTCCTAGCAAAAGAGGCAATTATTGTGTAATAATGAGCCCCAATATCCTACCAGCATCATTTGCATTTGCAAAAGTTTTACGAAGACTCGGGGGCCTTAAGGAAGGGTTTGAAGGCATAAAGGTGCAGCCCAGCAGCACATTCCGTGGGCCATGTTCCAAAGAGCGCTTTCACACGTGAGACTTCCCCGATGCGTGTGTGTGACTGTCTGTTAAGGGCACTTAGAAAGCAAAAGCCAACTGTTCTTAAGGTGAATGAATGTTGCACATGGGTGTCGGCCTTATGTGAGCATCACGGGCATGGGAAATGCAAAAGGCACTTCTGGGGTTGTGTGAAAGTGCCCGTACACACTAGGAATGGTCCTCAGAGACATGGTCCTGGGGGGGGCCACATAGACCAATGCACGAGGCCACCTGATGCAGGGGTTCCGGAGCCCCTGCCTGCCCTCCAGCCTCACCCCCACGTTATCCAGAGAGTTTGAGGGACTTTGTCAATGGTGAAAATCCAAAGTGAATCGTGTTGCAACTCCTCTCTGGGATGCATCTTGTGCAGCGTGCCCAGGGTTTTTGGGTGGTGCCCCGCACATGGACTGCTGCGTGACAGCAAGCTTCCTATGGGCACAAAGCCTGCGTGCTTGGGCCAACAGCCATAGATCCAGAGCCTTGCAGGTGACTCGGCGATAGGGTGTGGAGGGGGGGGAGAGAAGATGGGACTTGCTCAATGAACATCACATGGCTGGGAGTGAGACCCAAGCTCGTAGGGTACTTCTTTGTCTCACAGGGTCCTTATTTGGCTCACAGGGTCCTTATTTGGCTCATAGGGTACTTCTTTTCCTCATAGGCCCTTATTTGACTTAGTCACCATAGGCCTTGGCTGTTGTTGCACTTGGGCTTGCAAAGGCAACCAAATGCCCTGCGGGACCAGACCAAGATTCTAACTAGCCGAGCATCCTGTTTCCAGTGATGTCAGGCCAGAGGTCTCTGGAAAGCCCACAGTAACCCCCATGGACCTCTCCTGTGGCTTGTCCCCGGCATCATGGGTAGACAGCCTTTTAACATGGAGGCTCCACTTAGTGATCACAGATCTAGCCAGAGACTTGAACCATCGGCTGCTAGCACTGGACTAGCAAGTCCCCCAAATGGCTCAGTGGAAAGAGCCATACCTGGAGGTGGGATGAAAACAGTTTTAATTTTTCAGGGAGTTCAGTGTTTTCCAAAGCTAGAAGTGCAGAAAGTGTGGATATAATTGTTTTTCCTACCAAGGGCACATTTTTAAATAAATTAGAATTATAATCACTTTAAAAGTGTACAAGGTCAGTGATATAAGTGGCTCAGCGTTAGCAGGTTCAGCCACGGTCATGCAGAGAATATGTAGAGGTTAGAGAATGGTTGTATTGTTTTTGTACATTTCACAGATGAAAGGGTGTTCTTTTTGGGGGGGGGGTTCTTTACAAAAATGAGAAGTGCAGAAATCTGGTGTTATGGGTTTTCATTTTGTGATTGCAAAAACAACGCAAAACTTTCCAGCCATGGTTTAGAAAAAGAGAGCACCCGTTTTACATGCAGACGCTCCAGAGTTCAGTCTCTGGCATTCCTGGGTGGGGCCGAGAAAAGACTCCAGTCTGAAAATCTTCTCTCTGCCAGACAATGGAGACGACACCGAGGCCAACAGTCTGATTCAGTGGAAAGCAGCTTCTCTGCATGTCCAGGCTTTCCAGACTTGCTCAGATCATCCTTAGACGCCCTTCTCTGTGTGCCCCCAGTGTCAGTGCTGAGACAGGTGGGACCCCAGGACCGGCTTGGTCTTGGCCTTCTCGGCACTCCTCCGCAGTGCCAAGATGAGGTAGTGCTGCTCATCTGGTGGTGCCATTTGTGAAGAAAAGAACAGAAACAGGATTGTCCTTAAGCGAGTGTGTATGTGGGCTTGTGTGTGTGAAGCTTAGATACTACACCCTTAGGACACTCAGGACCTTCATCACCAGTGTAATCCTTTGACTTGTCCCAGGATGGGGCATGTCAGATGCCCTGCAGGACAACTGGCTTCAAAGCCCCACTGGAATGACTTGGGACTGCTGTGCTGGGGTTTTGCCCTACTGGCTTCTAGGCAGTGGCAGAGGAAGGGTATAGCCCGGGGTGGCACGAGCCATGGGTGCCGGGCAGTGGTGGGGCCCCATTGCGCTGAGTCCGTGGACGAACCCGTGCACTGTTTGGCCCGCCCACCCTCCCCTGCCTCCCTTTCGCTCCAAAGTAGAGCTATTCCGGGTGCAGGGAGGCATGGCTGGGCGACGCACGGGGGTGGGGCGACATGCTGGGGGCGCGGTTTTGTTGCCCTGCCATGGGTGCGCTCGGGGTGCCGTTCGTCCCTGCTTCTAGGACAATTAACCTGACACATTGTAGGAGCCAGGATGCATGCTTGCAAATCTTCCAGAACTGGTATGGCCACTATTCACATACATGACCATTCAGATCCACCTGCCCTTTTTACAGTTCCAAAGGAAATAACAGGAATGTCCATATCCCCTACTTTCTTTCTTGAGCCTTCTTCCTTTTCTACCATGAAGGGTTCATGGAAATAATTGCTCTTCATTTCTTGAACATAGCCTACACTGAGGCTCCAATCCTATCTATACCTCCCTGAGAGTAAGCACTATGGGACACAATGAGACTAGACAGGCATAGGATTGGGCTGTGTGTATGACCCAATTCTCTGAAACAGAATCATGCATGCATGTGTGCCAAGCATTTGGAGGAGGAGTCCTGATTTCTTCTTTGATTCCAAAGATTCAAAGATTTTGTGGGGTAATGCAGAAGGGGGAGCACTGATGCTGCTTCATTGCGGTGGGTTTGCCTGGTGTTTCTCAGCTAGGCAAAACTAGCTAGGTTTCTTAGTTAGGCTTTGTTTATTATCTTCCCCATTGGTTTATATAACACGCCAACAAGAAAAATACACAGCAAAAAGAGCTTTGTACTTCATCAAATAAATGTACTATCATAAAAAGCCAAATACCGCAGGCATCAGGAAATATAATAGTTAATTATCCTTAAAACAGTCAAAACAAACCATCCTTGGATTATTTTGATGCACATGCAATCAATGCATGAAAAGAGCAGTTGGGATCTCATGTACTCTCTCCTGATCGCCGCATGTTGATTGCCTTTCCTGCAGCACGCGCAGATTTGCAGGACTCGATGCTCTCCATGTGATTGCATTTTGCAAGGGTTCCATGCATATACGTTGTCTGTTTGCAAAGGTCTGTCTACTGGGTGGAGGTCAGGAGCAGGAACTGTGGGTGTGTGAGGCTGCTGCAGGCATTTGTTGTATACGTGGTTTAAAAGGATCTGAAAATGGCTTGGGCGTGGGGTTTTTGCTGCTAAGCCAAAAGAAGTCTTTACATTTGGCAACCAACCCTGTACTGTGTTTGGCTGACCAAAACCTAAAGCATAAGGGATAAAGGTATACCCAACTGTGGCAGCCTTGTACATGGAAGATTCTAGTGGGGGGGGGAGAGATTCTCCACCATGGCTCTGCCACATACGCAAAGTCTCTGACTGTTGTGACAGCCACGCCCTGCCCTGAAAAAGGCAGATCTTGCCACTGGTGTCCTCACTGTAATTACATCATAGTTGGACTGCTGTAATGCAAGCTATATGGTGCTGCCCTTGAAGACACACGTTCCTCTCCTTCAAAGCCTCTTTCTATTACTCACATTGCAAAGGAGAGTTACATGGGCTGGGTGGACTCACCTCTTGATAAAAGAGAGCAGAGTACAAGTACACATCTTCCATCCTGCAGCCTCAGGTCAGAGTCTGTTTGAGAACCATTTTTTTTTATTAAAAAAACCCAGTCCAGCGTCTATCCACGTAGATATGACGTCAGTGGGCTGTGGCTCTCCAATAGGGGAAGATGACTTCAAGGGAGATGGGATGACAGCCAATAGGAATAAAGAGCCTATCGAAGGCCAGGGCTGGGCAAATACAAAGTGTTCCAGAATTTGCAGAAGCATCCCTTTGCATTTATATCACAACAAGTAGTTGTTCCTATCTCAAGTCCTTATTTTTTAGGAAGGTGTTTGAATGAGTGGCTAGCTGGCGTTTTTTAACGAAATGGTTCTTTAATGTTGGCAATCTGGTTGTTTTAATCCTTTTTTTTATTTTTAAAAATGTGTTTATTCCGTCTTCATATTATTTATTTATTGTAAGCCTCCTTGAGTCCTCTTCATTATGGGAAAAGGCAGAGTAGAAATCTTTTAAATAAATGAATGAATTAATTAATTAATTAATACTGAGGACACATATTGATGTCCTTCTGTGTGATGAGCGACCCAGCCTCCTGTTTTAAACCAACTTTGTCTGCTTCCACAGCCAGCTTCTTGTACTCACAGCTCCCACCTGCCCTATCAATGTACTGTATGTTTGTAGTTAAAACTGCGGCTGCAAAGGACATCAGGAGCTGGTCGTTCTGCTAGATGGATTAATACAAAGGGCAAGGTTGGGATCTTGGGTCTGCTAGACTGAACCCAGCACCCACCGGGGGAAGAAAAGAAACGGCGAGATGAGAACATCTCTCGCTCCAGTTCTGAGTTGCGCAGGCAGCAGTTGTAGGGTTGCCGGCTTTCCAGCAGACCTCTGCAGCTGTGTCTTTTCACAGCTGCTTCATTTCCAGAGCACAGTTGTGGGGATAAATGCTGTCACCAGGAAAAGCGTGGGGAAGAATGTGGTCACCTTGCCAATGACTGCAGAGCCCGTCACACTTGAAGCAGCTGGGGAGGGGGGGGGGGAGGTTCTTGCAGGGTGGATGAGATGTCTCAAGGAAAGCCAACCAGCAGGGACAAGTTGGTGGGTTTTGTTTGGGTGGGGGGATGCTCAGAGAGTTGGCCAGCTGCCAATGATTGGCCAACAGAGGCATATATGGGAAGGCAGGCAGGCGAACAGTTTTGTGGCCAAGTAGCTTTTGCAGGAGGCAGGGCTCAGTGGCTGAGCGCAGTATCTTACATGTAAGAGGTCCCAGGTTCAGTCTATAGTAGGGACTATGTAGAACCAGGAAACACCTTCTGTATGAAACACTGGCAGCTACTGCCAGAGAGCAAAGATGGAGTTAAGGTATTCGGCACATGGGGGAGGCGGAACAGGGCGGAGGGGGGAGGGCATTCCAGCAGGTGGGGCGGCCCAGGGAAGGGGGTGAAGCTTGGAGGCGGCTCAGACTTGCGCCTGCAATTTTCCGCTGCGGGAGGCTCAGACTTGTGCCGGCAATTGCACCTATCAGGCTGCCTGGGATCCCCTTTGTCTGCGTTTGTCACCTTGCCCTGCTCTAAGTTGCTGCTGCCTCCACCTGGGGTTCAGATGCAAGTTAGAATTGGGATGCCCATTTCAGTGGCTGCCCTGTAGATTCTGGGACCAGTGGCGTCTCTACAGGGAGGGCAGAGCTCTAAGTTTTGCAAGAAGCCTTACCTTGCAGTGGAAATCACTCCTCTCCTGCACCGTCTTAGCCAATCCTCACAGGGAACAGCAACATCTTGGCGTTGCTTACTGGCTACAGCAGCAAGGGAGAGGAGGGATTTACGTGACAGGGTAAGGCTCCTTGCAACACTTAGAGCTCTGCCCTCCCTGTAGAGACGCCACTGTCTGGGACGATATTGTTGCACTGTGGAAAGAACTTAAGTTTGATTGAAATGTATTTGATGACCCTCAGCATAAGGAATGCCTGGCTTCCACTACTTAAACACGCTTGAATTAAAAAAAAACGAACAAACTTGAGGGGAAACCCATATAGGAAATTGTGGTAATGAGGAACAGCCAAAAATGTGTGGGTATGCCCTTAACATTCAAGCAGGAGCTGGCGAGTAAGTCTGTGGCCAGCTATCAGGTGAGGCCAAGTAGACGTCTACCTGAGCCACCTTAAAAAGGGATGCTATTCAGGACAGTGAATGGAGGATACAAGTTTTGTTACCTATATTTTCTATGAGGAAGACATAACTGATGAAGTCCAGCCAAGTTAGGGATTAAATTCAGGCGCAATCCTAACCTGGAGTTAGGCCGGCACAGTTAGGCCTGCACAAGGGCCACCGTAAAGCACGTTTGGACCACTCTGGGAGGATGGCCCACGTCTGTGTTCCGGCCTCTCTGATTCCGAGAGTGGTCCAGACACACTTTACGGTGTCCCTTGTGCCGGCCAAACTGTGCTGGCCTAACTGCGCCGGCTTAACTCCAGGTGAGGGCTGCGACCAAATTCTCTAGAATGGAATTTATCAGCACTTTTCTGACAGATAAAGGAAGATGATGCTGTCAAATGGAGAGCCAAAGGTTGCATCATGGTCATGCTCCAATGCAAGCCCATGAAGTAGAGCAGCCAGCCCCAGACAATAACTCGCCAGGTCTGGATTCACGTTCCCACCCAGCCCTGAAGCGGACTTTGGGCTCGTGGTTCTCTCAGCTTCACGGACATCACAGGGTTGTTGTGAGGAAAACCAGGAGGCATTAAAACACGTGGGCCACCCTGTGCTTCTCGGAGGAAGGCTGGGGGCAGGGGAAAGAAATGAAACGGAAAAATAACACGAGGAAAGGCCTGTAGCACGACTTGACAAAAGCTGGGATCGGGACCTCCGAGGTACGACCCAGTCCTGAAAGTTTGGCCTGGGTGCAGCAGTCGCAGGGCTGAAGGGAAAAAAAAAATCCAGCACTTGTTTTCTTTGCTGTGGTATTTTATTGAGAGGGTTTTTGAGAATGCTTCAAAGCAATGACTGTACGTAAGTGTGCAGCTGGTCCTGGAAAAGGAAAAAAAAAGGCACTCGGGTCTCCAGAAGACTCAGATTGCAAAGGGACGCTGACACAGAAAGCCAGTTCCTTCTGGAAGCAGGAGGGTGTTGCAGGGAGATGGCCGATGTTTGGAAAGCCTGTGAGGAGGCTCTGCGGCTCCCACTCTGAGGCGCTCCCCCCACACACACCCCTCCCGCTGTTCCCTGTTTCTGCCCTGCCCCTCTTCCAGCACGTCTGGCTTCCATGCGGTGGTGTGAGGAGCTCCAGCCTTTTCCTCCCATGGTTGCTAGTCTTGGCTGCCGTCCAGGCCTCAGGCAGCTGCCGCCACCCCTCCCTCCCGCCAAGAGAGCTTTGGAGTTTCGTTGGGCTGGTCACATGGGCGGCTTCATGCCCCCCCCCCCGGCTGCCTCTGCCTGGACCGACGCCAGGCCCTCCTCCCCGGCACTCGCCTTCCCCACGGAGAGTCACCGGCTCGCTGAATGAATCATCGGGAGCAGGGCTGGGAAACGGAGTCGCAGCTCATGTTTTCCACAACTTTCCTCGCCACAAGCTGGCGCGGCAAAGTCAGTCCCTCCAGCTCTCTTTTTCAGGAGCCGGCCCAATCCTGTTTGGCGTCTCTGGCGCAAAGAGGGGTTTCCACCACTTCCCTTGGGAGACTCCTCCGCAGCTCTTGGGCTTCCCTTCCGAGAAAGCTCTCCTCCCACCCAGGCCACAGACTGGCTGACTTTCTTCTGGTGACCATTTGTTCGGCCATTTGTGCTTAATTGAGCCCATTAAGCCCCCTCCTTTGGCCTCAACATTTCCATTCTTCTCAGCATTTAGCAGGCCTTTCAAACCATGGCATGGCCGGTGCTGACTCTTTTTCAGTCACTACTCACAGGGTGCAATTCTAACCTGGAGTTAGGTTAGACTAACTAACTAACTCCACATCTGGCACAGTTTAGCTGGCACAAGGGCCCGCATAAAGTACGTTTGGACCACTCTCGGAGTCAGGGAGGATGGCGTAGGTCTGTGTGCTGCAGGGGCGAATCTACTTGAAAGGGCGCCCATGGCGCCCAATGAAAATGCGCCCCTAGGGGCACACAACATCATGACGTCACATCGTGATGTCATGACATAGCGCCCCGCCCCTTTTAAGAGGCGCGTTCTGTTCGCTGCTGCCGGCCCTTTAAGGCCAGCGGCAGCGAACAGAACGCGGCGGGGCGCCGTGTTCTGTTCGCTGCTGTTGGTCTTAAAGGGCAGGCGGCAGCGAACAGAACGCGGCGCCCCAGCCGCGTTCTATTCGCTCATGCCGGCTCTTTAAGGCCGGCGCGAGCGAACAGAAAGAATGCGGCCGGGGCACGTTCTTTCTGTTTGCTCGTGCCGGCCTTAAAGGGCCGGCAGGAGCAAACAGAACGCAGCGCCGCCCAGCGCCCCGCCCCCCTTGAGAAGCGGGAGGGGGCGCCGGGTGGCAGCGTGTTCTCCTCGCTCCGGCTGGCTCTTTAAGGCCAGCCGGAGCGAGGAGAATGCGGGGCAGGGAGCGGGCGGGCCGTGGGCGCCATTTTGGGGGGCGGGCGCCATGCGAACGGTGCCCCCTGCAAGATGGCGCCCATGGCTCATGCCACCCCCTGCCATCCCCTAGTTACGCCCCTGGTGTGCTGGCCTCTCTGGCTCCGAGAGTGGTCCAAACATACAGCAAACTTTGCTGGCCTAATTGTGCCAGCCTAATTCCAGGTTAGGATTGCACTCACAAGCTTTTACATTCAAGCACACACCCTGCCTGGAGCTCTCCCGTCCTGCCAAGTCCTGTGGAAGGGTCCAGGGCAGGGCAGTGTACAGATTTTGAACTATGCCTGCCTGTCGTAGCACCTCTGTGGATCGGTGGGTGGGAATGGAACAAGAGGAAGCTCGTACGTCGATGACAACCTGGTGCTGAACAGAATGGCTTTGGGATTCTTCTAGCTTGTTTTTCAGGATCAACACCTCCCTGCAACGTGCTTCGTGCGGGAACACCCTTATAATCATGGCAGCTAGTGGCTAGTGAGACCCTTAGAGCAGAACCGGGACATAGAACGGCAGAACCTTTATGCAAAAAGTCAGGGATGCTGTCTTTTCCCATCAGGGCTTAGAGTAGGATTGCAATAAAATGCGCTTATTTCCTGTGCAAGGAAGGAAGAGCAATATGTGACTTTGCCTTCCTGTTTTCCCTCCCACCGAGAGCGCATAAACCATGCTCATACTTTCCCTTGGAACAAGAATAAAAGCAGGTAGAAGAACTCCTTCTGTTTGGAGCGGAATCATTTTAACTGGCTCTGGTGGCCAAGAAGCACCTGCCTGCTCTGGTTTCCCACAACCCATCATGGCCTGTAGCCTGCGATGGACTTTTCCTCATGAAATCTGTCCAATCCCCTTTTAAAGGCACCCAGGCCAGATGCCATCACCACCTCCTGTGGCAAGGAGTTCCACAGATTAATTACCCACTGGGTAAAAAAGTATTTCCTTTTTCCGTTCTAACTCTCCCAACACTCAAGGTTAATGGCTGTCCCCTGGTTCTGGTGTTGTGAGCCAGGGGTAAAGTTTCAGAGCCAGTTCATAGAGCCACGAATGGCTCTGGAGGCAAGGGGGAGAGGCCGCATTACACAGGAGTTCAGGCTTCTGCAACACTTAGTGTTTCTTTCAACACCACTGCAGGTGAGGGTTTCGTCCACTTCCTTCCCTCCTGCCCTCTCTCTCCTGTAACACATGTGAGTGTTCTCTGGTCACTTGCATTTGTCTGAAGGAGGTGCCATTGCCGATCCTTCTGCCTGGGCCGTAACAAAGCTCATCAACGATCCCATTGTCAGCCGTGATCCTGTGACAGGACTTCACCATTTGTTTCTGCATTTCTGTGGCAAAGGCTCTGACCTGCTCACTTGACAGCACAGAAGGCACTAGAAAGGCTCTTTGTTGCTCTGTGTGCTCAGAGGTGGGACAAATCTTTGTGCCTTTGAGCAGTAGGGTGAGGTAGCAAGAAAATACCAATGGCACATACCAATGGCGTAAACATGCGCATGACATGCATGTTTTAAACCCTCTTTATCACTACTAACTAGACTTCCGCAAATGCATTGTCTATGCTAAGGAAAAGCTCTGCAGTTCTCAGGCTGATCTCACAAAGCCTTATGAGATGATTGATTGATTGATTGATTGATTGATTGATTGGCTACATAACGCCTAGATAGAAAGAATGTAGCTCTTCCCCCATATAATTACAACTTATGATGTGTTTATTTCATACTGACCCCATGAGCTGTAGAAGAACAGTTCTGATCCAAATGAAGGAACTTCTCCACCATTAGATGTAGAATTGGACATGTAGCTCCACCATGATGGAAGGACTTTGGGCCCAATCCGATCCAATTTTCCAGCATTGATGTAGCCGTGCCAATGGGGCATGCACCCCATCCTGCAGTGAGGAGGCAGTTACAGAGGCCTCCTCAAGGTAAAGGAAGGTTTGTTCCCTTACCTTGGGGCTGCATCATTGCTGGAAAGTTGTTTAGGATTGGGTTCTTAGTCAATTTTGCAAGCCGACCTATGGTTTAAGGAAACTGCCAGGTCAGGTCAGTGCCTCTAGAAAAGGCCACACTCCCTTCTCTGAATCAGTGAAGAGTCCCAATGCTTTCCCTTCACCCCCCTCCCCATTTCTCAGGATATGGATGACCCAAGAATGGTAAACCAGTCATCAGCTGAGACCAGTGTGCTAAACCTCAAATTTCCAAGCACCATCAGAAGCACTGTGTCAACAGCACTTTATTAGGAAACAGCTACTGGTAAACACAGAGCACACAGAAAATAAATGGGAAAGGTATCGTTATTTACAACATATTTCTGGGAGCTACTTCGTCAAAAACTCAGAAGACCATACATAATACTGAATAAAACTTGAACGATCTGGTTCAAGCAATTCTTTCCTTTTCATATCAGTGAGCCGGAACAGCCCCAACATAGTTTCACATGGTCAGGGATCAGTTGTTTTTAGACAAAAGACAAAGGCTTCTCATCGCTTTGGTGCTTCTTTTCAGAAGGAAACACATACCGTGGGGCACAGAACCGATCCTGGCTGCTTTCCACAGCTGGTTTGGGCTGTCCATCTCATTTCCTGTAAGGAAAGAGCAACCCCACAGTCTAGATCTAACAGGCTTAAGCTGCAAAAGAGGAGAGGGATGTTGGATATCCAGAAGAAATTCTTAACAGGAAGGGTGGCCTGATGGTGGAACCAATTACCAAGGAAAGTGGTTGGTTCTGCCTTGCTGGAGATCTTCAAGTGCTAGTTTGATGGGCACCTTCTGGAGATGCTTTAAAGAGGATTTTCCTGCTTCAAGCAGGGAGTTGGTGGGCTAGATGGTCCCTTCCAACTCCATGATTCTATGGCAATGCATCAGGCATTTCCCAGCAAGGGAAATCAGAAGGGTGCACAGATGAGAGGGATGGGTTTAAGCCATGAGCGTTGAGGAGCAGAACAAGCTCAGAAGTCAACCAAAGGCCCATTGCCAAGAAGAACTACTTAGATATGGAGCATCCCAGTTCACATTTTCTAAAAAAAAAATAGTGCCACTTTTTGGCAGCAGAACATGAATGTTGCAAGAAACAAGAGCTCACCAATCAGTTTAGAAAGACTCTCTTAGCGCGCAATCCTAACCTGGATTTAGGCCGGCACAGTTAGGCCAGCAAAGTTTGGCCAGGACAAGGGACACCGTAAAGTATGTTTGGACCACTCTCGGAGTCAGAGAGGCCAGCACACAGATGTGCCCCATCCTCCCTGACTCCAAGAATGGGCCAAAAGCATTTTATGGTGACCCACGTGCCAGCTAAACTTTGCTGGCCTAACTGTGTCGACGCAACTCCTGGTTAGCATTGTGCCTTTAGTCGTGTTTGGACAATTAAAATGAAGAAACATTTTTACAGGCAGGGCTGGTGCTATCATTAGGCCAGCCAGGCAACTGCCTATGGTGCAGAGGGGCGCAGGCGTGAAATTGTGCAGCTTAGAGCACACTGTATCCTGGAATTAGGAAGCCAGCTGAACCACCCCATATCCAGCACAGGGTATAGTGTTCCCTTTTATCTGTGGCTTCAGTATCCACGGGGTGGGGCGTATTCCCCGTGGATACAGGGGGGGATGCCTGTAAAGGATTGTGGCCTTAGAGGAGCAGACGAGTAATCCTTTTGGGGCCAGAGTGTGACTTAGCAAGTCATTTCCATCTCTTAACTCATGCAGTTTTCTGGGCACATGTAGCTATTATGCAGATTCTGGTGTCGGGTAATGGCAGCACCGCAGTCAGGCTTGGCAGCTCCAGTAAAACTGGGGGAAACTGTGTCATCTTGTTCCAAAGAGAAAGCCTAATAATGTTTAAAAGCTGCTCTCTCATGCACACAAGATGGCAATTAGATGAAGAGAAGGGAGTGGAGAAGGTAGAATAAATGACTAACACATGCACAAAGCCCTGTGGTTAAGAGTTCCATGAAATGCATCGTTAAGGGAAAGCTGGGCCATTCAACTGCAGGGCCACCACTCCTCTATTGCTAACCCTCCACAGTGTTTCTTCCTGATAACCATCTTATCTCACTTTCCTTCCCCAAAATAACTGACAGCAAACTGTTGCTTGAGCAATCTGTGGACATTCAGGCAGTGGTGGGATTCAAATAAATTAATAACCGGTTCTATGTCCTCCTTTCTTTGTACTGCTTCTTACTACAGCACTACATCAATAAATTAGCAACCAGTTCTGCAGAACTGGTGAGAAGTGGCTGAATTTCACCACTGCATTCAGGGTTCTGGCCAGGCCAGATTGATGGATCAGACGATTCAGGAGGTCTTTTCTCTTGTTATCACCCCATCCAAGGGCCACATGCAAACAAGCAAAGGAAAAGTCACCCAAGCGCTTAGAGAATGGAAGGCTGAAGCCGGCATCAATCAAGTGGGGACTGGAAGCATTTTGTCAAACTTTGTTCATGGATCAAAGTATCGCTGGCAGCCGAGATGCTGTTCCTGCTTCTTCCTGGGCTTTTCGTGCTCAGGTTGATGCAAGGAGGGCCTGGAATGGGTCTTTGCTTTCAGCCTTTGCCCAAATAATGGGCATTGAATCAGTAATAGTTTATGAGAGTCTTCTAGAACAGCTAGCAGGAGACATTCAGGGATTTTCAAGCTGGAGCTGTGGGGGGGGGGGTTCCAGATAATTGCAAGCAATAACATTTCTTGAGTGCATCTCAAGAGTGCACCTCAATGAGTGCAGAGTTGCTTCTCTCTCTCTCTCTCTCTCTCTCTCTCTCTCACACACACACACACACACACACACACACAACTTGGGTCATCAACAACTTGCCCCTACTACCATTTCCCCACTGGAAATCACCTCCCCAAGCAGCTATTTGTGGATTCTCAATGGGAAATCAGCACTGGGGAAATGAGTGAACTTTCCTCCCCACATGCCGTATTCCTGATCCTCAGTGGGGCTCCCACAACTCCTTCTTACAACAAAGGCACATTTCCAGCTTACTTCCTGGGTGAAGCCTGTCTCTGAATGACAGGTTGATCCTACCGTACAGTTTGGTCCTCTGAATTTTCCCCACGTTCTGAAAGAATCCAGCAGCTGCTTCTGTTTAATTGCAGCCACAAGAGTGACTAAGAGGAGAAACTTTTTTTTTCCATTTTCAAACAAGCATCGTACACACCAGCGAGAAGCCCCCACAGTTCATCAGCGCTCATTGCACAGGCAGGCGAGAGATTGGAAAAGAAATCAGCTTAATTACACATAAATGGCATTTTTCGTTTGAGGCAAGTTCATTGTGTTCAAAAAAATTGGGAGGGCCACGTTTCAGAGCCTGGCTTGTTCTCGTACAGGAAGCATGACAGTAGCATCATTGATTCATCCCTCCATCCAAAATGTCATTGCGTGCAGTCTGCAAATATTCTTGCATCCTGCAGCCCTGGGAATGCCAGTCCTCACTCTGGTCACTGCGGATAAGTTTACACAACCAGCAGAATCACATGGTACAGCTGCTCCTGGACTGTGCCAGTAGGAAGTGTCGTGTTTAGACTTCCCCCATGTATCCTTGCACATAGAAAACTAGCATGTCCAGGAAAGGAGTTTGTCCTAGTCTTCTGTCTGACATGCTATTTGTTATATTTGCAAGGTGTTCTATCCAGGGGGGAATTAACATGTACCCCCCATCATATATAATGTGAAATAATCCAAAACCCCTTACCTATCTCCAGTTTACTTCTTTTGTTAATTAGAGTAAGAGGATGAGGTCAGAAGGATGGAGTCACTAGATAATGATGGCCTTGCCAATTTGTCAACAATAAAACAAAACCCGCTCATCTTTGCCCCATGCCATTTATTCCCGCTTCCCATTTTAGGACACCAGTTTCCCCGTAACAGCAGACAGATCTCAGTCTGCTTGCTAAAGTCCAGTGCTGCTGTTACTCAGGGTACAATCCTAATCTGGAGTTAGGCTGGCATAGTCAGGCTAGCAAAGTTTGGCTAGCACCAGGGACAGCATAAAGTATGTTTGGACCACTCTTGGAGTCAGAGAGACTAGCACGCAGAAGTGCGCCATCTTCCCTGTTTCCAAGAGTGGTCCAAATGAGCTTTACGGTGGCCCTGGTGCCAGCCAAACTTTGCTGGCCTCACTGTGCCGGCCTAACTCCAGGTTAGGATTGCACCCTCAGTCCATTTCAGCATGATTCACTGAAAGCAGTTGACCAAAATCCATTTAAAATGACCAGTGTACTACTTTGCTTCTGCATTGCTCCCAGTGACTGTAATGGTATTTGTACAGGAGAACCTCCTGATGGACTGTGGCCTGACTGTACTTTGCCATGGTTTTTTCTGATGGCTTAATATTGCTTTTTACTTGCCACAAAACTGTGGAATAAGACAATCTTCTTATCCCCATTTTACAGACAGGGGACTGAGGCACCAAAACAGGAAATCCTCACCAAGGAAACATTTAGCAGACCCAGAATGAAGGCTCCATCTCCCACCCCTTAAATCAACATTCTAAAGCTGGGTCCGCCCTTTTCCATCACTCATAACCCAACATTCCACTACCAGTCACATGTCTACAAATCTGCACATCTCTGTTGGCAACTTCCCCTATCTGCTGCGCGGAACAGGACTTTTAGGACTGAGTTGACACCAAGCCCAGCACTCATTGCATCAATACAATTACAACGCTATTATGCTTGCCAGGAGTATACCAGTGGTGGAGACCTCTCTCTGCCTTTGCGTGTTACTTGCTTGCCATGCGTGAAGGCTACATAAATGAGCAGAAAACTAGAAGGAGTGCTGATGGATCAGATCAAGGGCCCTTCAAATCCAGTATTCTGTTTCCCAACAGAAGTGGTGAGCCAGGCAATTTGGGGAAGTTCAAGAAGGGTCATGCAAATAAAATAAAATAAAATTCCAGTCCCAGACGAAGGGTGTTTTGAGTGTGGGATGAGGAAAGCAGACTGTCTTTTTTAACTTTGACACATATTGCTGGGAGGATGATTTTGACATCACACTCAGGGCGCAATCCTGAGTGTGACACTGACAAGGGACACTGTAAAGTATATTTGGGCCACTCTCGGAGTCAGAGAGGCCAGCACACAGACATGCGCCATCCTCCCTGACTCCCTGAGAGCGGTCCAAATGTGCTTTACGGTGTCCCTTGTGCTGGCCAAACTTTGCTGGCCTAACTGCCGGTCTCACTCCAGGTTAGGATTGCACCCTCAATTTCAGAGAGCCTCGATAATGTAATATAATTAGAACGTTGGATTAGGAAGGCCTGGGTTCAAATCTTCACTCAGCTGAATAAGTGCCTTTGTTACACACCTGAAGCTACCTTGCAGGGCTGCTGTGAAGCTACAATGAGGAGGGGAACAACAGTCCCCCTAATTTCTTAAACCATCTCATAACAAAGTGTCATTTTTTCAAAACTTTGCACTCCTCTGCAGAGATGATGCATTTCCTGAAAAACTAGCTGCAGTGCCTCCTTACTGAGGATTTACTACTCATTACAAATCCGCTTGGTAGTCCTGTTTCCTTTGCAGTCACCAATATGAGTAAGAGGTGACGTTAGTTTTGTTCACATCCTTGATGATTTCTCAGATTCCAGCACCTGTTTTTACACTCTACTATGTATCTTTCTCCCCCACAGATTTTCTCTGCCTTTGAGACAACTCTGCAGTGAGAAGCCAAGATGTTGGTGCTACTGGCTGGGATTTTTGTGGTCCACATTGCCACGGTGATCATGCTGTTTGTCTCCACCATTGCCAATGTAAGTAGGAAGATTGCTCTTGTTTGGGGGGTAGAGTGGGTATCTTGATCCCCTCCAGTTTGAATGGCCCAAGGAATATAAGAAGAGCCCTGCTGGATCAGGCCAAAGGCCATCTTGTTCAGCTTCCTGTAGCTCACAGTGGCCCACCAGGTGCCTCAGGGAGCACAGGAGACAACAAGATGTCTGCATCAGTGGTGTCATTCAAGTGATTTAGGAACAGGAACTCACTATTGAGTTCAAATTCAAATGTTGGGGGGAAAAAAAACTCGGAAGCAGCCACGGAGCCCGTTAGGATCCGGAACACCCGTCCTGGTCCGTTCCCCCTGAATGACATCACTGCCTTCTCCCCAGTGGGCTGCAGACTCACCAGAGCGGCTGCTGACTCCACGTGTGTGGCTGGAGGGAGCGAGGAAGGGGGCTGTGCAGGACGGGACTTCCCCACTGCAGCCCTTCCCCCTTCGCCCCCTAGGAATCCGGAGTCGCTCCCTTTAACCCTCTGAGTGCTGGCCAACCAAGAAGAAAAGCTCTTTGCAGAGGAATTGGGAGGGGGAGGGGGGAGAGTGAAGTGGGCGGAGTCAGCCCTAATTTTAACTAGTGGAACTGAGTTCCCCCTGCATGACATCACTGCTCTGCATCCTGTTGCCACTCCCTTGCATCTGGCATTCTGAAGTAGCCTGCTTCTAAAGTAAGGAGATTGCATCATCCATCATGGCGTGTAGCCTGTGATTGACATTTCCTCCAGAAATCTGTCCAATCCCCTTTTAAAGGCACCTAGGCCAGACGTCATCACTACCTCCTGTGGCAAGGAGTTCCACAGATCAATTACCTGCTGGGGAAAAAAAGGGGGGGAAGGCATCCCTTTTCCGCCTGCATCAAAAGCATTCCCCAGAGACATGTGTAAGCGCCAATTTCATGCTGACCTCCAGAAAAAAATGCCAGGAAATGGTTCAAGTCCACATCTGTCCGCCTCGTGTGCCTCGCCTTCTGTACCTGCTGTGGCAATCACTGACACAAGTCACACCCTGAGAAGGGAAACGCCCCCTAGTTCTTGACTGAGACAAACCAGCAATTCAAGCCAGTCAAAAAGGCCCATAAAGGGGATGTTTCCACTTTCTTATCCTGAAATAGAAAGCAGCACCCGGACACTCCTTGTCCCAAAACCAGTTGAGTGAGTGGAACGAGTACATAATAGGTCTGCGTGAACCATCATCCCATCGCCTGCCAGACAGTCTGCTCTATAATTATAAGGCCTTTCCCTTCTTGTCTGTTTCTGGAATTATAAAAAAGGGCTTATGAAATGTTTGGTGAAATACAGCGGGACGTCGGGGTATTATCTAGCATCAGTATTGATTTGAAACACGCACCTGGACTCACCTCTCCCTGCCCAAACCAGAGAAGGACGTTCCTTCCTATCTCAAGAGGACGGAGCTCTGTGACTTTACTGTTGCAGGGGAGGAGAGCCCAAGACGTGCTCGATGTTGTGCGGTTTTATAAATCAAACACATAGGAAATAATAAAACGGGGCCGAAAGAACTTCTTGCAGCAGATAAACTGGAGCAGAGTGAGCAGATTTCTCCATTAATGGTTACACTGCTTTACAGCAGAGTTCTGTGCATAGATACTTAGGGGAAAAAAGTCATATTGCACTGCAGCCTTAAATAAGCTGTGATCTTAAATGCTCTTAACATGGGAGGAAGTGCCAGTGAACTCAGAACAACTTACTCCTGAGTAAACATGCATAGGCTTAGGCTGCAATTACCATTTAAGTATTTAATTTTCTCTGTAAACTGTGTCATGAGCTCATGGATGAAAGCAGAGTATACATCTTCTTCTTCTTCTTCTTCTTCTTCTTCTTCTTCTTCTAATAATAATAATAATAATAATAATAATAATAATAATAATAATAATAATAATAATATAATAGCAGCCACAATGCACAGGGCTGACCTGCTTGCACCAGAGCAAGCTGCCGGACACTCCTGGGGGCTTGTGAGAAGCAGGAACAAGATTGTGCCCCAAAGCAAGCACAAGAGGATGACTCCTCAAGTAACCACCTTTCATACTTGCACCCAGGAAAGCAGACAAAGAGGTCTCCATTTCAGGCATACCTGTGTGTGTATGCACTTTCCTGGGAGTAAGCTCCATTGAACACAACAGGACTTACTTCTGCATGTGCCTGCACAGGGGTAATATAAATGGAAGCAACAAAGGCACTTCCCTGTTCTCCCTCCAGCAGAAGGAGGATCAAAGGAGGATAAGAATGGAGGCTTCTCCCTTCCCTTCTTTGTCCCCTCCCAGATTCCAACCAGATTCACAGAGCAAAAGATCAAGGAGAAGCCAGTTGGGCTTCTGTCTCTCCTATGCCACAAACAAGGAGATAGAATAGAATAGAATAGAATAGAATAGAATAGAATAGAATAGAATTTATTGGCCATACATGGAATTCCACCATACATGGACTTTTACTTCGGCCCAAAAGCTCCCACGTACACCCCAAACTAATAAACAATGCCAACACATTAACAAGCCCCCGCCACTCCCAAATTATCCAAATCAAAACAGCAAACATCAAAACCAAAACATCCCTGCGCTGGTGAATGAGCGCCGTCTCACCTCCTCCGAGGTCTCAAAACTCACAGGTATCGACAACCACGCGAGGTTGCCTAGTGTACATTCCAAACCCGTGTGGAAGATTCGCAGAACATACTTGGACATTCAGTGGGGAAACGTGTGTGGATCTTTCACGCCTAAGGAAGCGCCCACATGGGTTTTGCATCCAAATGCATAGTGGAGAGTTTCTGCACATCTGTCTGGGCCTGGGAGGGCCTGGCTCACCTAAGGCCACTTTGTGAGTCCACGGCAGAGGCACATTTCGAGATTGGCAGCTCCGTCTCCCGGTCGCTACACAATGTCCAAAAATAATGTCCCCACTTTGCAGACCGATGCATGCTGACCATCATGTCTGGCAGACCTTTACCAGGTCTCAGACTTAACCTGTAACTTGCATGCACAGGTGTGCCCTGGTATCTACTAATTCGCTATCCACAGTTTCAATATCCGCGGTTTCAGTTATCCACGGGTACTGGGAAGCCTATTAAAAAGATAGGGGAACATTAAACAAACTTCTTTTTTCTTACCTTGTTGCAGCAAAACTACTGGTGTTCCCCGATCTTTAAAAAGGTGCCCCCAATATAAGGTATTCATGGGGGGGGGTCCAGAACAGAACCCCAGTGGATATCGGGGCATGTCTGTATGTTCACTTCTGAAATCTAATTTTAGGCTAAATCTTTTAGGCTAAAACCTACAGAGTCCTATGGCATCTAAAAGACTATGCTAATTAACCAAATCAATCCCAAGTCCCCCTTTTCCCCCTTCATCAATGTCCCTCTTATCTCCTAGCAGCTGCCTTAATTGACTGGAGCCACCTCCCCTCATCCACCATGGATAAAACTGAAGAACAAAATAATCCCAGAGCCTCCCTTTTCCACATTACATGGTGATAGCGCTTCCTAGTGGATGCTCACCTATACAGCCATGGCTTACCTATACACCCCAACATAGAGAATCATTATGAAAAACGCTTCAATGCCAAGTGCAACACCAAACCTGGTGAAATGGAACAGTCCAGTCTGGTACAAATTACATCACAGAAGAAGACATCTCTCTCTTTTTTTTAAAGCAGTCATGCCCAGCTAATTGATTGGACTGATTACCTGAGTTGTTCTGAGATGCTTCATGATTGATTAGTCCTGCCTACACCCAAGGCACACATATAGTAATGCATGATTAAAGTAATATATCTTCCACCTGATTCCGTTAGGCATTGGAATCCATTGTTCTGTATGATGATAGCAACAAATGCTGGAATATGCTAGCACGCACACACGCGCGCATACACACACACACACACACACACACACACACACACACACACAAGAATGAACAGGTGACCAACAAAAAGGTCCCTATGTAGTGGTGTTATTCTGCCGGAACGCTGGGCAGGACATCTGGGTGATCGACAGCCCGCCCGTCGCGTTCGCAGCGTTTTGCCGTTTGCGTAATGTACGCAAACGGCGTAACGCTGCGGAACGTGACAGGCAGGCTGTCGATCACCCGGATGTCCTGCCCAGCGTTCCAGCAGAATAACACCACTGTCCCTATGTAGAGCATCAATAGCTGCCAATGACTCATTCAAGGGAGCTGCAGCAGAAGTGATTTTCTCCCCAAACCACATAACAGTGTCTTTGGCCAGAATTTCTCCCTGCCCAATAGTAAGGCTCCAGGCCTGAGAACATCCCTTGCACAGAAAGGGGGAAGAGGCAATTCCATGCCACAACATCCTGCCCCTCACTGTGGCAGTTCCTGTTGTACAGGAGAAAGTGTGGGAAACCCCAATATTACATGAGGAAAGAAGTTGGGATTTTTTTGTGTGTGCTAAAGCATCTGCATCTAGTTTGTGTTGCGTAGTTAATTAGTCCCCGTTGATATTTTTATTGAATGGATAAAAGAAAGAGAAGAAACCATACGTGCCACAGCTAAGTTAGACAAAAGAGCAATGGCATAATTATACAGTTTCCAATTAGGGCCTGTTCATTCATTTTATTATTACGGACAAAGACCAGCAGAACCAAACAGATATGCAAAGGTACAGTACACGTTAAAATAGTCCAAAACAATGCAACTAGTTACGGAATTGGGCTTAAAATCTAAAAACTATGGTCTAACCTCTAATTGGATCTGTAAACCTTGGTGTCTTTTCTCATTACTCACGATGGCTTTGCAAGTTTTACATGCTGCTGCCAAAAAGCTGGCGCACTGCTTTGTGATCTGCGGGTTAGATCCTATGAGAAGTAGTTTAGTCCTTTCAGCTTCCCATAAAACCCGGCATTTTCCGAATTAGGGGTAAGATAAATTTCTCCCGTATACCCTGGTAAAAGGAGCAGCGGAGCAGTACATGCTCTGTTGACTCGATCTCCCCTGAGCCACATGGGCACACCTGTTCAATTAGGGCCTGTTCACAGGCTCTATGGTCTTCTCTATGGTCTTCGCTTCTTGTGATGTCACTTCCAGCATTTGGGAGATTTTTCTGGGTTCGACAGAAGCAAGAAGGAAAACCTCCAATATTTTGCTGTGGCTATGAGGATTATTTCAATAAGGCTACTGTTAAGTGTTGCTTTGAGATGGTTGGAAAATTAGCTCTAGCAAGTACAGTAATCGCAGTTTAGGTTAGCCTCCCGCGACGCCACACATTTTACATGCCTATCAGAAAATGACCCAAGCAGCTTGCGGTCTAAGAAGCAGCTCATAATCTTAATTAGACAAATGCCAGTAAGCACATGACGATAAGTGCCGTCTTCACGAGATAAGCAAATAAAAGGCGGAAGGGCCACCCTCCAATTTGCAGGGAAATGGTTTAATGACATGGATAAGCAACCCTGAGAGGCGGGGTGTGGGGGTGTGGGCAAAGGCTTGTGGTTATGTAGGGATTTCTGGTGAAAGACATAAAAAGATGCAATTCCCAAATCACTTTGTCTGGGACAGAAAGACCCATGGAAACAGGGCAGCTCTAGGAGTGACAGGGCCCAATGCAGAGCATCCCTGTTGGGGGCCCCCGACCCCACCTGCGGGGCCCCCACTCACCAAGAAAAATGCTTGCGATGCCACACGTGGCACTAGAAATAGTTGGTGGCGACATGATGACATCACCACCAACTGCTCCCAGGAGGCCCATTTGGGAGGCAGGGCCAGGTGGGAGGGCCCTTGGTGAAGCTGCTCTGCTCAGCCCGTAAGATCCCAGCTGCTGCAGCAGGCGATCTGCTTGCTGTGCCAGTGCGGGGGCCCCCCCCCCAAAGTGCGGGGCCCAATGTGACGACCTTGGTCACATTGGCTTAAGGCCGGCCCTGCATGACAGTGACACATTTATGTCTCTAGGACCGCACTGCCACAGTGGATGGTCTGAGGACGAGTGTCTACAGTGCAGATTAGGAGGCGCCTTGAGATAGAGGCCTTCTTGGATCTGAACCAGCAGAATCCTGGTGCATGCCCAAGAGGCCTGTGCAAGGCTGGCGAGGCTGGGGACATCCACATCCACACTTCCCCTCCTCCCGGGCTGGCCCGCCCATTGTCCTTCCTTGTGCCCCTGCCCCTGCCCTCCCTGGGGCCCCACACCAGCCAAGTTTGGCCAACATTGCCCGGGCTTGCCCAGGTGGCATGCAGAGCACATTTGGCCTCCGTGGGCCTGCGCAACTGCCTGCTCCAGCCCATCCCCTTCTGGGAGTAGAGCAGATTCGTCATGCTTTTCGGCCGGTACAGCTGACATGTGCCGGCCAATTGGGCACTCGGGATTGCACCCTAAACGACTTGCATGCAAAACCACACAACTAAGCATGCCTAATAGGAACATTCATTCCCTTGCCTTGAGGCTACATTGTGGGGAAGTTGGATAGGATTGGGCCCTCTTTGAATTGACGGGCTGATTTCAGAATTAACCTGCGTTTTGGAATGGGCTGTTAGATTTCAACCTTTGCTGAGCAGTTCGAGAACTTCAAGGCAGGAAGACATGTGGACATTTCACTCAGGATTACTCAAGCGGCTTGTGTAGTTAACCCCCGAACTGCTCCTTTGCTTGGGTTTGTGATGACCCCTGGTGGATGCTGCTGTCTGAAAGCAGTCTAGGAGTGTTTTAAAGCGAGCCAGACGAACACTGAACAACAGGAAAACAGTGCTGAAGCCAAATAGCTGGGAAACCACAGCGAGTTCTTTATTTTCTCAGCACTCTGTTGGCTCCAGTGTTTGGCAATGGCTCCTGCTTAGGAAGAACATTGTCACTCCCAGAAAATAATGTCCTGTCCAAACAGAAGCTTCCCATGCTCTCAACTGGGTAATGAACGACGCCAGGCCAATGTCCCTTATGGATACTGTAAACACCCTTCCATATACTGTACATCACAAGTAATCAAGTACATGGATTGTGTCGGCCACAGCAATCTCTGTCATCTGGGTAGAGCAACTGGGATCCTCGTAAATTGAAGGGCTGAAACAGTCTAGACTAATGTGCTCCTGACTCCAGGATTATGGCCACCTAGACAAGCTCTAAGAGGCCTGGGGCAGTCACCAGTGGCGTAGCTATGTAAGTGCAGCAGGTCGTAGCTGCCTGCTGCTGGGGTGGGGACAATAATCAGGGACCACTTTGCGGATGGACCGTTCAGTATGATAACACAGTAGGCTACAACATCTTCTTTTGCACCAGGTAGCTAAGCCAGGCCACTGCATGTCACAGCCGCCTTGGTGAAGGCAAACAAGTCTCGGTCTGGTCAGGGCTGGAATGGAGGAACTTCAGAATCCCGCCTCAGCTCCTTTGGATTCTGCGATGGACGACTGGTGGGCCATAAAGGACAAAAATCAAAGATGTGAACAAAACAAGGGAGGGATCACGGCTCTTCTTTTTCGTTTCAGGTCTGGATGGTGCAGAGTTTTGCCAACACGACAATATCACTAGGGCTCTGGCAAAGATGTCAAGATGGGAAATGCTCGGAACTTGTTTATCCAGACGACGACCTCTGTAAGAGACTATAATTGATGCTCATTGGAATTGTTTGCAGTCTTTGAAATGTTGTGGTGCGTGTTGATGGCACCTCCACGCTCACAGCTTTCTCTCTCTCTTCCATGTGCGGCCAGCTGCACTCAAGGCAGTCCAGGCCTTCATGATCCTGGCCATCATCTTCTCCTTCATCTCCCTGGTCATGTTTGTGGTGCAGCTCTTTACTATGGAGAAAGGGAAACGCTTCTACATCACTGGAGCCGTCATGCTGGTTTGCTGTAAGTAAGACACGCAACTGCAACAATTCACTACCAAACGGCCTTGCTGGAGTGTCGGCCGCTCCGCCCACTATTGTTGGGGCCAGGCGCCAACTCAGCACTGTCCCAGCGCGAGCAGTACAGGGTCGCAGACGTGCTTTATGGCAGGTTAGCGACGCATTTAGCAGCCGGTACGTATTTATTACACAATATGGGCCTCAGGATTGGGCCCTTAATCCTAGGCATTATATTCAATGGGGCTTATTCCCAGGTAAATTGGGATAGGATTGTAGTCTTAGATGGACCAATAGTCTGATTCAATGAAAGCGCTTCCTATGATCAGGGATCTGGCTAGGGATAGAGCATCGACCAGAGATGTGCCTAGAAGGGGAACACAGCACTAAAATTGTGCAGGCAGCTGCTCCCACTCCTCTTCGGAGCCATTCAGAGCCAAGGTAGCCTCCGTTTTGCTCTAGCCTCTGGGAATGGCTCTGTAGGGGAGGGGGAGCGGCTGCTGGCAAAATTTAGATCCCCCTCGAGGTACGCCTCTGGAATGGACCTTTGATCTGACGCAGATCTCATAATTCCAAATTTTAGAAGCACCTCCTCATTCTTTTAGATAACCACCACATTAACAAAAAAAAATTGGCTTGGGGTTTGCAATATGCCTGGGGTTTGAAAATACAACTGTAATGTGAAAATCACTGGCTTAGACTTTTAAAGTGATCAAATGAAAGGGAGGAGTCAGGCACACTACCCTAAGCTCCTTGGAAGAAGGGTGGTATAAAAAGGTGAAAAATATGAATGAATGAATGAATTTGTCATATGGGGAATGTTAAAAATTTATGGGCCACGAGCATCATATGAGCTAGTTACGCCAGTGTTGGGGGGTGACTGTGGGCTTGGGAGCAGCAGGAGGGGGCATACTGCTGGGGGGGAGGATGTGAGTTTACCCCATTTTTTACTTTTTTAAAAAAGCCCAGGCTTGCTGCCACTTCCAGAAGTGATGTCACTTCCTGTTGTGATGTCACTTCCTGTTGTGATGTCACTTCTGGGGCATCATTTCGCCCTCGGCACCGGGCTACACTTTCATTGGCTACACCACTGGTTGAGGCATCGGCAGTCATCTGGATGAGTCTAAGTTTTCTTCCCCAATTCTTTCCTTCACAGGGCTGTTTATTCTGATCTCTGTCTCCATCTACACGGCCCGGTTCCCCAAATATTATAAAAGAGATCAAGACCATCATGGCTACTCCTTCATCCTTGCTTGGATCTGCTTTTGCTTCAGCTTCATCATTGGGGTTCTGTACCTTGTGCTCAGAAAGAAATGAAGAGGGCCTTGAAGATGAAATTGGGTGGGGGGCTTGGAAGCCTTGGGGAGGGGGGGGGCTTGCGGGAGGGATGTGAAGTCACGTTGCGATGAGAACTGTTTGCCAAAAGAGATGCATCATATACTGCTCACCTAACCTGCCCAATCACAGAATGAATCCACCAGAAAGACCAAAAAACATGTCATGAATACTGGGGCTTGGAAGATGCTTGAAGAACCTCCACAAGTAGCCAGATGGTTGTCTCCTTTCTCACCCGATTTCATGTGTGTTCCGTCCTAAAGAACCCTCAGGTTCTGCCTTACTGACTGCAGAAACGCTCAAACGGATACGAGCTCTTCATCTTTCTTCCTAAACCGTCAGCAGCTGTGACACATCTCCCATGCTCACCACAAGCCACTCCCACAGGTTGTGAAAGGTGTAGTGATGTCTCAGAATTTGAGGCCCACTGAAATGATGATCCAGAACCCTAGTTACAGTTCCTCAGAAGGTTTAAGGCAGCTGTTTTCAGCACATTGGTGTGTCACAAATAGTCCCCAGGTCCATTCTCCCAGGGAAGAAAGTCATTTATTAGTAGGGCCATTGCAGGATGTCAGACCCACACTGGCAGCAAAATGTGCCTTCTCAATTGTCAATAAATTGATGATGTGCCTTGACTATTTTAGTGCCTTGCCAGTGTGCCTTGAGATGAAAATCACTGCTTTAAGCCATGAAAATAGAGAAGCAACCTGGCTGACTTTAGTGCTAACACAAAACCAGGTTTTTTTTTGTTTTTTTAAATTTCCATCACCATTTTCTTTCCTTCTTCAGAAGTGAATTGGTGCAACTTCTGCTGAACGAATTGGTGACAGTCAGTGTCTGAAGCTGGGCTAGGGAGATGCCGGCAGGCACGCATGCTTGATTACATAGAATTCTGAACAGAGAGAAGTTTGTCATTAGGGGGTGACTTCGCATTATTGCTCATGATAACACAACTGCCCTACAAAAACCGCATGGAAACCCCATGACGCCATTGAACTGTGAGGTCTGGGATGTATATATTCCACCAGCGATGAGGCTAAAAGGACTGTTTTTGGTCAGGTCATTGAGGCATTCAACTTTGGCTCATGGGGTCTCACCTCTCACTACCAAGTTGGATTTTTTTTTAACTAGTTATAGAAAATTTTATCTTATTATTGCATAGGATAAGGGTGGGGGTTATTTCTAGAATAGAGTTTGCCATAATAGAGCTTGCATTAACAACACTATACTATGTCCCTTAAATACCCAAGACCTTACTATTCCAGATGAAAATGTTGCCTATGGGTTAGAGCAGGGCACCTGGTTCAAGATTTTGCTTACTGGATGATCTTGTGGTGTCAGCCTTTATTTTTATCCCCCCCCCCCATGCCTTCATCTCAGATCACACATCTCCCAGGGGTAAGAAAAGAAAAGAAAAACTCTGTAAATGGCAATTTACAAATGGAGATTCAAGCAGGAAATGTCTGCGTGGAAATCAGGAAAAAATATGATGTCATCATTACTGCTGACATCAGGATTTTCAAGCAACGTATTTCTGCCATTGAGATCCACCAGGAATTAAAATGAGTGAAAGTTATGAATGGCACGAAGTTGATGCTCTCTCTGCTTTACTCCACTCACATGAAAGGGAGAGAGAATTTCAGGGCTGTAAGAATAGTACAAGCAGTATTTTCTTTCTTTTGCTCCTTGTTACATTCATTTTACATGTACGATGTTGTAATTTGGTGGATATGTCTTAGTATTGTACTTGCCATTTCTCAAAGTTTATTTCATGTGCAGTCATTGTAAATATTTTGATACAAGTGTTCCTAGTTGTACGGAGATATTGTATATGAAATAAAAATACAGTCCAGTTCCCTATAACATGCACGCGAGTCTTGTCTGGATTGATTTCCTTTCAGCGGATCTGTATGTAGCTCCTTTCCTTGCCCAGCGAGTCCAGATCCAATCTACAGAAGAAGTGCTGATCTGCTGTACTGACACAAGGCTGTGTTACTCTAGTCCAGGGGTGTCAGTCTCATTTCACACAACAGGTGGGCAGCGCAATCCTAGCGTGCCCCTTGCATCGAGGCGACATCATCGTGTCGATGCAGGGGGCGGAGCGCTGGCACGTGGGAGCTGAGCAGCGCCCCCGCATTGGTGCTGAAGCTCTGAAGCCGACTCTGCTCATAGCATCGGCTTTAGAGCGCCGACGGAGAGCCTCCCTTGCGTCGACCGAAGAAAGGTCGGCGCAAGGGATTCTCTGTTCTGTATCGGGACGGGGATTGGTGGGAGGGGGGAGGCGGGACTTGGGCGGCCATACGGCCACATCCTAAGCCCGCTCTTTAGCGAGCGCAGATCCGAGGAGCACATAGGGGAGGCTGGAGCCTCCCCTACGGTAAGGGAGTGCACGCTCCCTTGCTGCGGGGAGGCTCCAGCCCATCCTAAGCAGTGCTGGATATGGTGCTGGCCCGTCGGCCTCGCCAGTCCGGCGCTGCTTAGGATTGCGCCCTGAATTGCATATGTCTGCTGAGGGCTGGCAGCAATGTCATTAAGCAGGAAGTGATGTCATTAAGCAGGGTATGACCAAAAATAAGCACTTTTTTCTCACTTAGGAACCCATTAGCTGCAAGTATCATTTGCATATCTTGATCATATTTTCAAGATATGGAAGAGCCCAATTATCACGCCGGCCGCCCTTTTAGCAGTGACATCGCAGCACAGCTCAGCAGCAGAGAGCAACTGGTGGTGGTGCTGGGAGAGCCCAAAGGCCAAATAAAGAGCTTCTGGGGGGTGCATCCAGCCCCCGGCCTTATATTTGACACCCACAATCTTGCAGGCTCGTGCCGGCCTAACTCCAGGTTAGTATTGCACCCCCAAACCAGTGGTGTGATTCAAATACATTAACAACCGGTTCTATGACGTCATAGCTGGAGCAAAAAAAAACCGAAGCCAGCCGAGGTAAGCGAGTGGGTGGGGCCCGGCCATTTAACAACCGGTTCTATAGAACCTGGGCGAACCCCCTGAATCCCACCACTGCCCCAAACACATTGTGACTGTATCCTCAAGGCAACCAAGCAATCAGGTGGATGCTTTTAAAACCAACTAGTTCAAAGCTCACCTCCTGATTTGAAGGAATTGATATCTTTTGGAGATTTTTAGATGTTTTAGGGAACTTCAAGATGCCCATCTCACTGTGCAGTTTCTACAGTGGTTGAACCATAATGCACAGTGAGGTGGGCATCTTGAAGTTCCCATCATTTCTGACCTCCACTTGCCATATCAGCTTTCTTCCCTTAACCCAGTTCGGGCAGGATCTGTGGTTTTCTTTACACAATGCCACTAGAGGTCAGGGAAAGACCAGCAATTGTTTTGCCACTGATCAGTCACGCTTTTGGTTTAGGCTAGTTTTGGCTGGTGGGCATCAAAGAGCTCTCTCTTGACTGCCAATTGTTGGAGACATGGACAAGCTGTGCTCCCAACTGCAGTTGTGTCCAATATTACATATGCTTTTCTAGTGACCTTGAAACTGGATTAATTATGGAACCCATCAGCATGACTTGTACATCAGAGGATTGTGATGCTACTGCATTGTGGGAGGCAAAACACACGTTGCCCCTGACTACTGCATATTCTCAGATGAGCACTCCAAGCACACTAGAACTCTTCAGAGCATCCTCCCAGCTCTTCTAGACAAATGCTGAAGCACCATATCTTTAGTTGGAAGGCAAGCACGTCAAGGGACAAAGCACATCCATGTGAGAGAGATGGAAAATCATTCATAGATGTGGACCCTTTTATACCTAAGTAGCAGAAATAAAACCTTTTGGAGGTTTCTAAACCCAAAGCATTATTTGAGTTGCAGTAGGGCACATGCCGCTTGGGAGCTCGTTTTGTCGTGATCAACAGATACCCCTTTAGATGTTGACTTTTTTCCTACCCTTAACAGAGTCACGGCACAATCCTCTCCAGCATTCCAGCACCAATGGAGTGGCAATGCAGCTCCAAAGTAAGGGAACAAGTGTTCCCTGAACATAGGGATGCTTCCATGACTGCCCCCCCCCGCACACACATGTTGCAGCACATGCCCCATTGTCACAGTTTTTTCAGCCCTGGAACATTGGAGAGGATTGGGTGATCAGAGTCTAGCCCTGGGGGCCCAGGCCAAGAAAAAATCAACCAAGAAAAATTCTTCAAATTTTTTAAAAATGGTAGCATAGATCCTTCCTATTACTGTATATGAAAAGGCAGCCTATGCAGCTCATAAGATGACATTCCTTGCATGAACACTGAGGAGTCGATGGGGCCCAATCCTACCCAACTTTCCAGCACCAATGCAGCCACAATGCAGCCCCCAAGGTAGGGGAACACATGTTGGGGGACCTCCAGGACTGCAGCCCACTGGCATGGCTACACCAGAAAATTGGATAGGATTGCACTCTATGATTCCTAAATGCAGAGGAAAATCACTCTGGAGCCACACTGTTAATATGCCTCATGTTTTCAGGGAAAGGTGTAATAGAAAGTGCTCCAAAACCGCTCAAGAGATCCACTTGTGTCAGTCTGCCACTCTTTTAAGCAGTAGCTGCTTCGTTAGCCTGGGGAACTAGAGGGAGAGTCTTGTATCAGAGCCTTGCATCAGAGTCTTGCGTAGCATTGCTTCAACTGCTTCTCCATCTTCTGGTGAGACAAATGTAATGACTCTCACCCAGTCTCTAACTTGCTACACTATTCTATAACATTGACTACTGCCAACTGTAGAGGAAAATGTGGAAGATCCCCCCAGAGGAGATAGGTGGATGGTATCAGCAGTGGCCCCTAGTCTGTGCAAGCCCAGGAATCACAGGGTTAACCCCAGAGCCTTTGCCTGCAGTATGGTTCACAGCTGCAGCCTAGTAGGATGATGAGGACCTGGGGAATAAAGGTGGAGGCTGGATTGACAGACAGGTGTGGGTGTAGGAGCAGAGAGTTTGGATTAGGGGTGGGGAGAGGTGGAAGAGGAGTATGGAGAGGTTGGAAGGGAGTAGGGGAGGAGCGGGAGGGAGTTTGGGAAGAGTGGGACTGGCGGGCTGGACAAATGGAGACTGCTGATTGCTGGAGTAGGGATTGTTGTTGACTGCTGGATCCTTCCACACAAGTGTGTGGCTGCCCCACCCCAGGGGCTACTGAGAACCAATGAACTACTGACTGAAGAGGCTGATTGAGGCCAGTCAAGGAGGCCCTTTTCGGTGGGAACACGCAAGCTTACTGCTGATTGCCTTTAAAAGGGTGGTGGGGTGTAGTGGTGCTTTGTGCAAGACTAGGGTGGCTTTTGGTGGTAGAAGGGAAGCTAATTAGTCTAAAGTGGGCATTTCAGAAAAGGAATCTGACAGAACACTAAACCCTTTTATCCTTTTATCCACAAATCCCTGTAATACACAGATGCTGACGACCAAGGCTAGCACCCAATATCAGACAATCTAAATAAGTCACTTTATCCATTTAGCTCACCACTACTAAACATATGGTCAAATCCCACTTTGGCATAAGAACTTAAGAAGAGCCCGGCTGGATCAGGCCAAGGCCCATCTAGTCCAGCTTCCTGGATCTCACGGTGGCCCACCAGATGCCTCCGGGAACACACAACAAGAGGCCTGCATCATGTTGCCATTCCCCTGCATCTGGCATTCTGAAGTAGTGTACTACAAATGTAAGGAGGTTGCCTGTAGCCCATGATGGACTTTGACTCCAGAAATCTGTCCAGTCCCCTTTTAAAGGCACCTAAGCCAGATGCCATCATCACCTCCTGGGGCAAGGAGTTCCACAGATTAATTACCTGCTGGGTAAAAAAGTATTTCCTCCACCACCACCCCATTCTAACTCTCCCAACACTCAATTTTAGTGGATGTCCCCTGGTTCTGATGTTGTGAGAGAGGGAAAAGAGCATCTCTTGATCCAGTCTATCTATCCCATGCACAATTTTGTATGTTTCAATCATGCCCCCCTTAGGTGCTTTTTTCTGTGCTGAAGAGCCCTAATGGGTGGTCCAGTGGGAGCTGGAATACACATAGCCATGGGCTACTGGTTTTGAAAGTGATGAGCAGTCCTTGAAGCCAACAGCAAGTATGGACCCTCAGCAAAAGTCAACACCACGCGGACTACTCTGGTGCTGCACCAAATTTGAGAAACACAAGAAATCCCAGCATCCCCTTTGAAAATACGCCGTTGCAATTAACAAAACGAAAAGACTTGCTTCCTACCTGCTTGGTGTCCGTGGAAAAATGTACAACGGTTGTGCAGTAATTGAAGTAGAATATTTGTGAGTTGGGGGCCCTGTGGGAAAACAGCATTAAACCCTCAGATGAAAAACAGTCTCATTTTGAAATATTCATTACTTCTTTGTGACCCATTTGCTATGAACGAAACAAAGCAAAGGAAAAAAAAAAGACTTTATTTTTAGTATTCCTGGAGGGTCTAAATGAGTGTTCTACAGAGAGGCATTTCATGGGAGCAGCTGAACTGGTAGCAGGCTAGTTAGTCTCTTGCAGTTGCCCATGGAAACCTTTGATATGGTTGCGCTATGCAGAACCCCCTTCCGAAGGTTCGGAAAAGTGGATCTTTTCATAAACGTGCAGATTGCACTTTTGCAGTGTCCTTGTCAAAGCTTGTAAGCAGCGGAAGGGATTAAAATGACAAGGGGAGTTTCAAAAGGGCCTCCAAATATAGACCTTCTCGTGACTATATCCATTTCTGCACCCCTTCTACCCCTGGTATGTGTAGGCACTGCCAAGCAAGCAGGTTTGGGGGGGCGGGCTGCTCCCCTCCATCTCTGCTCCATTATCTGCTGCCTCTCAAGGCATCTCGGTGGGCTGGACTGATCCTCACATCTTCACATCAATGGATTTATCTTCATCGCCGGAAAGCTGGGATATCTATCGTTCTTGCAGTTTGACAGATTAAGAACTGAGGCGCCGGGAGACTAAAGCTCCGCAAGCCTTTCTACTGATTCTGCCTCAATCAGTCATTGCGCAGGACTCTGAGGCGGAAGGTTAGCGACGAGCTCTGGGGAACGGAGCCCTGGGCAGCTTGGCTTGAAACGCCCATTTGGCCCAAAGCAGCCGCAGTGTTGAATTGTGAGAAGGCTGGTGAGGAGGACAGAGCCATGGAGACAGCAGGCCTCTCCTGGTGCTACAACCCTCTTGAGGCTCTCTTGCAGGGCCGGCCTTAAGCCAATGTGACCAATGTCGTCACATCTGACCCCCCAGCTAGGATCTGACCCCCCAGCTAGGATCTCTAGGGGCTGTAAGTTAGTGGGGTGAGCAGAGCAGCATTACCTTGGACCCTCCCACCTACCCCTGCCTTCAAACAGACCAAAACGGGCCTCCTGGAAGCGGTTGGCAGTGACTTCATCATGTCACCACTATTTCTAGGTGCCACAAGGGGCACCACAAGCACTTTTCTTGGTGAATGGGGGAGCCCTCACTGGCAGGGTGGGGGCCCCCAAGAGAATGCCCCCTGTGGAAGAGGGGCTCTGTTGTTGTATGGCCATACCACCGGATGGCCATACGATGGTATGAGAGGTGGTATGAGAGCCTCAAGGGCATGTGCAGAGTGCCGCCAGTGACCATTTCAGAACAACCACTGCAATCAGTAGTGGTGGCCCACTGCTAGCTGCACACAGGACTGCAGGTAAGCCGATGCAGGGAGTGGATGATGGGCAGAACGGGGCAGGGAGGGGGAGGAACTGAGGAGTGTCTCGGCTGGGAAGGGGATGGCAAGAAGCCGAATGGGGAGGGAGGGGTGGATATTGGTAGCAGCAATTAGCCCATTCCTTCATTCATCCCTTTCTCCCTTTCCTTTCTCGGACTAACACCGGCAAAATGGCTGGGAGAGATCTGAGAAGGCCCATTGGAGGCAGCAGTGGAGGCTTACCCCAAGATAAGGGGAAAAATTCCCTTATCACAAGGAGAGCCCCACATCTTTCCCTCTGCAGAGGGGATGCTGCATGCACTCTGTTGGCCTGGCTGCTTTGGGTGGGGTGGGGTGAGGTGGGGAATTTTTGTTAGGATTGGGATTGTTTTGAAAAGGAGAAACACCCCCCCCTCACTCTCCACCCTACAACAAACCGCCATCCATGGTGCATAGACTGGATTTCATACAATTACCTTTGAAGAAGGGCTTGAAAGATATATTTTTGGCTAAATAGGAAGTCAGGGCACACTGAGAGCAGATCAACTGGTTAAACCCGATCTGGGAGGGTGCGAGGATCATGCACAGCAACAGCTTCAGCTTAGGCGGGTGTGCCTGGAATTAACTGGCCTGTTAAAGTGTCCGCCTCTTCTCTGCATGTCTTATATGGTAACTGGGGTGGGGGGAAAGCACAAGGCAGGAATGCCGAGTGTAGGGGAGGCTATGAGTGTGACACAGCTCCATACCCAGCCATTGAAAGACACCCACACGCCCAAATGTGCTTCTTGAAAGCATAAATTAATTATTTCTAACCCCAAGCATCCTAAATCATAATTTGTTCTGCAAATGATAGGCTAATTTCCAATTAAGATATGCTAATGAGACTGACCATCTACCATCCCAAAGCGCAGAGTCCGATAAGAAGCTTACTTGCTGTTTTCGGGTTATCTTGGTCCTCCACTCCTAAGGTTTGCATTGGAATTCTTCCCACGCCCCCCCCCCCACAATAGCATTGGCATGTACTCACTAATAATTAATGCAAGCTAATGGTCTTTCATCTCTGCAGATATCGGCATTGAACAGCTCACTCCAGATATCCCTCCAACTACAGTGAGGGAGCTGCTGTTCTCGGTTACCTAAAGGGAATTTAGATGACTTCCACCCCCTCGGGTAGTTTTTTCATCCGGGCTCTGGCCAAGCCCAGGAGTGATGCGCTTCAGCGATGGGATTGCCTGCCCACTCCTATACATGTCTACTCAGAAGCAAGTCCCATTATAGCCAATGAGATCGGTGTGACGAGGATTGCAGCCTACATCGTATACTTTCCAATCAGGTCCAAATAGTGATCCGTTGAGTTGATTTGTATCCCGCTTTCTAAGCCAAGTCTCCTCCACACCCCTTGGCACTAATGAAATCTAATGTACACATTCAACGCTAAACCCATCTGCCCATTTCAGTTTGACTGCCTGATGTCACAGCAAGAGAAGAAGGATATGCTTTGCTGCCGCCAGCATTACAGTATGGTGTTGTTGTTGTTTTTGAAAAGGCCGTATGTGATTTCACTCACTGGAGGAACTGGTGGAAGAGAATGTGCAGGTGCAACTATATCAATGGCTGAAGTCATCTTACTGGACGAGTCGAAGACGTGGTCAGCAGAATAGCCTTCAGAATCTGTGGAAATAGTTCCTAGAGAGTTCTAGAATCCAAAGGGCTGCAAAGTCTTGAAGGCAACCTACCTAGTGCCCAATTTCACAATGAGGTAGATCAGTGTTACTCAAACTGTGAGTCCCGCTCCACTTGCTGGATCGTGACCCAATGGCAGGTGGGTTGTGGAAAGCTGGGAACAGCCATCTTGGATGCTGCAGACCTTATTCTTGCTATATTCCTGTTGTGAGTGTTCAGTTTGAATTTTCGCGTGCGGGTTGTTTAAATTTTGTGTCGACTTCTGTGTTTTACACTGTATTTTGACCCAATCTTGCTTTCTGTTGGGGATGTTTCCTGGTTGTGGTTCAAGAATGCCAGTTTGCATTCCAGGAGTGTCATCTTGAATACATACTTTGACAGCACTTCCAGCTGGATGATGTCACTTCTGGCCATGACATCACTTCCATTGGGTTCCGACACAAGTGCCATTCTAAAAAGTAGGTCCTGGTGCAAAAAGTTTGAGAACCACTGAGATAGATGCATGACCTCAACAAACAATGCTTCCAGCCCTAAGAACAATGTCATTTGGGCACCACCAATCATTAGATCTCCTGATTCAAGGTGATTTCCGCCTGTGACACAGGCAGAAATTTCTTTTAAAAATCCTTAAAGACGCAGTAGCGTCTTTTTTTTCTCTATAAAAGGGCGTGGGGAAAATATTCATATATTCATCTTGAGAGGAGGAGAAGCCTTTTAATTCTGAGGCCTTGACTCTGCAACAGCATTCTGAATCCTGAAGATGGAAGAAGATACCAAAAAGTTCAAACTTATCTCTCAAACTGCTTGCTTAGGCAGGTGCTGCATCTGTGTGATAAGAAAGCTCTATCTATCAAACTGGCCTCTGGCAGCCAAGTCTTGCAATCGCGCTACCACGTGCTAGTTGCAGTCATCAGCTGATAAACTGAGCCACGAGTGAGGTCTTCGAAACGGCATCGCTTCCCTGAAGGGCTGGGTAGTTCCAGGCAGCCTTCTGACAACCCATTTTGCCACACATCTGCACCTGATGTGTGACAACGTTTTCCTGATCTATTTGTAGAAGAGCGCTCAGCCCAGAGTAGCCTGGGCATTTGTCAGGGTTTCTTGCTCATTGGGATCCAGGCAAGCTGAGAGGGAAGAAGGAGCTGTCTGCCTAAGCCTGCAATTAACAATTGGTGTGCCACAAATGGTCCACAGGTGTGCCACAGGAGTTTGAAGCACAGTGTTGAAAACCGCTAAAGAAACTTTTCCAGATTCTGCAGCTCTGTTTTTAGGGCAACTGTTTGTAGTAAGAAATAGTCTGTCCCTCTCCCTCCACTGGCTCTGATAGACATTGTGTAACTATAGACAGTTGCCCTAGAAACAGAGCTGCAGAAGAGTCTCCTGGAAGCCGGAAGTGACATCACAGGAGGTGAAGACCATAGAGAAGTCCCTAGAGCTTCAGTGTGCTCTGAGAAGAAGACACTGAAAACCACTGAACAAAGACACATCCTTTCCCAGCCCTCTCCCTGTTTGAGAGCGGAGCCTGCAGCATAAGTTTGATCATGAGTCCTCCTTGTTTTGATCCTGTTTCCTTAATGAGGAAATCCCATGTTGGGCCCAGCTGGAGTAGGATCTAGTGAGAGTTCAGAGCTTTGTAAGCCTTTCTCCTCACACCTCACCACAAAAACAGAGTAAGTCATGAGACTTCAAAACCTCCTGCTCAAAAGTCTGCCCCTGTTTTGAACCAAATCCAGCCCTTCCCTGAGCTTTCATCAAGAGATCACAGGCAACAGAGAGGACTCACCTCCACCATGGAGAGGTGTGGCCAGGTATCTGTTTAGCTGGAAATGGTGGGCAAAGTGTCATTTCCTGCCAGGGCTTGTGGTGCTTGTGGTTAACATTTATGGGGCGGGGAGAGTTCATCCGAACTAATTTGGACGAACTTAGCCTTTTGCCATTAATATCTGGATTATGCTGGAAGGGTTGGGTCAATCCACACATGACTAGAAAGGGGGAAAGATGCCATGGAAGGACGAGCAACTCCACCCCTAATCACATGAAGAGGGGCCAGGTTAGAAAGGATCATGTGAACCAGCCCCAAAAGATGGAGAATACAGACGGTTCCCTTGCATTTGGCAGCTTCACCCTCCTTGGCTATAGCTGGCATTTTCTATTGGGCTGAAACAGAGCCATCTTCCTCATTGTGTTCCCATGGACCACACTCCATTCCCTCCTGTGTTTCCACTCTTTTCTCACCTTTCAGAAGACTATTTGGTCATGGTGGCAGCCTGGAAATCTTCCCAGTTGCGACTGTGATCATGCGGCAAGTCTATTATCTGGCCAGGCAGAGAGGTCAATTTCCCCCCTGCCTTTTCAACCTCCCATGTCTGATTGCTTGTAGAAGCATGGTCACAGGTATGTGCTTCTCCATGTGAACAATTGCACACCTTATTAGATCAACACCTGGCTGCGGCCACCCTGGAGCAAGTTCACAGGGAGCCAACACCGTTTTTCTTGATTAAATGCCAAGCTGATTGCATACTGAGAACACTTTCCTTGGGGCCCAACTAGATCTGATTGCAGCAAATTCAAGCATTTAAACCCAGTGCTGTCCCACCATCTAGAAAGCAGGTTGGAGGAAGTCCACAGAGCCAGATTTTAAGAGCAAGTCTGGCTGATGGGAGCTCAACCATCCCCCCTCCCAGTTTATCTGCATGTCCTCCAATGCTCCAGGAACCAGTCTCCTAGCTGGGTGAAATCAGAGTCTGGCTGGCGAGGTGGGGGAAAGGGGTTGACATCACCCTGCCAACAAAGGTTTGTATAGTCAAAGCTATGGTTTTCCCAGTAGCAATGTATGGCTGTGAGAGCTGGACCATAAGAAAGGCAGAGCGCCGAAGCATTTTGAACTATGATGTTGGAGAAGACCCTTGAGAGTCCCCTGGACTGCAAGGAGATCCAATCGGTCCATCCTGCAGGAAGTCAAGCCTGATTGCTCCCTGAAAGGACAAGTACTGAAGCTGAAGCTCAAATACTTTTGCCACCTCATGAGAAGAGAGGACTCTTTAGAAAAGACCCTCGTGCTAGGAAAGATCGAAGGCAAAAGGAGGAGGGGGCAGCAGAGGATGAGATGCTTAGATAGTGTCACTGAAGCGATGAACATGAAATTGGGCGAACTCCGGAAGCTAGTGGAGGACAGGGTGGCCTGGCGTGCTGTGGTCCATGGGGTCGCGAAGATTTGGACACGACTTAGCGACTGAACAACAGTAACAACATGGAATCAGGAGTACAGGAGCCACGGTGGGGAAGCAGACTTCCCTCCCTAAAATCATCTAGTAGCCTGGCTATTCCCTGGAATTATATACAGCAGTCAGGTGTGGTATTACATCACAAAGCTAACTGAACATGTTAAAAGTATCTGAAAACACGGCAAGATATCAGTCTGCTCTCTATTTTGGCTTAATCTTTATTCATGAAATTCCCATCAGGAATGCCAGAGCGACTTCATTCTCAAAAATCGAAACTGAAATGGATGGTGTACTAATTGCTTAAACAGATTCAGTGCTAACCAAGGAGTGAGCCCAGCTGGCAACATGCAAGCTTCCAAATATGTAGAAACCTTCTGGGCTCCTCTGAACAGAATGCTAAATCTGAGAAGGAGAAATTCATTGCAACAGTAAGAAACTATAAAAGCAAATCTAGAACCCAAGGAGAGGAAGATGGGAGCTTAGGCAGCTTTTGGGAATGGGCATGAGAAAGTTCACTGAAGCCAGTTAAATCGCATGTCGAGAATGGGATGGAAACTCATATTGGTGGCATGGTGCCTGCATACCAATCCTTGAGACGTGCTCAGCCAATAAGCTGTATTCCAAAAAATGTCATGTCATTCCAAAGATGACACAAAGTGTGCAAAAGTCAGCTGGGAAAAAAAATTAATACAGGAAACATGGAGAGATTTCATTAATGTGAAAATCAGGGAAGGCGGAGACATGTTTAGAACAAAAGCAAACAAGCGAGCAAATACAGGCACGCTGGGGAAATCAGGAAGTCTGTGAGAAGCAGATTAGCAGATTGACCACATCGGGGATGTTCAAGTTGTGCTCAGTACATTCCAGTCCTAAATCAGAAGTGTATCTCTCTATTGCAAGACATTCAGCTGCCTGGAATTTTGTACAGATGTGCCCCTGTAGCCACTAATTTGGTATCCACGGTTTCAGTTACCCATGGATACTGGGACGCCAATTAAAAAGATTGTAATTACAGTATTTCTAGCCTACCTTTCTCCCGCACTGACGGGGACCCAAGGTCAGAACGGGCGTTCCGGATCCTAACGGGCTCTGTGGCTGCTTCTGGGTTTTTTTGGGGTTTTTTTTTTTCAACATTTGAATTTGAACTCAAAAGTGAGTTCCTGTTCCTAAATCATTTGAATGACACCACTGTCCAAGGTGGTTAACAATTTAAAAATATAAAGCAAATACAATTACAATAAAAACAGTACTTCAAAAAGCTTAAAACAATTAAACATTAAAACAAAGCAAACACCCTGAACCCAACATTAAAATACAACTCAATAAAAACACCAGCCAGCCGCATCAGTAAAAACCTTCACAAATAAAACGTTCCTGCCAAAAAGGCTGCAAGGAGGGAGCTGTTCTTAATTTTTAATTAAGATAGGGGAATATTAAACAAATTTCTTTTTTTACCTTGTTGCCGCCAAACCACTGATGTTCCCCTATCTTTAAAAAGCCGTCCCCTGCTGTATCTGCAGTTTCAGGTATCCGGAGGGGGGGGGGCGGGTGTGGAACAGAATCCCAGCCAATCCTGGGTCATGCCCGTACAGTTTTGTTGCACACATCCTAAATCTGTGAATCCTCCAGCTCAAAAGGGGGAGTACAAAGCAATTTGTGGCTCTCTTGGTACAAACCCCCATCGCCCACTGAGATCTGCTGGAAGGCACAGACCTTGCTAAGAGTCTCGTCAGTTGCAATGCAGGCATGAGTGGTATGCTCGTAGTGCCCGCGCTGTGCCTGATAGGATTGGGCCCTTAGTCATCCAAAAGCTTTTAGATGAGGTATTATATGTGGAAAATAATATAAAAAATAAACAAAGGTTCCAGGAGAAATTCTTTGTGGATATTCCTCACCCTACCTTAGGTAAAGTGAGGCACGAACATGTAATTTGACTAGATAGTGAGAAAGGTCTTAAAGTTATGCAAAGCAACATGTACAGTATCTTTAGTCTTCAGCCTTGGACCAGACAGCGAATGCAAAGAGAATGGCAACAGGACATGCATGATAATTTAGAGTGTGCATCTTCTGCATTGTTCTTTAACAACGGCCATCGCCCATGTGACTCAGAGGCAGAATTCTGGGCCAGGCAGACAATTTGTGTGAGCTGTTGCTTCGTTAAGCATTGTTTTCTTTAGCAGGAAGGCCAAACGGTGGCTCATCACAACTGAGCTGTGTCCTGTGCACTGACAGCAGCGTTCAGAGATTTAGAGGCAGGATGATGCTCTGCCTGATGATGCATGATGCGTTGCTCATGACATTGTCATTTTTTCCCTCTATGTTGGCAATAGCTTTAGGAAGAGCTCCATGGTAGGGCGTATACCTGCACGCAGAAGCCTCAAGATGTTGGGTTCTCAGCTTGGTGGAGGGTCTGTATTGCTGATTTTCCACCATGCTCATAGTGACTGGGTGCTATCACAGACCTGCACCGAGGGCCACGCCATGCCTGCATAGGCTCAGGACCCACTACAGCTCAAAATCAGCACATGGCCAATGAACTGGGATGACCCCTGGCTGAGATGGGACACCTGTGAAAGGCCACCCTTTTAGTTTGAGCCAAAGAACAAACATCCTTAAGTGCACCTAAGGCTGGCTGGTCCGGAGTTAAATACAGTCAGCTCTCTTTATATGCTAACTCATTATCTGCAAATGTGCTTATCTGCAATGGGCAGGATTGCTACTTACCTCGTTATCTGTGCTCCTCATTATCCACTATGGAGAGACCTTCCAGAGGCTGCAGGGACCTTCAGAAGGACACCTGTGACCAGCGCTGGCCCCTTCAAAATGGCTGGCAGAAGCATCCACCGGCCACGTTTAAGGGGTCCATGCTGGTTGCAGGTGCCATTCTGAAGCTCCCTGCAGCCTCTGGAAGGTCTCTGCAGCATTCAGAGAACTTTTGGCACTTCCTGCTGCACTCTGCTGACTTCCTGAGGGTCTCTGCTGGATTCTTCTGATGGCAGATAAGGTAGCCCTTGCACCTAGCCCCATTGATTGCAATCTGCAAATTTGCTATCTGTGAAGATTTCCAAGAACCTAACCCTAGCAGATAATGACAATTGACTGTACATTTGATTTACAGACCTGCAACTCTGTCACTATAAAAATGGCAAAAAAGCAATGTCCTTAAAAGGGCAAAAGAAGAATGGGAAGAGTGAAGAAAACAATTTCAAGAGCTGAACTCCAGGATTTTTTTCCCACATTAATCCAAAATTGTAAGGAAGTGCATCTTTAAAGGGCAGGAAGAAAAGAAAAAATGAAGGAGAGAAAAATTATATTCTGGAAGGCTTCTTCAGACACGTTCTGCAGCACTCCACCCTCAAGGGTCTATTTTCCAAGGGTCAACTGGAAGGCTACCCTTTGGAAAGCTGGCTAAGCAAGTTCAAATGAAAACCTCGCCCTTGTTGGCTTCATTTTGTTCCCTGAGTCTCCTGGGAACTCCGGCTCTTTTATTCTTAAGCAACATTATTTTTGCTGTCTTGGAAACATAAATGATGGTTGTCTTAACAATGATGGATTACAGAGGTTCAAGCCTCGAGGCCATTTGCTCAAGCATAAAACGGCTGGGTTCAGATGAATAGCTGCAGTGGTGGTGGCTGATCCAGTGAAACTGCCGCCACCATTGTTTTGGGGAAGTGTGTGTGTGTGTGTGTGTGTGTATTTCGCATGCTGGTCCATCACCGAGACGCTTCTATGCATCTGAAAGGAAGACGATGGGCACATAATTAACTGATGGAATTTGCTGTCATAAAATGGAGTGATGGTCACTACTTGAGCTGGCTTTAAAAAGTCATTAGGCACATTCATGAGGACAGGTCGATCAATGGCTCTTAGCCAAAATAGCTAAGTGGAACCTCCAGATTGAGAACAGTAACAGGAAAGGGAGACTATTGCCATCAAGCGCTACTTGGGAAGTTCGCGAAGGCACCTGATGAGACACCGGGGAAAGTAGGGTAGCAAACTTTAATCCGATCCCGCCAGGCTCTTCTTATGTTTTATCTCCATACGCAAGAATGGATAACAAGGATGTAAATAGGCTTTTTTCCCCTTTCTGAGTCACTTTGCGATCTGAGAGTGGTTGAGAAATAACCCAATGGGGTGTGTCTGCATCCAGTGCTGGGGGGGGGCAGTCACGGAAGCCTCCTTTGACACCCCTGTTTTAGATTACGATCCCTTTAGTTCAGATCACTGTCACTTGCTGTATAAGCTGCTTTGTGAACTTTTGTTGAAAGCTACACATTAGCGTTTGTATTACTAGTAAGTACATTTGCAAATTAAATGGATGGAACCCCATCTTAAGCACAAGTATATCAGAACTCCATTCCGGACTGAAGTTTGTGCTCAGCATACATTCGTGTAGGAATTTATGATAGCGGTCTTTATTGAATAGCCTTGCCCTTGGAGATCTTTCAGACATTCAGAAAATCTTAAAGGAGACTGGGTAACTCCATGCTTTGGGTACAGAGCTTCTTCTCATTTACCCCAATTTCTGATCACTATAATTTAATACCATTTACTAATGTAATATAATTTAATCAAATTTCTGATCACTATGCATTCTGTTTCAGGATACGAGATTGTATTGTATATTCCGAATGTTTTGTTGCGACTGGCTCTAGAATGGAACACTGCAAATTACTCTCTCTGCAATCACGGAGTAGACTTATCTGCCTTCTTATTTTCTTATGTTCACCCTTGCTGCCCTTCGCATTTGCCACTTTGTCATTTCTCATTACACAATTTCTTTCCCAGCGCTTGGCATTCCTGTACTGCCATCTAAATGAAGTAATAACCATGTACAAAATAGTCACATTTTCAGGTGCCCCATTTATTTCAGGCATCTGAAGAAAATGTTCTTTATAGCAAGAAGGAAAATACAGTTAAGTGGGCCTGATTTCCGTCATGACTAAAATGCTTGGAGATCTGGCTGTGCATTAAACTAAACACTCCATTTATGCAAACAATACAAATGCGGCCTGCAGGGTCCCAGGATAATGCAAATTCCCAGTTTTTGAAACTAAAATTAAATTATAAGATTGGGGGGATTAATTTTTTAAAAGATGAAATAATATGATTAGCTTAAAAACACTGTTGTAAGATTACATCAAATTACAGCCATTACAAAGCCTTGCGTGTGTCATCCAGGCTGCTGGCAAAAAACATTGGCCAGAAAATTCCTTTACTTCTTCAGAGACCTTTCCAAAAATTGGAAAAAACAACAACCCCTGCTAGATTAAAAAAATTAAATATGGATCATGGTCTAACTTTTCTTAAAATCATTATGGCCCATAATAAATGACTTGTTAATTGCCATTCATAGCACTTAAGCTTTGCCAAGAACCTGGGGCTAGAAGCAGAAGCTCTCAGTTCTCTGTGGGGCTGCCCTAGGGTGTGGACCACTGTCTGAAGCATCTCCTGCCTAGGCAGTGAAGGGTCCTCAGGCTCTGGACTGGCCTTGCTCGCCCCAGCTGGCCACTGGGGTGGGCAGTGCTGGAAGGAAGTGGGCAGGCAGGAAGTGCTGTGTCAAGCTTCCTGTTTGGGTTGAAATTTGCCTGCGGAACAGTTTGGTGAGTTTTGGCTTTGCCTCTTTTGTCTCCTGGCTTCCAGCCTCGACAGGCTGCCCAGTCCTGAGTCTGCTCAGGAGCTGCCCACCAAAATGGTGACTGCTGGATCCTGTGGGCACTGGGATGCCTCCAGAGGTCTCCTCTGGGGAAGGGAGCTCTGGGCAGACTATGGCTGGTGGTGGCAATGGGTTTCCTTGACTCTGCACCTGGTTTTGAGCCAAGAAGGCCTGGGTTGGGCCGCCCAGCTTTGGAGGGCGTTCAGGATTCTGCCACTGTCTCCACTCCACTCCTGGGCCAGATCGTCCCCTCCCCCACCAAGCTCTGTTTCCTCCACCACCTCCCCCCTCGCTCCCAAAAGGCTTGCCACTTAGGATTAGCAACAACAATAGCCAGGGGTTGTTTTTTTTGGTGATCTACACATAATGAAAAGAATGAGAATTTCTCCTGAAAACGCTGTATAACATGAGATTTAGGTCAAAACGTGAAAAAGCACCGCTTTTGCTTGTTTTTGACAGAGTTTGACACACATTTAGATCAATTTCACAAGAAAACACCACTTCTGTTTATTTTTGACTGTGCCTGCCTAACTCCAGGTTAGGATTGCACCCTAAGAGTATTTGACCAAACAAACAAGCCAAAGCCGTTTCCATAGCTAAAGAAATGGCTCCTTGTCTCAGAAGGACTTAGGGCCAACCCTATCCAACATCCCAGTGCTCATGCAGTCAAAATGCAGCCCGAGGCAAAGGAACAAATGCTCACTTACTTTGAGGAGTCACTTACTCTGTGACTGCCCCTCTAACACTGGATGCAGCACACAGCCAGTTGGCTTGGCTTCATCAGTGCTGGAAAGTTGGATAGGATTGACACAGCCGTGACACAGGCAAAATAACTACACACCCCTCTCCCTTTCCGGTGCCCCATCTTCCCATATTTTGAATGATGGCTATGCTAGGTGCTATGCGACACACCTGAAATTGGCTTGTGTGACCACCTGGTGGGTCTCGGCCCACAGTTTGAGAAACACTGATCTAGGAGCCTCCTTCTTTCAAGGTCAGTAACGCATCCAGTGCAGGTTCTTTTGAAGAAGTCCCAAACAAAGTTTGTGATAACTCTGCCCAGCCCTTTTTACACTATCAACGAATGATGAGTCAGCTGCAAGCCAAGTCCCTGCAAAAGAAAAGCCAATGCCCTCATGGTGATTCAGACCAAGCCACCTGTTCAGATGGAGCTACAAACCCAACGCATGGCTAGGCTGAGGCTGCAAAGAGCAGGAAGAGCCGGGATTGGGTCTGGAGCCAGTAGGGGGCTTTCAGCTCCTGGCCCACAGCCTTCCGAAAAGCCCGGTCTCACTGCTTAGTGATATCTTTTGCAGAAGTTTGTATAAGATCAAATAAGGGCAGGCAAAGGTATTTGCCTGCCCTTATTTGATTTCCTTTTTATTGCAAAGGTTACCAAAGATTCACAGCAGCAGTTGAAAAGAACAGCAAATCATTAATTTTCTGAAAAGTGTAAGGTTCACTCTATCTGCTCCTAATGTATGTATTTCCAAGAACACAACCTCAGTGTCCCTTTGTGCTTTGGTTCTAGAACGAACCGATGGGGTTTTGAAAATGAACGTTAATGGCTTTGGGTCCTTTTGAATCACACAGTAAGCTCCAGGTGTGGACAAAGGGTTAGTCATCCATATTTTTTAACCTGCAGATTATGATTGCCCGTTGATACTGGCAGGAGACTGTAGAGGTGGAAATGTCAGCCCATAAACAGCTCCCCGCCCCCGGTACTTTTGTAAAGCAGAAGAATTCGAAGCAAGTTTGGCATTCCTAGAATCAGCTGTTACAGCAGCCGAACAACATAAGCTTTCCCCCACAACATTTGCAGAAGGGAGCGCTGAATAGGAGGGTCACAACCAAATGATGCACAGGTTGTTGTCACACACATTGCCAGCTGAACAGAAGCAGATACCGCCAGCCATATGACCAAATTGGTGGTGGCCAAGAACAGCCACGTCCACTCCTCCACAGGGTACCCAGCAACTATGTAATACTCGGAAATATTATAGTTGTGTCTCAGAGCACAATCCTAACCTGGAGTTAGGCCAGCACAGTTAGGCAAACATAAGAATATAAGAAGAGCCCTGCTGGAACAGGCCAAGGGCCCATCTAGTCCAGCTTCCTGTATATCACAGTGGGCCACCAGGTGCCTCAGGGAGCCCAAGAGACAACAAGATGCTTGGATCCTGTTGACACTCCCTTGCACCAGGCATTCTGAAAGTTTGCAAAGTTTGGCTGGCACAAGGGACACTATAAAGCACATTTGGACCACTCTCGGAGTCGGAGAGGTCAGCATACAGACGTACGCTGTCTTCCTTGACCTCAAGAGTGGCCCAAATGCACTTTACAATGGCCCTTGTGTCGACCAAACTTTGCTGGCCTAACTGTGCCGGCCTAACTCCAGGTTAGGATTGCACTCTGGGATGATGAACAGTACCCAGCAAGAAAAATCCATTGTCACAGGAAGTCCCCAAAGGCTTTCCAGACAGCTTAGTCAGTGCTTCTTGAACTATAGCCCAGCACGTCAAGCTAAACAAGTAACACCAGTTTAAGCAGGGAGGGGGAACCACATGAAGTGCACTTGAACCCAGCATTGACTGTTGGATTTTCCCCCACATGTGTTGAACACCTATAAAAAAAGCAAGCAGAATTTCAGTATTGTTCTCTCCTGTTAAATTAGGTTTCAGAGAATTCCTACTGGAAACGAAGATCCCAGCTTATGAGGCCGATGAGTCTCACCTCAGCGAGCGACAGAAAATCAAACACAATGTCTTCTAAAAGACAAGGGGATTACACTTCACTAAACAAATTTAACAAACAATAGGAAAGCCGAGCCATCGCCATGGAGAGGGCAAAGGCAGACAAACTGTCACCGGTAGATTCAGGTGCACAAATATGAGCTCCCTGATAGTCAATTACACAGCATGTCAGTCTTGACATGGCACAAAAATGAGCCTCTCATGGGACCAATCAGACAACCCACAAAGGATGGGGGGAGAAATCGCAGGGGGAAAGTCCCTGAAAATAATAGGCTGAAATTATCCAGAGAAAACAGTGCTGGCATGGGGGAGGGGGAGGGAGTGGATTTGAATGTCAGCATCTAATATCTGCTGGATATCTGCAGGATCCCAATAACCCAATGAGGCTGATCAGGATACTTTTATCGATCTGCCAGCAATTGCCAGCAATTGCAGACTGCCAGCAATTGCAGACTGCCAGCAATTGTAAAGAGAAGTGTGTGTGTATACAACTAAACGGAGATATGTGTGTGTATTTCTCTGTCTGTCTGTCTGTCTGTCTGTCTGTCTGTCTGTCTCTCTCTCTCTCTCTCTCTCTCTCTCTCTCTCTCAGCATTCAAAGCACTAAGGAAGTACAGAGATAGGAAAAAGATGCATTTCTCTACTTCCTTTTCTGCGGTTAGCATGTTTTTACTTTGGGGGGAAGTAGGGCACAGATGTTCGACCGATCCTCCTTTCTGTCCCCCCTTGTACAAGTCTTGCAACGAACTATAGCAAACATAACAGTCATTAAGCATGTTAAGGCCTAACTGACGATCCTCAACCAAAGCCTAATAATAGCAGCAGCCTTCAGGATACTTTCTGAATATGTGCCATTTGAATGCGTTCACACTGCAATGTTGCAATCTTAAGCAGTGCAGTGTAAACGGTAACTGCCCTACCACTGTACAATTCACAATTCCCCAGAGGAGGAATTTTACAACGGAAAGAACACTGTGTGTGGTGTTGATGCTCTGTGCAACTTTGAGAGATGGGAATTCGTTCTGAGAGGGCTCAAAGTCAAATCCTCCCAGCCACTAGGTGATGACTTCAAAACTGAACTGAATTTACTGTTTTATGCAACGCACTTTCTAATGCTCTGTCTAGCTTTCCTTGTCTAATAAATACTTTGATTGGCCATATCTGTTCTCTAGGGTTCTCTAGGGTCCGCTGAAGTGGAGCCCAAATAGTAATGAAAATGAAGAAATATTGTATATACAGTAGTCTAATTTTCTTGAAAACGTTTTTCCTCTACAACTTTTCTTCTGGGAATTGATGTTACTCCAGTCCTCTGAGCAAGGGCAAACTGTAGTCTCATTAACATAAGATTTCACAAATGCCCTTTAAATTGTTTCTTTTTTGTTTTGCATTTCCCGTACCTGCAATTCAAGAGGAAAAAAAAAAAAACTACAGTGGCTAGAACATACATTTGATCTAAAAAATTTGCTCTTTTCTCCTTTTTTTTTTTTTTGGTCCACATTAATAACATCCATAGATGATGCATTCAAATCACCCTGCCAACGAAGGTTCGCATAGTCAAAGCTATGGTTTTCCCAGTAGCAATGTATGGCTGCGAGAGCTGGACCATAAGAAAGGCAGAGCGCCAAAGAATAGATGTTTTTGAATTATGATGTTGGAGAAGATTCTTGAGAGTCCTCTGGACTGCAAGGAGGTCCAATTGGTCCATCCTACAGGAAGTCAAGCCTGATTGCTCCCTGGAAGGACAAATCCTGAAGCTGAAGCTCAAATCCTTTGGCCACCTCATGAGAAGAGAGGACTCTTTAGTAAAGACCCGCCTGCTGGGAAAGATGGAAGGCAAAAGGAGAAGGGGGAGGCAGAGGATGAGATGGTTAGACAGTGTCACCGAAGTGATGAACATGAAATTGGGCAAACTCCGGAAGCTGGTGGAGGACAGGGAGGCCTGGCATGCTGTGGTCCATGGGGTCGCGAAGAGTCGGGCATGACTTAGCGACTGAACGACAACAAAGGTCAGCTCCCCCGTCCTGAGCCGATCCTTGTCTTTTACCAGGCTTTCCCCCCCCCATTGCTGTCCATGGTGCTGCACCTGTCCTCATCGTCTCTTTTGGCTCCCAGGCAGGGACTCATTTGGACGGCTGTCCCTCCCCTCCAGTCCCCTGAAAACAGGCCTGGAACATCCTAAGGGAAATCCCATCTGCTCCCAGTTCTGGCCGGTGTCATGTCATAATTACACCGACGCACGCCTCATTTAGTTTGATGGGGAGCAGATTGAGAAAGGTCCCTTGGTGATAGCGAACATCTTGAACTGCTGGTTCACAGCGGCAAGATGAGTGGAAGTGCGAGGCAGACAACACACTGTGCTGCCAGACAGGTGTGCTCTGGGGCTGGTGTGGCTGGAGCATCAGTGCAAGGATGGTCTCACGGCTGGGGGGGGGGGGGAGAGCGTCTGGTGCAGGCAGCATTATTTGGCCTAGATGCTTGCCAGTTCTGTAAAAAAACACCACCACCTTGAAATTGACAGTGCAGCTCTGGTTCCGGAGAGCTGCCCGCTCATTCAGCAATGCTCGAGAGGTCTGCACCGTCAGAAGCAGGGCTGGGAAGCAGGGCCAGTGTGTGCTTCCGCTGTGCCTGGCGTTGGAAATGCTGACACCACGGCTCTCGGCAGCGACTCCTTCTCTCTTGCTGCACACCGCAGGCAAAGCAGGTGACATGCAAACCCGTCACGGCTCCAGGCTGCTCCCGCCAGAGGAGCTCAGCATTGAAATGGGTCGGAGGACTCGTAATTAAGAAGCGGTCGCAGAAGTGGAAGCAGGTAGGCATGCAAGGCAGGGGGCTCAGCCGGGAGGAGGAGCGGGGCAGGAAACAGCTGGAGGAGAAAATGAATCGTGCTGCTTCGCATATTGGGAAGGTGAGCCCGTCTTAGCAAGCCATCGGTGGGAGGGGAGGAAGCGCAGAATAAAGCCAGGCGCAGAACATGCGCCTGGGTTTGGGAAGGGTGGGGGTGTTGCTCAGGAACAAGCATGCGCAATGAGAACAGAGCATCAGAGGAGGACAACGAGTCCAACTGCGACACTGAAGGATGATGAAGAAGGGGGGGTGAGTCCGGAATGCCTGGCTTGATTGTGGTATTTGGATTTTGAAGACTTTACAGCAGCCCAAGGAAGCCAGAAGAGGAGGGGAAAAGACCTAACAAAAGGCAACAGAGCCTTAAGGCCTGAAGCAGGGACTCAACTGTCAAAACAACCACCATGGGGCCAACACTTCAGCCCCCAGCAACAGGGACAGGCCAATGGGACTACAGGTAGAAGATCCCTTACCTGGATACCTGGGATCTGGACTATTCCGAAATCCAGTCATTTCTGTCCAAGACAAAACTTTCTGTACAGTGAACACTGGAAGATTTTGTACCCATCCCCAGGTGCAGGCTGTAAGTTCTATTCTCTACGCCGTGGTGTGTGCCGTCATTGAAGAATGCTGAATAGGCCAGCAGACATCAAAATGGGCAACAGTGAAAAGAGCAAGATGAAGCGTTTCTTATTACATGCATGCAATTATTCCAAGATCCATACAAGTCACAAATCTGGACACCTTCCCGCCCCAAGCAGTCTGGATAAGGGATACTCAACCTGGAAGGGAACTGTCGTTTGTGGCAACAAGCAGGCTGCTGGCAGAAAACAAGCAGAGGCAGCGAAGGAGCCTGTTTCTAGGCTGCTGCGACGAGTCAGGCCAAGACAATGCCCCACTGCCAGGCTTAGGGAGGCAGCTGCCAGCCCTACAACCATCAGTCTGCACATCCCACTAGCACATCTCCAGTTGAAACAGCACCTGACGTGTAGAGGGATCTGCAATGGTGGTTATTTTCCTAGGCGGATCAGACTATGGGAGTGGGGTGAGGGGGACAAGACAAGGGAGACACAACATAGGCAGCTGCTGCCCTCGTGCACATTGTCCTGCCACTCGAAGCGCAGGCAGGGCCGGAGGGAACGGCCCAGTGGCGCTGTGAGTGCCAGAGCCCTGCAATTCTCTCACTCAGGCTCAGTGCGGCTGGCCCAGCACTTTCCGGCTCAGCTCACTCTCCGGCATCGCTTACTAATCTGTGACAAGTTCAGTATGTGCCCAGCGCTATGGAGTGAAGGAAGTGACATTGACTCACCCAGGGCAGCGCCTTCGCTCTCGCTGCAGTTCTGCTTCGGGACAGTAGATGGCTCTCCAGGCAGCTCAATGAAACCAGGCCACACACATGCATTTGCATTTCCTTCAGCTGCAGCCTCTACACCTTGCACTGCCCATCCCCCCCCTGCTCTCTCGCACTCTCGCTTTCACCCGCTTCACCCTTGGCTCTGCAACGTCTTCTCTCGATTTCCCAGTCCCGCCTTTCCCTTTTGCATTACGATTTGACCTCATTTTTCCTCCTGTCCCACAAGTTCGCTTTCCCACTTACCATTTTTTCCTTGATTATCCCTCGCCTCTCACACCTCCGGCATATCCAGTCCCCTCTTCTTCCAGCTTCCCATTCTCTCTGCTTGTGCTCTGGGTGAGGTGTGACAAGAAGGCATTCTTCTTCCATAGGATTGGTGGGCAGCAATTCTTGATAGCAACGAAGCCTTAACATCTCACTCTCCTTTCTTGCACTCACACACTCTTTCACACTACACTAGTGAACCTCAAATCATCTCTCCCTTGTCCTGCTTTTAAATGTATTCCATTCTCTTTAGCATCCTGCTGAAAGTCTGCCATTGATCATCACCTAAAATACTCTCTCTCTCTCTCTCTCTCTCTCTCTCTCTCTCTCTCTCACACACACACACACACACACACACACACTCCAGTGGGAAATTGTGTTTTATGTTCCGTTTGAAAACCATTTGTGCTTGGGTTGCATCCAAACTCCTTTAGATTTTCCACTCTGTGAGACAGAAGAGATGGTTTCTTGAGGGTGTGTAGAGGGATCTGGGATTTGATTCTCCAGTAATATGGGTCCAGGCATTTACAGACTCACAAGCATTGATTCAGAATTCCTTCTCTGTTTGGTCAAAATGATTCCTTCTTGGAGATAAAACGAGAGCCTACATGGGGACAGCTCAGGGCTCTCCACAAATAATAATAATAATAATAATAATAATAATAATAATAATAATAATAA
>JAJKFI010000095.1:3797127-3812002 GCA_029204185.1 Lerista edwardsae
AATAATAATAATAATAATAATAATAATAATAATAATAATAATAATAATAATAATAATAATAAAACCCCACTCTCCTTTAAAAAAAAATTCCAGCCATGCTGGATTTTCAGCCATGCTGAAAGTGTGCTATTGATTTGCCTACCAAAGTGTCTAAGCTGGAACTGGCCAGGTATTGATTAGTAGGCATCATCCAAATCAAACGATGTAGTTCAAGTTCTGGTGGGGGCACTAGAGTGCCAAAGTCATACGGATAAAGCATTAAGGAACCTTCAGCCATTCCTTCACTCTGAATCAACTCTGCCATTAGGAGACAGATAATTTCTGCATGCATTTGGAAACCTCATCCAAAATATTGTATAGCCAAGAGTTCACTCTTCCAGTCTCATTCCACCCACCGCAAAATGTGGAGGTTTGTTTTTTTTAAAGATAAACATGGAGTTTTCAGAAAACTAATTTGCTTGGGCAGTTGTATTCAAACTTTTTAGACCAGGACTCACTTTTAAGAATGGCACTTGTGTCAGGACCCACCGGAAGTAATGTCATTAACCTGGAAGTGATGTTGTGCCAGGAAGTGGCATCATCAAGCAGGAAGTGCCCTCATTGTGACATAATCAAATGACACCCCAGGAATGCAAACTGGCATTCTGGAACTGCAGCAAATGCACAGCCATGAAACACCCCTGACAGAATGGTAGGACAAAATATGATGGAAAAGCACTGAACTAAAAAAAAAAAAAAACCCACACTTGAAAATTCAAACTCTTAACACTCACAAAAGGAATATGACAAGAGTAAGGTTTGCAGTTTCCAAGGTGGCTGCTCCCAGCTTTCCGCGACCCACCTGACATCACGTCACAACCCACCAAGTGGGTCCCAACCCACAGTTTGAATCACACCGTTCTAGGGGATGTAGTCTTATGTAAATTTTCCTGATTTGCTTTTGTTTACGACACTTTTCCATTTTACTATCTGCACTGCACCTCCAAATATTCCCAATTATAAATAATATAATTAATTAGTACAATTAATACCCAGAATGGTTCCGATGACAAGTGGGAGGGGCCACTTACACAGCATGTTGCAGCTCCTGCAGTACTTATCAACAAACAAACCCAGCTACACTCCTGGGCATGTATTTTTTTCCATAGGAAGAATACTGCAGGTTGAGTGCAAAAGTAATCTTTAGCTCAGTAATTGTCTGAAACCAGCTACGGCAGATATCCTCCCTTGACCTCCATTGAATTCTTGCCCCAAATAAAACCCATGGTTATAACTTATGTTCTCTACACCCTTACTCCTTTCTCTATGCCAGACTGGACAGAGGTCTCAGCTCCTTTATGTCTTGTACAATACAAGAGGTTGATATTGCGAATCTACAACATTGCGAGTTCGACAGCCTCTGCATTCCAGTTCTGAAGGCAATGCAGTACCAGATGAATGGGACAAAGTTGCTTGAATTCATATCTTCCATATCTTTGGAGTTGATTGAAACAATTGATAGACACCACATAGAAACAGTCCTAGAATTCATAAGAGACAAATGTGTCAAAAGATATCTAAAGAAAACTGTGATTTTGCTTTGCTTCAGCTTATGAGGTTATACAGTACAATATGGACATAGTGAGATGTTGAGGAGATGCAAAATATTTATACAGTCTCCACTACTGAGTTGGTATCTGGGCATCCAGTTATTCTTCAAAATTCAAACTCACAATACTTCCATACAAGAGAAATAATATTATTCCCCATTTATAGATGGAAAATTATGCTATATTGTGTTAAAATGACCTACTGGTAACGAAAGTCACCCACAGCGCAATCCTATTGCGCCTCTTGCGTCGACGCTATGTCATAGCATTGACACAAGGGGCGGAGCGCCGACATGGGGGCGCCAATCGCCACCCCCACGTTGGTGCTTGAGCTGTTAGACTGACGCCACGAGTAACATCGGCCTGAGAGTGCCGATGGCGAGCCTCTCCTGCATCGGCCAAAGGTGGCTGGCGCAGGGGAGGCTCTGTGTCAAGGCGGCATGGGGATTGGGCAAGAGAGGGAGAATGTGGGCGGGGGGAAGGAGGGATGTGGGAGGGCTTGGGAAGCGGCCATACAGGCATCCTAAGCCTATTCAGGAGGCCGCGTGGCCCCAATTCGGGCTGCACGGTCTCCTTGGATCTGCGCCCGCTACTTAGCAGGCGTGGATCCTAGGAGCGCATAGTGGAGGCTGGAGCCTACCTTACGGTAAGGGAAATAACGTTCCCTTGCCACGGGGAGGCTCCAGCCTCCCCAACCCAGTGTCGGATATGGCGCTGGCCGGCCGGCCTTGCCATTCTGGCGCTGGGTAGGATTGCGCCCCAAATCTGTTACACGCACAACAATTAATTGCTGGTTTTCTCTTAGGCCGGCATAAGCTAAGCCATCAAAGTTTGGCCAGCACAAGGGACACCATAAAGTATGTTTGGACCACTCTCGGAGTCAAAGAGGCCAGCACACAGATGTGCACCATCCTCCCTGACTCAAAGAGTGGCCAAAACGCGCTTTACGGTGGCCCTTGTACTGGCCAAACTTTGCTGGTTTAGCTTACGCTGGCCTAACTCCAGTTTAGGATTGCAATCTGACTGCTATTGTGAAATGGCTGAGAAATAACCCAATTTATTGCTGTATTCTCAGGAAAGCGGCAGGCTCTGGCGTCACAATGATGGCACTTCCAGCCGTGACATCATTTCCGGTGGGTCCCAGCAGATTGTCATTCTAAAAAAGTGGGTCCTGGTGCTAAAATGTTTGAGAACCACTGCGATACACAGCTGGGAGTAAGTCCTATTGAGCTCAGTGGCACTTTTTCTGAATAGGCAGGCATAGGTTTCTGCTGTAAGTGTGAACCAGTTGCCTAAGGCCACTTATCTGTCTTTCACCAGTGCAAGGCGGAAAGGCTCCTATCTGTGTAAAGCAGGTCCTTTTCCGCTGTCACCTGCCTCTTTCTTCTTCCCAACAGATCAATTTCACTTGAATTGAACTGCTGAGGTATGCAAATGACATGCAGTCACCTTCCTCACACCCCAAGGGAGCATGCATCTTAAGCATGAAATCCCCTATCTAAAGGAGGCTTATCACATACTACCTAATACTTGGCTGAATAATGAAAGCGAAGGTTGTTTCAAATGCAAAAGAGAGAGAAAATCTTCCCATGGTTCAAAAGGCAGGCGCGCTGTGATGGCAGCTTCTCCAACCTGTGGGACCAAGGACACGCTCCGGCGAGTGCCACTGCATTAGCAAGAGCTGCCGACAGTGACGCACAGGAAGCCAGCAGCAACACAGCACTCTGGCATAACAAGCCTTGCTTGGGAATAAATGACAGCCCGAGCAGAGTCTCGCTCAAATGGGCAAGACGCAGCATGATAGGAAGCTGCTGCGACAATGCGGAAGATGCAGCCTGTTGGGTTTTAAAAGTCTACACTGCAAGATGCGCACACATGCATGTGTGCTCATGCATGCATGCACACATGCATACACATGCACGCACGCACGCACGCGATTGGGGATGAGAAGCAAACGACTTTCCTCTTGCAAATGACAGAGTGAGAGTGCAATCCTAACCTGGAGTTAGGCTGGCACAAGGGACACCATAAGGTATGGTTGGACCACTCTCGGAGTCAGAGATGCCAGCACACAGATGTGCGCCATCCCCCCTGACTCAGAGAGTGGTCCAAACGTGCTTTATGGTGGCTCTTATGCTGGCCAAACTGTGCCGGCCTAAATCCAGGTTAGGATTGTGCCCTGAGAGTGGAATGCTAAACAGATAGCATCTCAGTAGGTCCTTGTAATATCTCTCAGATGGAAATAAGGACACACTCATAAGTCTACCCAGTTCTCATACTGATACCCAACCCTGATACCTGCCCATCACTCCATGGTCTCTGTTGCCCTGTTCAGACTTGCTGTTCACACCTAGAGGGAATGCATGGTATGGGTGGGTGGGAGTGAAAGCCCACCAGCAAGCCCTGCCCCTGTGCTCAAATCTCTCCCCCAAACACATCCAGCATGTCACTGGGAAGAGGTGCTTCTGGATTGAAAGGATTTGCCGGCGACACCACCGTTGCCCAGGGGATGCCCAAAGGGATTGCCAAAGGGAAGTCAATCTTCGGGGAGGCTCCTTTCATGTCCCCCAATATGTCCCCTCATATTTCCTGAAGAAAATAACAACCACAAGATGAGGTGCCCAACCACATGTATTAAGGACATCCACTTTAGCACTGTGCCACTCAGCTGGAGAATATGCCAGTTCTGTCTGATATAAATGTAATCACGCAAAACAGGTGGATGTGGCACTAAATGAAACAGCAAGACTGGTCACAGGATGCCTAAAACCAACTCCAATATAAAAGGTGCATTACCTAACTGGCCTCCCCCCTCCCAAATTTCGTCGGGAGAGTGCAGATCAGAAGGAGCGGGTTAAAGCGCCATCCCTAGAAACACACCCACTGTATGGCCATCAACGTCCACCGTCAAGATTGAGATAGTGGAATAGCTTCCTTAGGACTGCGGCCCCCCCAATCACCAGTCGCCACAGACTGCTATGGAACTATGGAAAGTGAGCAAGGAGTGAATGGGCACAAACATATGTATGCCCCCCACCAGGTCAAGAACAACCGTAGCCTGCATGGAAATCCTTAAATCGACTGCGTGCTGGGGTGGGAAGATCTAAGGACAACCTGAGGAAATGGGTTTCCCCATAAAAGACATGCTGTGTGAATGTGGAGAAGAACAAACCATCTCACGTATGCTACAGTGCACACGGTGCCCCTCTACACACACAGTGGAAGAACTTATGTTGGCAAGGGAGAACGCTGTTGAAGTGGCCCAGTATTGGGCAAATGATATCTAGTTTTAACCTTGTATTTTATTCTAAAAATATATTTTGATGTATGTATAAAATTATATTAATGTAGGTGCTTCTGATACGAATAAAGAAAGAATCCAGCATTTGTTTCAAAGTGAAACATTCTATACCTAGGAAATGACACTGGATGCCCAGGGTACAAGATTATAGGAAAGCTCTTTCCCTGGATATCCTCACATCATCATATGCTGCAACTACGTAGGGGTCTGAGTAAGTGCTGACTCCATATGGGTCTCTGAGATTTATTATCCGTCTGAACATCTACTGTATGCCCCATAACTATACTGATGAAACTTCTCCACTCTGAATAATACAGCAAGCAATTCTTTTTTATGAGCTGCTTTGCTTCTCAACAGTGGCACTGCTGCAGAACTGTCTACAGCCCCAAGTTCTAGCCTGCATTTCTTATTGGTCTTGGGGTTGCCCATTTAGAATGGGATGTGTGTGTGTGTGTGTGTGCGTGCGTGCGCGCATGCTGTAAATTGCCTTGGGCACCAGGTTTTGTTACCTGGGGAAAGACAGTACTGTATGTACATTTGCAAATAACTAACTAAATACACCTTGAGTTTGTATTTCCCCACCAGTGTTATTGTAGTGTATTTATACATAGGGAACATCTAGGTTGTGTCCAATGTTATTCTACAACTCATAAGATGTACAGGACAACATTGCAAGCAACCCCACAATGTAATTTGCATGATACAGTTTTCTCCTCAACAGCATGACCTCATGCAGTTACATTGCCCAGGACCATCCTGCATTGCATATATTGTTGGCTCTCCTATACAGTACACAAAGTATCTTCCAACTCACAATCAGTCTCCATATTCACAGTACAGTATGCACTATAGTTGTAAACTTATTCTGTTTAGAGAGACATTATGATGCAAAATGATTCAATTTGTCACAGTTGTGGCATTTCTTCCGGATAGGCCTTCCATGTTTTTCTCCACAAGACTTACTCTACTGCTTTAACAATCCCCATGTTCTTCCATCTACATTCTCCCTCTGTTTCTTGTGAACCGAACAAACAGTCTCCCCTATCTGTCCCTAGAGTTCTAAGCAACTCTGGCCTTAAGCAGCCTTGCCACCCTGCAAATGCCAAAGTTTTCTCTAGACTCAAATTGATTTTCCTCCTTCACTCTAGTATCTTGGATTCCACATACAATCTGATCCTTTATCAGCGAGTCTTTAACCGTTCCACAATTTCAATTTGGTGTGAGTAAAGTAAGTTTAAGTAAAGTAAGAATTTACAGCCCAATCCAACTGAAATCCCACCGCCTCCTCAGGGCAAGGGAAGGTTTGTTCCCTTACCTCATAGCTGCATCGCCCTTGCCCCGGTGCTGGGAAGTTGGTTAGGACTGCGCCCCAGAAACAGATATTACTGATTGCTAAGATGGAGAAGGCTGGTCTTTTGCTCAGCACCAAAATGCAGGGTTTGGAGTGAAGGTGTGTAGATGATTAATGGCTTACAGAAATATTGAACAACAGCGTAGGGTAGGAATGGAACAAAAACAGCTGCTATAGCCCTTGCTTAAGAACACATAAGTACGCTCATTTCGAGCAGTGCCAAAAGGCCTGACCTGCAGTTTAGCAACAAGAGAGAGCTTTGACTGTTTTGATCTTGCTTGCTGATCTTACAGGATAGAGAGAAATTAGTGGTGACAACAGCATGCTCCCATTTTTTTGTAATATGATTGCCAATTCCCCTTGGGATGCTTCAAGGTTTGAAACCAAAAAAAATACTTCTGGCACTGTATTTTGATTGATGCTAAAATTATGCTACTCTTTTCTGTCTGGACATTATATCACTGTGAGGTGTAAGATTTAGCATACGTTTTGTACCCGAATAGGCAGCTTCTGTATCTTGTGGGAAAGTCACTAGGTGATGAAGCCCCAGAGAGAACAGCAGCAAGATCACGGAGTGCTCTTACCAAGCAAAATACCAAGGTATTTTCTTATAAGATAAAACAGTGGTTCTCAAACTTTTTAGCACCAGGACCCACTTTTTAGAATGCCAGTCTGTCCGGGACCCACTGAAAGTGATGTCATGGCCAGAAGTGCCGTCATTGTGACTCCAGAGCCTGCTGTTTTCCTGATAATGTGGCAATAAGCAGGGTTATTGCTCAGCCATTTTCCAATAGCAAAGTGAATCAGAAAGAAAAAGGCCTATTTACAACCTTGACAAAAGCAGAACAACCTCACAGCCCTCCTCCTTTCCAGCATCCCATCTTCCCTTATTTTCAATATGGCTGCCCTAGTTGTTTCACAACCCACCTGAAATTGGCTTGTGGCCCACTGGTGAGTCCCAATCCACAGTTTGGGAAATACTGAGATAAAATCTCTGGAGGAAAAGGCAAGAAGGGCTACAAAACTTGTTCCACCACTGAGAATATGAAGCCGTGCTTGCAAAAACCAGCAGGGTGTCACTGCCTCACTACTGCTGTACAGTAGTCAATCTGTGGCCACACTACAGATTTGTAAGAGGACATCACAATACTCACAGTGTTCTTTCCCATCTCTTTTCTCGTGAGTCTTTGCAAGGAATTTGCCTTTTTCACAGCTGCTGCTCATTAGATTTATATTTTCATCAAGCCACCCTCCAGAACAATTGTTCACCCTGAGAACAATCTCCTGGTTAGCCACTGGCAGCTCAGACAACATCTGTGCACGTTGGGAACACCCCCACTTCAATGTGGTCACATGCCTTTTAAGTATCCAGGCCCTCTTTCTTTTCCATGCCCTATTCACTGAGGATGTATCAAAGAAAGGATTAAGATAGTGTGGCGCATAGTAAAACGTTTCAGATTTGGGATGCAATCCTAACCTGGAGTTTGTCTGGCACAGTTAGGCCAGCAAAGTTTGGCTGGCACAAGGGCCACCGCAAAGTGCGTTTGGACCACTCTCAGAGTCAGGGAGGATGGTACAGTTCTGGTCGCCGCACCTCAAAAAGGACATAGTGGAGTTGGAAGAAGTGCAGAAGAGAGCGATGAAAATGATTATGGTCTGGGGCACCTCCCTTATGAAGAAGGACTGCAGCGTTTGGGGCTCTTCAGTCTAGAAAAAAGGCGCCTGAGAGGGGACATGATTGAGACATACAAAATAATGCACGGAAGGGATAGAGTCGATAGAGGGATGTTCTTTTCCCTCTCTCAAAACACCAGAACCAGGAGGCATCTGCTAAAACTGAGTGTTGGGAGAATTAAAACAGATAAAAGGAAGTACTTTTTTACCCAGCGGGTAGTTAATCTGTGGAACTCTTTGCCACAGGAGGTGGTGATGGCATCTGGTCTAGATGCCTTTAAGAGGGGATTGGACGGATTTCTGGAAGAAAAGTCCATCGTGGGCTATAGGCAATGATGGGTTGTAACCTCCTTACATTAGTAGTAGGCTACTTCAGAGTACTGGGTGCAAGGGAGTGGCAACAGGATCCAAGCATCTTGTTGTCTCATGCCTCCCTGGGGCACCTGGGGGGGCCGCTGTGAGATACAGGAAGCTGGACTAGATGGGCCTTTGGCCTGATCCAGCAGGGCTCTTCTTATGTTCTTATGTTCTTATATGCACTCTGTGTGCTGGCCTCTCTGGCTCTGAGAGTGGTCCAAACGTGCTTTACGGTGGCCCTTGTGCTAGCCAAACTTTGCTGGCCTAACTGTGCCGAACTAACTGCAGGTTAGGATTGCATCCCAAATCTGAAAGCCTAACTCAAGGTTAAGACTGTGCCCTTAGACCAGTGGAGACCATGGCACAAATCCCTGCTCAGTCACAGGTGAGATGAGACTGGACCAATCTGACTGTCCACCGATCCAACTTACGGGGGTGCTGTGAAGCAAAAAAAAACGAGAACACATACACTGCCCATTGTCCCTGCACATACTATTGACATTGTCCCTTTCAAAAAGCAGTTTTAAAAATGCCATACCTGGACAAGACCCTGCTCAGAAGACTATAAATTGTTTTGTTATTTAGGTGTGGGGAGGGGACATTAGTGCCGTGCAAATTGATTGGCAGCAGAGCACTCTGTGCCACCAGATGATAGGGGCAGGTGATGAGGGGGTGGCAGCAGGGATGAAGGCAAGGCAATGGGGGGGGAGAGCATTTCCCTCCTTCCCAGTAGCACAGAGGGCCGGATTTCAAGCATGACTTTGGGTGAATGCTGAAAGAGTCCAGCAGAGGCAAAAGGATAGGATAAAGCCTCCAAAACCTTCAGCATACCATTAGCGAAAGAAAGGGTTTGGTTTCCGTGGTAACCAGGCCTATGGCGCCTCTGCTTGAGAAATCTACAAGAGAAAATGAGGCCTTTTCCCGCTAGGAAAGCCAATGAATTGGAAAATAATTATACAGCCTTCTGCCCGGCCTCCCCTCAGTTGGGTGCATTCATAAATACACTCAGGTTGGCTTTTCCAAAATGCTCAGACCTGCTCAAAGCCACCGAGAGGAGGCCCCAGGCCGAAGGCAGTGCTGGAGGTTCTGCCAGGCCAACAACCCCACCTGGCTCCTTGGCAGCGGCCGCAAAGCACCTCGGCAGGGAAGTGTCAATCTGTCGGAAGGTTCCTGGAGGAGTCGGGGAGCAACCAGCTTCGCTCGCTAAACCAGCAGCTGGGAAATACTGAAGTCTCCCACCTGAATGTCAGGCTCAGGAGATTTGTATGCAGGAGGGGAGGCAAAGATGTGTGGGAAGGAAAAAAAAATCAGGAATATATGAGAGAAAAACCAATTGCAACTTCTAGCGGCCATACGTAGGCCCAGCTGTTTGCCTTTCACCAGGTGCTATACTTGGGTGCAGCTGTCAAGCTTCCAGACTGTTAATCAACCATCATTTACTTATAGCCAACCCCATCATCAGGGGCGGACCTAGTCAAAATGGGGCCCGGGGCACCCAATAGAAGTGCACCCCCATGGGAGCCCAGGTCTACCCATTAGAAACGGCCGTGAGTTTCTATTAGAAACAGCTGGACCCAATGGGTAGACCTGGGCTCCGGAGCCCAGGTCTACCCACACAATGTTGCAGGGGCCACTGGCGCCCCCCTAGACAGCCCCAAGACGGCGCCCAGGGCTCTTGCCCCCCCCGCCACCCCCTAGATCCGCCACTGCCCTTCATGGTAGAACTTTTACCTTGCCTTGTTATCTTAAATAAGCCCACCAGGCTCATCTTCAGACTTTCCACCCAGCTGCCTCCTAAGCCAGAATCCCCAGCATTCACCTTGTTCTTCATAGGGTTGCATGGCCCCTCAGAAATGCCTTAGGGCTCTTTCACACATTAAAGGTAAAGGTAAAGGTTTCCCCACGACGGAATGGTCTAGTTGTGACCGACTGTAGGGGGCGGTGCTCATCTCCGTTTCAAAGCCTGTAGAGCCGGCGTTTTGTCCGAGGACAAGCTTCCGTGGTCATGTGGCCGGCATGACTCTACGCCGTAGTGCACGGAACGCCGTTCCCTTCCCCCCAAAGTGGTCCCTATTTATCTACTTGCATTTAGGTGCTTTTGAATTGCTAGGTTGGCAGGAGCTGGGACAAGCAACGGGAGCTCCCTCCGTCGCACAGTCTTGAACTCCCAACCTTGCGGTTGAAAGCCCAGCAACAGCGGATTAACCCGCTGCGCCACCACGTCCCTCTTTCACACATTACATTGTTGAAAACCCGCCAAGTATATATTCCAGGGAGATTCAGCCCATCCTGGCTTCCCAAAAACATAGAAAATAAGAAGAGCCCTGCTGGATCAGGGCAAGGGCCCATCTAGTCCAGCTTCCTGTCTCTCACAGTGACCCACCAGATGCCTCAGGGAGCACACAAGACATGCCTGCATCCTGTTGCCACTCCCTTATATCTGGCATTCTGAGGTAAATTTCTGAGGGAAAATTCTGAGGTAAACATGTCTGTGGGAAGGGAGCCCCACTGGATCAGGCCAAGGGCCCATCTACTCCAGCTTCCTATATCTCACAGTGGCCCATCAGATTCCTCAGGGAGCACACAAGACAACCGGAGACTTGTATTTTGCTGCCGCTCCCCTGCCTGTCATTCTGAGGTAGCCTATTATCCTTGCACCACTGACAAGGAAGACACCAGACTGCGGTTGGGGTTTAACTTTGTTAAACAAGTGACCGGTTTTTAAGTCATGAAACCTACTGAACACCCCGCCCCTCCCTCGCCAGTCTGGGGGCATGACGTGCACATGTTTGCAAGCACATCTTTGTTAGTTCAAATGTCACATGTCAGCCTACACTTCAAAGGATGACATCTGAAACAGCCCTGCCTTGCTCCATCTCGAACATATTTCCGATCGGGATTGACACGCAACTGGGTTAACTGCCCACTGTGCCTGCAGTTCATTCTCTGCAAACTTAGCTGGGAGTACACTGACATGCAGCAACCCCGGCAGAAGCACATCGCCGTTTAACGTGATGCTGTTAGCCACCCTCTAATGCAGAAAGTGACAGAATCGAGAATTCTGACAGAATCCTTCCAGCTTTTTACGGAAGGCAGCAGAGTACGCAGAAGAAAGAGGGAAATGAGATTGCTCAGTGACAACACAGAAAGAGACCCTCTGCCTTTAACAGCCCTTCTGTGGCAAAAAAATAAAATAAAAAATACTGCTCTGCCATTCACCTCCCGCTCCCACCTGCACGGAGTAAAGAATCCTGTTTGCTCCTGCAGACTGGAAGAGAAAGTGACTGATGGGACCAAGGAAGGCGGGATGAACAGGAGCAGTCCTGCCTGTATCTTCCTCTGTAGCTCCAAGACACAGGATGTGTGTCTTCAGGATGCAGCCCAAGGTTAATGCTGCAATTCTCTATACCTGTTTTTCTCAAACTGTGGGTTGGGACCCATGTGGGTTGGGTGACAACCTGATGTCAGGTGGGTCACAGAAAGCTGGGAGCAGCCATCTTGGAAGGTTCAGACCTTACTCTTGCTATATTCCTTTTGTGTGTTTGAAATTTTCAAGTGAGGGTTGTGTTGTTGTTTTTTCAATTGTTTTTAGTTCAGTGCTTTTACATCATATTTTGTCCTACCTTTCTGTCAGGGATGTTTCACGGTTGTGCATTTGCTGCAGTCCCAGAATGCCAATTTGCATTCCAAGAGTGTCATTTGATTATGTCACAATGAGGGCACTTCCTGCTTGATGATGTCACTTCCAGCTATGACATCACTTCTAGGTTCACAGCATCACTTCTGGTGGGTCATGACATGAGTGCCATTCTAAAAAGTGGGTTCCGGTCTAAAAGGTTTGAGAAGCCCTCCTCTATCCAGTTTCCTGGGGGTAAGTCCTATTGAACACAATGGGACTTACTCCTGAGTAGACATGCCTATGCTGTGTACAACATCAATTTTAAAATGCAATGGAAATCCTAACCTTGGGTGTGTAACATGTTCATTCATGCTTTACAGGTGCAGGAAAGGACGGCCTTCAGTATCTTGAGGTGTGACTTGTGAAGCCCAGGTTTGCTCTTGAACCCCAGCTGGGCACCACTGAAACCCACCCCTGGCCCTTCCCAGCAGATGATCCCCTGCCCTGGGAGCAGAGAAAGTGCAGCGGAGTCTCCACAGGCTGCTGCCATCACTACCAGGACAGAGAAGCTGAAACTGGAGATAAAACTGGTGCGGAATCATGATTTGATGGGCGAGGGCCCTGCCCCTTCCTTCATGAAAGGAGAGGCCCACCCACCCCACTCAGTGTGCCAAGATAAAGAGCCAACAAATTATTGAGGTGATGCATGGAATTGTTCCCACAGTTCCTTTTGCAGTATATAATTTACAACAGCTGCTTCTCTGCTCCTAACAAAAGCAAAGCTTTCAAGCATTCATCTCACTGCTGTAGCTGCAGAAATGGAACTAGTCTCTCATTTTCGAGGCTGGTTAGCTGAGAGGGGAGGAGAGGGTGGGAGAGGAGGTTGCAGAACTTTATATTTTCAGTAGATTGGCTTAAATATCTGCCCTCACAAATGCCTGCACTGCTGCATGGCTTGAGGTCAGATGCGTCAAGATTGAGGTCAGATGCGCTCCATCGTGTGTTATGTGCCTTGCCACTGATTAGCCTTCACTTGCATTCTCAAGACCGTAAGGAGGAAAAAGTTGCCAACTGACCAGAAAAGGCCCTGGCCAGCTCTTGTGCCTTTAACAGCAAGCACCGATGTGCAGAAATCAGAAGGTAATCTTTTCATCGCATATAGATAAATTTGTGGTGCTAATGTCTGCACACCAAAGCTGTGATTAAAAGCAAAGCTACAGTGGTAAGCTGAAAAGTTGGCAACCCAAGAGGATGGGTACAGTTCTCTTGGAGGCAGGTGTAGCAATGGAGCTGGGCTGTACTGTGCCCAATTATTACTTAAAGAGATGATGCTTCTTCACATGTGAATTGGGGCTGCGTCAAATCTGACCTTCCCATTCTAGAGCTTCAGGGACTTCTATCTCTCATTCTCTCTCGCAGAGTTTCAAGTCTGATTGCATGGTAAGTCAATCTATATTCCATGCCTGAGGAGCTATTGTGTGGGCCCGTTTCAGGATCATGTAAGATTACTGGTGTGTTGCACATTCTAGCATGCTTTCTGTGCACTGCAAGCGTGGAAGTCACACACATAATTCTGCAGCTGGGGTCGTGGTCCATGCCTGTCAATGCAGAGATAGGCATTAGTTTTAGTCGGGTGGACGAGAGCAACCATCAGATATGTACTGGCATATCCATAAAGACCAAAAAAAAAAGCCAGATATACCCCCTCTTGATCTCTTAGATCTGCTCGGAAAAATGTCTAAAGTATTCCAGTTATGCAATGCCCATGTGACGATCATGACAGTATGCTGGAATGAATTCCTGATTGCTGCCCGGTTAGCACAGAATTTCTCTTAGAGGCAGCACTAAAATCAAAGCTGTAGAATTTTGCAAAAGTTAGGTCAGAATGTCTTGTTTGGCTGGCTTTTGGAGGCCAATGATGACTCCAAGGATGACAACATCGAGGTAATTTGATATCTATTACTTTATATTTGGAAGGTTTTTAAAATATTATCAGTAGCTTTTTTTCCCCTCTTAGGGCGCAATCCTAACCTGGAGTTAGGCCAGCACAATAAGGCCAGCAAAGTTTGGCCAGCACAAATAACATCATAAAGCATGTTTGGACCATTCTCGGAATCAGGGAGGATGGCACACATCTGTGTTCTGGCCTCTCTGACTCCAAGAGTGGTCCAAACATACTTTCAGGTGTCCCTTGTGCCGACCAAACTTTGCTAGCCTAACTGTGCCAGCCTAACTCCAGGTTAGGTTTGTGGTCTTAGTATCCTTGCCCCTAACCTGAAAACTTGGGATGGGACAAGCTACAGTTATGGACCCCCCAAGAGAGATGAGTGAACACAAGGTCCCTCTATTCATACTTTCACCTTCCCCCCCCCCACACACACACCATAAGCCTAATATTATCCTTCTTTCAGCAATTACAAAATGTTATTTTGTTTTTGCAATTCATCATGTAATTACATGCTCAGACAGATTTATTCCGATATATGTATGGCAGCATTGGTGTGCACATGTTATATGTCAGCATGCTGGTGCAGCATTGCCTGCATCATGCACGATACTGTCCTGTGAATTGTTCTTCCAGTTACAGCAGGAATCGTTGCGAAAAGCTGGAGGAAGCCACAGCAGTTTCAGCTCCCCGGGTCAAACAAGCTATGCCTGTCTGCAGAGTTTACAAGTTGGGAAATGACCAACAGCACATACAGGATAAGAACAAAAAAAGCGTTTGCATCTCATTACAGTAGGTGTGTGTTCCTCTTCACCTGAGTATAGTGTCCGTTACAGCAGCCACAGGGATTATTTGCTGGTATTCCTTCTGTAGCTTTTTACCTTCTAATGCCTTTTGGACAGGGAAACAAGAAATTTAGTTATTTTACTGTACTATGTGAACGACTTCGTGAATTTTTTTTGTAATTTTTTTGTATTTGTATATAAATATGCTATTATTATTATTATTATTATTATTATTATTATTATTATTATTATTA
>JAJKFI010000095.1:3826748-3849949 GCA_029204185.1 Lerista edwardsae
AATAATAATAATAATAATAATAATAATAATAATAATAATAATAATAATAATTGGATTTATATACCGCCTTTCTTAGGTCACCAGATTTCTCTAAGGACTATAACTCAAGGCGGTTTATATGGGCAGACCTTATTCAGAAATCCGAAGGTTTTTACAATTTATACAGAAATGTTCTATCTTTCAAGAACTACACACATACAGATGGATCTTTCTGGATTTAGTCCTTCTTTCTGGCCACCCGTTTGTCTTCTTGCTGGCTGATAAACGGCTTCCCTGCTCCCACCAGAGAAGCGCCTGAACTTTGGCACAACTCCCCCTCTCACAAGGCAGCCGAAGACAGCTCAGCTGTTAATCAGTCACAATTTACAAGGTCTGTCGCTCACAGAGACTTCCAGTCGTCCAGAACTGGCAACCTTCAGCTCTTCAGCTCTTATCTTCAGGCAAACGGAGGCATTAACCTTCTCGACTAAATCTTCTGCCCACATAATACATAAATATAATACATAAATACATAAATATAAGACCAAACTATAAAACACACATACATTTTATATAAAATATAATATGAGAGAGAATATACATATATGAGCCAATCAGCAGCAGCATAAAAAAGTAAAAAAAAATAGATAAATGTCTAAAAACGTGCGTCTCCATCTGCAGTCGTCATATCCTGTGAAATCACAGGGTATCAAAAGGTCTTTGAAATAAGCAAGGCTTAGGCCTCACTGAAAGGTTCAAAGTGTTCTCAGCTCAAGGGGGGGGGAGAATTCCATTGCACCTGCACCACTACCTAGAAGGCCCTGTTCCTGGCTGCCATCCCCCTAACACTTCTCAGTGGTGGCACAACCATCAGACGACCAAAGAGAAGGGGCTGGACAGTATGGGAGAAGGCAATTTCTCAAGTATGCTGGACCCAAGCTGTAAAGGGCTTTAAAGGTCAAAAACAGCACCTTGAATTGGTCTGGAAGCAAACTGGCAGCCAGTGAAGCTGCCAAAGCTGCGGTCCAATGGAGTCAAACTGCTGACCTCCAGTGACCACACAAGCCGCTGCGTTCTGCACTAGCTGCAGCTTCTGGACTGTCTTCAAGGGCAGCCCCAAGCCGAGGATATTACAGTAATCTAATCCGGAGGTCACCATGGCGTGGACCACTGTGGCCAGATCCGATTGAGGCAGGTACGGCCGCAGCTGGCACACCAGCCAAAGCTGGGCAAAGGCACTCCTGGCCACAGCTGACTCCTGGGCACCCAGGAGCAACTGTGAGTCCAGGATAACCCCCAAGCTGTGAACCTGCTCTTTTAGAGGGTGTGCAACCCTGTTCAGAACAGGACGATAGTCCAGCACCCACATCATGGATTTCTAAACCAGAAGGACCCCTGTCTTATCCGGATTGACTCATGAGTCAAAAATGTGACCACCAGTGTTCTTTCTCCACTTAGCCTCTCTTTACTTCTCATATTTCTATCCCAGAAAGGACGTTAGGATGGTGTACCTGGTTTTTGTTCCCTTTACTCTTCACAATAACCCTGGGAGATAGGTTAGGTCCAGGAAGTCATCCAGCGAGCAGCATGGTTCAGTGAGAATTTGGTTCAGTGAACCATCCAGCATGGTTCAGTGAGAATTTGAAGCCAGTTTTTTCCCCCCAGCCCCAGTCTGACACTCTCACCACTACACCATACTGCCTTGTTACCCTCCTGCTTTGAGGTAAGCGGATTCGAACCTTCACTCAGCATCCCATCCAGCCTTTTTCATACAGGGCGACATCTGCTTAATTTCTCCCGCTTTCCCATGAGCTCGGACACGCACAATCGGCACTGCAAAAGGCTGCCTGTCCAGTGTCACATCGACAAGAAGCAGTTGTGAAAATGTCATCACTGAATGGCTCGAAGGAAGGGAGAGGAAAACAGTTTGCCTAAATATGAGCCTCCTGCTTGCGGCCAATTTGCTCGGTAATAAGTGGCCCCATTCCTGGAGCAACTGGTTCCAAGATGACCTTCCCAGCCTTCCTGTGCTGTTTTTTCTGCTCCTGCTTTGTTCTACTGATGCTTTGTTGCATCAGTAGTAAGCCTTAGGAGGGACAGGTTGCTGCAATGGAGACCGGTGTGCCTGTACAATGCTGAAACACATTCCGTGCTGCTCCAATCATGCACAGTAAGCATAAATCGCTCTCTAGCCTGTGATGGGCAAGCACAGCATGCAGCTCACCTGGACGTTTAGGAAAAGAAGCCCAGCTAGTCCATCTCGCTTCTGATGCCCCTGGAGCCTGCCTCTGCTCAGGACCATACCAGCTGTGCTGGGCAGGCCTCTCTCCTGGATCAAGGGTTTAAAAGTGCATACTGTAATCTGTGGCTAGAAAAAACAAATACTGTATCTATGTGCAAACATATACAAGTGTGTCCTGGTATCCACTGATACCATGCATACAGTTATCAGTTATCCATGGATACCATGGATACTGGGATGCCTATTAAAAAGATAGGGGAACATTAAACATTTTTTACCTTATTGCAGCAAAACCACTGATGTTCCCCTCTCTTTAAAAAGCCATCCCCAGTATCCACGGTCTCAGGTATCCATGGGGGAGGAGATCCAGAACAGAACCCCAGTGGATACCAGGGCAGGCCTGTACAAAGTTAATGTGTAGAATGGGAAAAGCCATAATCTGAGCCACCCCAGAAGTTGTATTCTCGGCTGTGGAAAAAAAAAACACCCTCTTATTCCAGATAGAATAAGATATATAGAACTAAGTGCCCATTATTTAACTGGGGAAAGATGATAACCCTGCACATGGTCAATGACACAGTCTCCATGTTGCAAGGCTGAGCCAAGGCATTGGAAACAGGTAAAGGGGCCAGCTCTACTGTTTTGTAATGATCCTGGTTTAAACTGGATCCTGAAACAGGGCCAACGGATGTAAATCACATTTTCCATTCTGCAGTCCATGCCTTTTCTGGACAAATGCGAAATGCTACTGGGTAGCTGCAATAATCAAAGAGATCAGCTTGAAGCTAAATAGACCCTTTATATTTATTTGAAGCACAATGCAGAACCATTTGTCATGTACATCCCATGTGCTTTGCGCTGCAGAATTAGATCAGCTGAAAGTCAAGAAGGGCAGTTGTGAATTGAGAGCAAAGTTACACATTATACGAAATGCCCCAAAGTGGCCTGTTGTGATTGCTTTTTTTTAAAAAAAAATCGTGCCCTGCTCTGTGCTACACATTACCGCAGTAGCATGCCGAACTGCAAGCCGTTTCAAGCAGCCCCTGGATGTGATCGAAGTAACATGAGGTCTGAACCTCCGATGAATATGGCTGGTGTGAATAAAAGAGGCTCTCTTTAGCTGGGAATTTTTTCCTTGTGACAGTTAATGTCTAGGGTGGGAGACTGGAAGGGAGAGAGGGAAGAAATGTATTAATCAAAGTCCCTTTCCCCCATCTCAAACAGTCAGGTGTACGGTCCAGGCTATCAGTCAGGGGTCCTCTCCATTTTTCATGTCTGTTGGGAGCGGCTAATATTGAAGAGGTCAAGGACTTTGCTTCTCTTCACCCCAATAATCAAATGCTCACATCCCGCCTTGTGTGTACTTAATGAGCAGAAGCCGTCCTGCTCCTGACATTTCACAGGTGGGTCACACGGGATTGAGGCAGGATTTTTTTTTTACCCAAAAAAATAGTAAGGAGCTTCTTTAGCAAAACAGTGCAAGACCAGCAATGCTCTATCCTCCGCATATTTGCTATTCCAAGTGCATAAGCACGGAGCATAGAAGAATCCATTTGGTCACCAAAGTGCTAGCCGGCATATAAATAGATACCACTTTAAAAAAACATTATTTAATGTTATTATTTTATGTTATTTATTTGAGGAATGTACATGCTGCCTTTCCCATGCCGAAGCAAATGCCCAAGACGGCTTACATGGGTAGGCTAGTCTAAACCACCATTTTTTTCAATGGGGTTTTACACATATACAACATTCTGTGATTCATCGAATCCTTAGTCCCAGATGCAGCCTTCACAGTGTGGTTCTCTCCTCTGGCTGCATGCCATCGAGCTTCAGCAGGCAATCATAAGTCAAGCCTGGGCAGGTTCCTCAAGGTTGTACCCCCTTCTTTTGCTGGCTGGCCTTCTCCCACATTCCTACACTGGCTAATGCTAACTATGGATGCTGCAGAGAGGCAATGAACAGGTGGAAGCTTCTATCCACAACAGACCTTCCCCCTCCTACTTTTTCTGAAGTGGTTTGGTTTCGGGAAGGTTTCTGGAAAGAGGACTGGATCACAGAGAGACACCTTTGTGATCCAGTCCTAATGCCAATGCTAGATTAGCGCTCCAGCCCACAGATCGGAACACGCATGATAGTGCATTGAGGTGTATACATACAAGTGCATGCATGGATTCCGATGTGTCCTGCTAAGAGATGGTGGCTGGTGGACAGGAGCTCAGGAAATGTGATTTTAGAAGGAAGGTGAGTTTAAAAAGTCTGAACATTGTATGACAAAAATGTATACAGTAACCCCAGCTGATTTCCCCTTGTTTGAAAAGCTGCATCCAAAGAGGAAAACTGAGAATTGAAAAGCAACAAGGAGAGGGAACCCTGTTTTCATGTATGGATTTATCACCATCATCATCATTATTTATAGACCTCTTTTCAACAATAAAAAAAAGTTCACAAAACCATTTACAGACAAAATCAAATAATTAAATGACTGTCAGAAGATGCCTGCCCACAAGTCTGGGAAATATAACTAAGTTGGCAGCAGAATGTGTGGCGCCACGGGCAAACTGGGACATAAACAAGACTTGAAAACGTTTGAAACATTTCACAGAATGTTAATCTAATCATCATTTGTTTGTGATAAATTATGATGCCACACAAACCTGTCCTATAGGCAAGTCTGTTAGATATATCCATAATTTGTAAAAGAGTCTTTTTAATACAGTATAGAGTTGTTGTTTTTTTTTAAAGATTTGGATATACATGTGGGAAAAAACAGTGCAAAGGGAAAAGTCTCCTCCTTCTTCCTCTTTCCTCCTCTCCTCTTTCTTAAATCCCAATTGCCTTTTGGGAAATACATGGGTAGCTGTCATATTTTGAAGCTGCTGAAGTAGTGTTGGAGGACAAGGGCAGTCTTTATAGCTTTCCAAGTTACAAGTTACTTTTTGACTTTCCCTAAAAAAATATAAAAATAAAAGGATCAGAGTTGTAAATAAAACGATGCACTGTTTAAAACCCACAATCCAAAATGATGTTTACATTTTAAAGGTCATGGTTACATTTTAAATTAGATCACTAAACTGAAAAATGTATAGACATGCAGAACTAATAAACTCAAAACAGTCTTGGCACCTTTTAGACATGCATAACAGGTAAATGCTGGGTATGTCATTTGTACATAGGACATGTATTCTGACTTCTGAAATGCTAAACTGTAGACATTTTGCCAAGGGCCCAGGCAGCCAGGGACATTTTAAACACTTTATACTCTGGCATTTTGCCTGCAGCTGCAGGCATCTTAAATCATATCTACGCAGTTTTACAAAGCAGAGAATATGCAAAGATATACCACCACCCCACGATGGTGGCTGTTGCCAGAAGCGCAGCCAACTGTATCCGAAAGAGCATTACAAATTATGCATATGGCGTTAGGAAGCGGCACCAGCAGTCTCTAGGAAGAGGCTATGAGCCAACAAGCAAACTGGACCACATGCATGACTGAGAGTGGACAGGGAGAAAGAGCAAAATGCCTTGCGCAAGGAGAGCAACACAACCTCACGTGACAGTGGCTGAAGTAGTGTCCAAAAATGCAGTTCCCCCAAAATTCAAAAAAGGCAACAGTGCCTTAAGCAAATCTTCATCAAGAAAAGCTAATGCGTGCCAAACTGTGTGCCACACAGTAACCTGTGCCCCATTCTTGGACAGCAAACCAAAAACCAACACCAGTTACCTAGGAAAATGTAGAGTCCATGAAGGGAAGACTTTGCTGTGATCTAGCAAGCTCAGCTCAACTTCCTCACTTTGGACAACTTAGGGAGCGAGTGGTGTTCGGGGGGGGGGGGACACACTGTTTTGCAGGAGCTCCTATGTAAAGTGGCCCCTTTCCCTTGCCTTCAAAGCCATTTGTGACTCAGAGAGCTGGCTCAGAGGCTTAGCCGCCATATCTCAAAATAGATATAGAGGAAGTGCAGAAAAGAGCACCCAAAATGATTGCTAGGCTGAGGCACCTCCCTTGGGAGGAAAGGCTACAGTGTTTGGGACTCTTCAGCCTAGAAAAAAGGTGCCTGAGGGGGGACTTGATTGAGACATACAAAATTATGCATGGAGTGGGTAGAGTGGATAAAGGGGTGTTCTTTTCCCTCTCTCACAATACCAGAACCAGGGGACATCAATTAATACTGAGTGTTAGGACAGTTAGAATGGATAAAAGAAAATACTCTTTTTGCCCAGCATGCAATTAATCTGTGGAACTGCTTCCACAGGAAGTAGTGGTGATGGCGTCTGGCCTAAGTGTCTTTAAAGGGGATTTCAGGAGAAAAAGTCCATCGCAGGCGACAGGCCATGTTGGATGGTGCAACCTCTTTATTTGTAGAAGTAGGCTACCTCAGAATGCCAGATGCAGGGGAGTGGCAGCGAGATGCAGGTATCTAGTTGTCTTGAGTGCTCCCTGAGGCATCTGGTGGGCCACAGTGAGAGACAGGAAGCTGGACTAGATGGGCTTTAGCCTGACCAAGCGGGGCTCTTCTTATATTTTGCCCCCCTCTAGGAATGCCATTGTAGGGCCAATCCTAACCATTGTAGGCCGCAGTGGCCTGTGCTGTGTCCAACATCAATTTCCTTTTCAATGTGTGACCCCCTTTTGTGCAGATTCTAGGCAGTCGACCACCTAAGTTTGCATGTAGGAGTGAAAGAGTCCTCTCATAAAGGGAAAGTTTGAACACTTCTTTCCTTTTTATATGGAGATTTAAGATGGTAATGAAATCAGAAATGTCTCCTTCAGTCTCCTTTGTAGAAAAAAAATGATGGACAAGCTGACAGCACAGTTTGATTGAAAAACATCTACAGACCATGTAACAGTTTCAATATTCCGACGGAGGGCACATAGACAAAGCTGTACTCCACATATCACGCACTTATAGATAGGAACAGCAATACTAAAAAATTATGGACACAAGAGCATAGGATTGCACTGCTAAGGGAGAAACAGTGAGAACCAACCAAAATAGCATTAGAACCAATCAGGACTAAGTATGAGAATGAACCAAGTCATGGGCAGAATGAATAGAGTGAAGGTTTTCAGCAATTGAAAATGAGAGCACACAGCTAGCAATGAAATCTCAGAAGCAAAAAAACAAAAGAGAAGGATTAAAAAGTATACCAAAATCTCTAGCTTCAAATGAAAGAGATACGCTAAGGCAAGGAATAGTCAAGGATACAGGAGGAAGAGGAAACACACACACATTCATTGAATATTCTCTCTCAGTTGATTAGGGACAAAGCACAGATTACTTTGCATGTATGTGTTGGCCTCACATTTTTTCTTGATTTATTTGAAGAAGTACGCAGGGGGAGTATGAAGCACAGCAAAGCCATGATAGGGGGGAGTAGGTGAGTAGGAGGGTTTCAACATTTGCCACTGCGATTTACATGAGGAAAAAATGCTTCAGTTGAAAGCAGGTGGTTAAAAAATGTTAGTGGGTTAAAAAAAACAGATTAAGAAATGACAGAAAACTCTGGGTGTGATGCCGTTTTTGATGAAACGGCTGTCTCCTTCGTAAGGCTAATGAGAGCCAATTCCTTATCAATCATGTGAATTCTTTGCATTGTTCAGGGCAAAGCCAATGTTCTTGACATCCCACGCTGTTCTGTCCAAGTGCGTGCACTCCCTCTGCAGTTCTGCGATTAGAGAAGGCGCATATGCCTTTAAATGCTCAGAGAGAGGCCATTGCATTGCTTCCTGAATTGAAAATGCAGAAAGGCCCACCCACTGCCACTGACCCAGGTAGGTTGGCAGGTGAAACAAGATGGAGGCTGCATGGAGGAGGGGGTGAGGTACAATGGAGAAAGAACAGAAGCCATGGGGGTAGCGATGTGCACGTATGTGAAGCATACATACAGTCAGTCCTCATTATCCGCTAGAGTTAGGTTCCTGGAAACCTTCGCGGATAGCAAATCCGCAGATAACAAACCATTGATTCTATGGGATCAGTGGGGTACCTTATCTGCCATTGGAAGAATCCAGCAGAGACTTTCAGGAAGCCAGCAGAGTGCAGCAGGAAGTGCCAAAAGATCTCTGAATGCTGCAGAGCCCTTCCAGAGGCTGCAGGGAGCTTCAGAATGGCACCTGCGATCAGCATGGACCACTTAAACGTGGCTGGCGGATGCTTCTGCCGGCCATTGTAAAAGGGTCATTGCTGGTTGCCGGTGCCATCCTGAAGGTCCCTGCAGTCTTTGGAAGTTCTCTGTATGGTGGATAACAAGGACAGAGGCACAGATAATGAGGTAAGTAGAATTCTGCACCTCACAGATAAGCAAATTTGCAAGTAGTAAGTTTGCCTAAAAAGAGGACTGACGGTGCTGATTTTGTGCAATGGTTGCTGTTCCTCTGATTCTGCTGGTACAAAAGTGAGGTAACAGCAGTCATCGCAACTTTGGGGTGTCTGGCAAGCTGAATCTGTGTGTCACTCACCTGCACAATCCCTACAGACAATCGCCATCACAATCCTCACCGAAACCGACAAGGAGAAGAAACCGACACGGAGGAGACATGAAAAGGTTTCACAGCCGACTGGCTTGGGAAATGAAATGAGAGATACTGGCAGTCACAGTCACACGTACCTCTCCCCCTGTCCCTGCACACACTGCCTCCTGTGAAGAACAGAGATATCATCATCATGACTAGAAGCAGCTACCTTTCCTGGTCTGGAAATGCAATGACTATGGGCGCAATCCCAACCAATTTTCCAGCATCGGGGTAAGGGCAATGCAACTTCAAGGCAAGGGAACAAGCATTCCCTTGCCTTGAAGAGGCCTCTGTGACTATGACTCCATTGCAGGATGCAGCACAGGCCCCATTGGCACAGCTAGGTCAGGGCTGGAAAGCTGATTGGGATTGCGCTCTGCGTTGTGAAAGAAGTTACATTAAAAGCAAGTCACAAGTGGGGCACCATTTAGGGAGGAGTGAATGGGGGCAGTGGACAATCCCTGTGTTCCAGAGGATGTGTTGTTATTCCTCAGGGACTCCTATATCTCTGGGCCTTATCCAGTGGGGGGAGGGAATGTCCCCAGACACTGCACTGCAGATATGTATAATGGGCCTCTCTGAACCATTTATTATTATCTTGCCTGTGAACTCTTTACCTATGAATGTTTTGTTGAAAAGCGGTGTAAGAATCCCCTTTTAAAGGCACCTAGGCCAAACGCCACCGCCACCTCCTGTGGCAAGGAGTTCCACAGATTAATTACATGCTGGGTAAAAAAAAAGTATTTCCTTTTATCCTTTCCAACGCTCAAATTAGCGGCTGTCCCCTGGTTCTGGTGTTGCATGAGAGGAGAGGAGAAAGAGCATCCCTCTATCTTCCATCCCATGCATAATTTTATATGTCTCAGGCGCCTTTTTTCTAGATACCTCAGACTCAGACAATGGTTAGGTTAAAGGGAACAAGCTGTGCTTGCAGGCTTATAATCTAAAAAGGCATGTTCTCTATTTGCACTGCTTCCTTCTTTGGCACCTCAAACCTGGCATCCACATGAAGGCCTTGAGAACGTTTGTTTCTCCTATTAGTTTCTGCCCCCATCCCGTTGTTATGTGATCAGACAAGCCCCATCAAGGTGCACTGATCACTGCTTAATTAATTAGTACTCAAGGCAGAGTTTTATGTAAATGTTATTTAAATCCCAATCAGCACTTTCATTTCCGTGTCTAGTTATTTTTATCCTGCGTCTCAGGTGAGCCAAGGGTCAGAGCCATCTAGGGAACGGAAGATTGATATCTGCAGCTCAGGAAGATTGACAGGTGGCACTAGGCGTGTCAACAATCCTCCAGGAGGGATCGCAGGAACCATGCTAATCAGGCAGAGCGAGAAGGAAATAGGAGAGACTTGGCTGTGGGTCTGGAGGCGGAGGGAGGGTGCCGCAGGGGAAGGCAAGGGTGGCAGGTGCTGGCTGCGGCAGGGAGCAGCAGTGTGGAAAAACCTGTGCACCTGTCTGCCCCTTTGTCCTCCAGTGCGCGGGGGGGGGGGCGGGATTCTGGGCACGGGGAGGTGTGGCTGGGTGATGCACGAGGGGCGGCTGTGCTGGCGGGGGGGGGGCGTCACCCTGCCCCAGGGGCGCTGCAAGCCGAGAATGGCTCTGAGTGGGTAATGAATTGGTGGTTTTCAGAGGTCTCAATGGTGTAGCTGAGAATTTAGGCTGCTTTGGCTCATTGACTCATACGGTCCCTTGGCTAATGAGCTGGCCTTACACGAGTCAGATCATTGATCCATCTGACCCAACGTTGTCCACTCTGAGTCACAATGGCTCTCCCAGGCAGCAGTTTTCAACCCCAGTGGTGTGCCATGCATGGTCTGCAGGGGTGCCACACAGTGGCGATCCTCCCTATCTGGATCTTTGGTTCTCTGCTGATCGTCACAGGTCCCTTGCCCCAAGGCAGCGTGCTGGTGGAGGGGAGGGGGGCCACGCGGAAGTGAGCCGTGCAAGTGGAGTTTGGCCCGCCTACCTGCCCCTGCACTGAAACATTTCCAAAATGGAGCATTGTGTGGCGGGCGTGGGGCAGGGGCAGAGCAGGGCGTGGGGAGCCAGCGCAGGGGGCGGCAATCAGCGACCCACTCCCACTGGTGCCACAGGAATTTGGGGAGGATCCTATATTAGTAGAGTCATTGAGAGGCGTGAGCCACAGTGTGGTGTGTCTTGCCAATGGTCCAAAACCTGATGGTGCGCCTTAACAATTGTTGTGCCTTCTCAGTGTACTGCAAGATGAAAAGGGTGGGAAATGGCATCTCCAGGATCTCAGTGCCGGACATTCCTAGCCACGGTACGTGAGATCCACTTTCACTGGAGATGCCAAAGGTTGTGCCTAGGACCTTTGAGACCTGCCCCAATAATGCCAGGGCATGCCAGGCCAACCCCACCGAAGAGGGGAGGGCGGCACTGGCGACAAGTGGGGCAGATCAGGCCCACGAGGCTCAGCAGCTCCAGCTCAAGGTGCATTTTATCCCCCTCCCTTTCCGAGCCTGATCCAGTGGCATTCCTAGATGGGGGGCAAAATGCTGAGTTTTGCAGGAGCCTGAGTTCCTGTGTAATACAGCCCCTCCTCTTCACCTCCAGAGCCATTTGGGGCTTGGAGAGCTGGCTGGAGGCTTTGCTGTCAGAGCTGCGAATGGCAGTGAAGGCAAGGGGGAGGGGCCGCATTACACAGGAGCTCAGGACCTGCAAAACATAGCATTTTGCCCCCCCCCTAAAAACACACTGGTCTGATCTGCCACCACAGGTCAACATGGACTTGTGTCAGTTGTATCGCTGGCATGGTCCGAGTTGAGCCATTTTTCAGGCTGGGGCTTTCCCTGGGGCAAAGGGATGGAGGTCGCCTTATCTCGAGGAGGCTTCTTTGCCTGCTAAATTCCCCCATGGGATGCAGCGGGAATTTGTGCTGGATCGGGCTGCCCATCTTTTGTTTTTCTCTCTGCACTCATACAGCCTTCTTGGCTCAGCCCCCTTCCATCATTGGGACAGATGTACTGCGTGCGTCTCCTTTGCAAACTCTGATGGCTTTCCCATTCAGAATACTCCAGCGTGATCTCTTAGTCATTAACTTCCCATTCAGAGACATCTCCTGGGTCATCAGCCAATGAACTGTGCAACAAAGCGATGGCAAGTCTACATAAATCCAGTTTCAATGGTCCAGGCAATATGGTTCTTTCTCTGACGCTAAACAGACGTGGGCTGGGACAAAACCCACATAAGCCCATTTATGCATTATTCCCAATGCGGTGGAAGAGTGTGATATCTCATGCATAATCCCTCTTCACACCTGCGCAGTCTTTCTAGTGGCTGTTGCTGGTGGTTTGCCTTTTTTTTTTTTTAGATTGTGAGCCCTTTGGGACAGGGAGCCATTTAATTTTATTATTATTACTATTTGCCTGTAAACCGCTTTGTGAACTTCGTGTTGAAAAGCGGTATATAAGCACCTGTTGATTGATTGATTGATTGTTAATCAATAACTATTATTGATTATAGTAGATTATAATATGGATGTTTATATTTGTTAAAAACATATAAAAACACTGCCTTTTGGGGGAGTTAAATTAAAACAAGACTATTTTTCCAATTAGTAATAATACTGTGGCTGCATCTGCTGATATTGTATCACCTATATCACCTACCTAGTACACTTTAAAACAACAACAACAACAACAACAACAACAACAACAACAACAACAACAACAGTATTTATATACCGCCTTTCTTTGGTCATTAGATTGCTCCTCTGACTTTAATTCAAGGCGGTTTACATACGCAGGCTTTATTTCTCTAAACCCCCAAGGGTTTTTTACAAATTACAAAGAAGTTATATCTTTCAAGAACTACAACAACATACAGATGGAACTTTCGTGGTCTAGTCCTTCTTTCTGGCTGCATGATTGTCTTCCTGCTGGCTGATAGACGGTTTCTCTGCTCCCACCAAAGAAACAGCTGGCCCAGCACAACTCCTCTCTCACAGGCAGCTCTTATCAGCTCAGCTCTTATCAGTCGCAATTCTCAAGGTCTCAAGGTCTGCCGCTCACGGAAGCTTCCGGTGATCTCGAATGGGTGACCTTCGGATCTTAGCTTCAGGCAAACGGAGGCTTTAACCCTCTTGACTAAACCTCCTGCCCTTATTAAAAGCAATAAACTTAATAAAAATGAGCACTTGGAATGAGAGAATAAAAACACATGACACCGCTTTCTGCCTTTCAAATAATGAAATCTGCAAAAAACAACATTTTCTGACACCCCCCTATCAATGACGTGTTCCAAGCACAGCGATGGAACTTCTGTTGCCAGAACAAGAGGAGGGCTTTACAAGTTCAAACACGTGTTCAGAGATGATTAAACCTACACAAAACGGACTTCCTTGAGAACACTGTTGGTCTTGCTTGTGGTAGCCCTGCAGTGCATTTCAGCCCTGAAATGGTCAAGGTTCTATAACTGGAAAATGGTAAATGTCAGCAGGCAGTTATTCCAAAAAACCAAATTTGAAAGCAAGAATGGGGATGGGAGATCAATTAAGATAACAACGCAGATCTAGTTAGGATGCTAGCTATGCAACCATTAAGATTCCATAGCAACTGCCTCTTAGGAACGACTGCATATGGCCTCACTTCCTATTGTAAAGTTTTGAGAGGCTGCGGGTGGGTTGCCTAGCTACTGTGCAAAACCTTGTCTACCCGGTATGTTTTTTCTGGGATTTTTTCTTAGTCCACCAACTACAGCAAAAGAGTTTACCTTTCCTCAGTGTGATGCTTGAGAGAAAGATGGGTCTCTTCAGACCCTGCCGGAGATACTGACATCCAAAAACTGAACCAAGCAGGAACAAAATCCCCAGGGACCCAAATAGACAAGGGTTTTTCCTTACATCGGGAAGTGAACAGGAATTCGGCTTTTATCACAAATGATCCACCAACTGCAGTGCATTATGGGGTCTGAGCTCAAGCTATGTCATAGCTACAGGTGCAAGCTCTGTACCATGTTCAGTCCCCAGTTCAGTTACGAGGTCAGTAGATGGCCTTGACAAGCCACTCCCCTTACCCACATCCAGCACCTAAAAAAAACTAATATTGACCTACCTTACAGGGTTGTTGCCAGAACTGAGATAATACATGTGAAGCATGTGGAACACTCAGAACAGTGCTTTACACACACACACACACACACACACACACACACACAGAGAGAGAGAGAGAGAGAGAGAGAGAGAGAGAGAGAGAGAGAGACTCTCGTACAGTTAGATTACCCCTTATCCAGACCGCCGAAATCCAGATATTTTTGTCCAATACTTTTTTTAAAGCTTTCAGTAGCATGAACACCAGAAGGTCTTGTGTTCTTTCCCATATACAGACTGTAAGTTCTAATATGGAACTGGTGGATGTGGTGTAAACCACTGGGAAGGGAGTCCTGCTTCCTTTGCAGAAGGTGCTACTATGAAAAATGGATGATCTCTCAAGAACTGTTACCATTCTCTGTAGCTCTTTCCAATACTTTTTGCAGTTCTGAGGAAAAGCCCTTCAAGGACACAAAATCCGCCCCAAATATGGAGACATTCTCAGTAGCAGCCTGTAGCCTTTGGAAGGCTTCCAGAACAGTCCTGCTGGAGGTCTAATAAAGCTTAATAACTAATTACCGCCTTTAAGGCTTTCCTGACACCCCCGGCTCCCCACCACCCATGGCCTTTTCTGTGACGGCAGACAGATGTTGCCCTGATGTTGCCTGGGCCAACTTAGCTAATAATGGCAAATTTGCACAACAGAAGTGTTGAGAGATTCTGACACGATGCCATTAATCCTGAAATAAATGGTACAGAAAGAGGAGGAGGGAGGGAGGGAGAGAGAGAGAGAGAGAGAATAAGTGTTTCGAAAAGAAAGGCAACACACACACACACACACACACACACGTATGCACGCACGCACGCACACACACACACACACACACCCCACCACCACCACCACCACCACCACCACCACAAAAGGAAGAAATCTGTGCTGCCTTTTTCCTCTGGAACACGCAGTCCGGACTCAGCCAGACGGTGCTTCCCATCTGTTCTATGCCACAGACTGGAGCGGGTGGTTCCTGTTTCTGTAACCAGATAAATTGGTCCAAAGACACCCCCCTCCCACCTCGTCCTGAAGACAGTTTGCACTTGACCCGGGAAGAATTTTATACACATGGAAATCCAGACACCTGAGTTCAGAGCCACAGAGCCACAATCAGAGCCACAGAGCCCCCCCCCAAAAGCCACTTCTATCACTGTGACTGAAAAAAGCTCCTCCATCCCCATTCAAGTCAGAAAATAAGTCAAGCTGCTTCCTTGAAAAAAAGGGAACATAACTTGGGGCACCATTCAGAGGCGCCACTGGGCCGACGCAGGCTACTGAGTAACCAACACAGTGTGCAAAATGAATAGATCTCATCGAACAGCAGATTCAACACAACCAGCTACTCAGTGAAACAAACTGAAGAGGCACTTAGGGGGAGGGGCCGCATTACACAGGAGCTCAGGACCTGCAAAACATAGCATTTTGCGCCCCCCCCCCTAAAAACACACTGGTCTGATCTGCCACCACGGGTCAACATGGACATGCACACAACATGCACACAACAATAATCATTTCCCTCCAGGACCTTGCCATGTTGAGAAGCCAATGCGCACGGATGGGTCAGAGGAAGCAGAAAGATTGGGCAGCCCAGTCCTACCCAGCGTCCTGTCTGGCAGAGCAGCAGAACCAATGTGGTGTCCATTGCGCCCCACGGGAGAGTTTTGCGTGTGGATAACCCTTTGGGGTGAGAGAACATTTGCTCCCTTGCCCTGGGGTAAGCCCCCACTGGGTCAACTTGGACGGGTAACAGTACATTTGTGCTGATCGGCGAAGGCGGAGCAGGCCCAGGAAGGGGGTTAGGATTTGGTAGGTGCCACTGCCGCTGAACCTACCCCCTTTTCTCGGGCTTGATCCAATGGCTGCCAATGGTGAAGACCCCCATCTGGCAAGCACCTGCTCCCTGCCCTGCGCATGGCTTGATGCTGACGGCATCTCTGGGGCAAAGGCTGCAGGCAGGTGCCTTGCAGGCCGCTTTTGTTTGGCAAGCGGTGCTGCCAATGGTGTGTCTTTCATGCATAATCCAGGGAGTTGGCCTTTTGCAGTGACTCATCAACCTCCACTTAGTATTTCTTTCTGTGAGTTAAGGACTGAAGTCTGCAAAGTTTTGTGTGATTAGTAGCTGATTTCTGGCTACATCTGGAAAAAAAAAACAGCATCTGAAATTGACTGGAATCGCTTTGACTGCAAACTGCTCAGGGAGTAGGTGCTTTGCACATGCCTAGATGCTCCCAATTACTAATATTCTAATTCTCAATTCCTAATAGTCCCACTCAGGTAATCTCCCAGCATGCACTGGGGAAGGACAGCCGTCATTATTATAAAGCAAGCCGTCACTTATTTCTCCTGCTGGCCAAACAAGCATGGCACATCCTTCTTTGCAACTTCCGTGCCGGAGCACATGGAGCAGAACAAACTGTATCTGGAAGCTGAGTTCCAGCTGCACGACTCCTTGCACAGACAAAAAGACCCTCCACGTATTCCTGTGATGCTGTCAAAACTCCTCCAGTATTGATATTGTTTGAGAAAAGGTCGGTGTCTCTGGTCTATGGGTGGCATCAGGGGTCAGCCATTGGGTGAAGACCTGGGGTGGTGGTGGTGGCCTAAAGTTTCCTACAGCTGTCAGGTAGAAATGGCTCAAGTCTCCCAACCAAGTATCTTGTGCTGTTGCAGCTTCTTCCAACCCTTCTCATGGATATCTGAAGGTCCTCTGTTATGCAGAGCCTACAAGGGAGAATCCTGGCCGGAGGTATTCCATTGTTCTCTCTCTGGTGGACTGATGCCCCCTGAAATCTCCTTCCTCAGCAACCATGGGATGTCAGGGGTTGGGCCTGCAGAGAGAGCACCCAGAGTCCGCTGTCAATCACTTCTTGTGCAACACCCCAGCAGTAAGAGGGTCAGATAAAGATAAAAAGGGGCCATTCAGGCTGCCCGTCTCTCCCTGGCACTGAGAAAGTAGTGCCCAAATTGCTGGGAATGCATGCAGACACCTGCACTAGTGCCATGGGGAGCCCCTGCATGAGAGCTGGTGCCAACACCACCCTGATCTTCCTATCCTTAGCAGGAGTGGTTCTCAAACTTTTTAGCACCAGGACCCACTTTTTAGAATAAGAGTCTGTCCGGGATCCACCGGAAGTGATGTCATGGCTGGAAATGCCGTCATTGTGATGCCAGAGCCTGCTGCTTTCCTGAGAACGCAGCAATAAGTTGGGTTCTTTCTCAGCCATTTTCCAATAGCAAAGGGAATCAGAAAGAAAAAAAGCCTTTGTACAACCTTAACACAAGCAAAACAACCACACAGCACTTCCCCTTTCCAGCAACCCATCTTCCCATATTTTCCATATGGCTGCTCTAGGTGCTTCTTGACCCACCTGTCACTGCCTTAGCCAATAAGAAGCCTCTTCCCCTAGTGTTCCTCCCCTCCAATCACTTCACAGCAAATAGAAGGTGCATTGTGGGAGATCCAGTAGATAATCCTGCAGGACTGCCAAGGGGTCTTCACTATGCACATAGTCTTCTATGGGAGCATCAAAATGGTGAAAGAGAAGAAGGCTCTCCCAAAAGCTCAATTTATTTCTTATTTCATTTCAGAGACCTTCAAGCTACTTTTGCCTGTCTTTAAAAATACACAAAGTGGCAAAGAAGCAGAACCATGAAAATAATTAAAAACAAAATCAGAAATGTAACATAATTAGTCATGGCAGATTAAGACAGCACTAAACATCATCGTTTCTAAAAAGCTTGGGAGAATTTAAAAAAGGTCTTTGTTCCCAGGAGTCCAACTCTGAAAAGGACAACACGTTGCATGTGGCAGTGCGAGTTTAATACGCTTATGTGCAAAGGCCATTTTCAACTATTATGAATGATGATGGCAAGAAACTAAATGCATGCATGTTTGGGTACAAGCCTTTTCATCATGTGTCCCGTTATTTGGCTATGATCCCCTATGATGATGCTTTTAAAAGGTAGATTTGCAGTTGGGGGCTTACATTCACCTGGGTGCACCTAACTCAGGCAGGTGCAAATCCAAATGAGCTGAATGCCCCTATTTTTAGTAACACATCTCTGGGTACCACTGCATCATAGCAAGCAGAAAGCCGTGTGGGTGTAAAGAAAAGAGAACTACTCATCCATCTTTCCAGAACATTTTTTGCTCCTGTCACGCATTTGAGAGGAGGATGGCAGACAAGAGCTCGGCTGTTCTAAAGGGATGGTTTTGTTCCATGGTATTGTAACAATATACAATATGTAATGCAGAGGACATACTTCATGTTTTACAGATTGAACTTGCGAGAACTATTGACTCATGGTAGCTTATGAATACAGACTTAACGTAGAGATTTACAGTACCATGCAGCCTACTATACACAATGATCATTGGTGTCGGTTCCTCTGAAGCTGATGTGCCTATAACGTTGTCGGTCTTAAGTTAAATCACCCCTGTACCATAGTACCCTTCACATTAATAGGAAAAAAACTCCTTATGTGTGTGTAATTCAGTGCTGACTGTGATGAGTTATTGGGGCAGCGGTTTTGACCTCAATAATCAGCAGGGCCACCAGAGGTGAACAGGTCAGGGACGTAAGTAAAGACGTGCAGAGGGTGCAGGTGCACCGGGCAACAAGCTTTAGCGGGGCAACAAGCTAAGCTTGATGCTAGTGACCAAAATTGTGAAAATCTTGTTATGTATGAATAATACCATCATGTTATACACTATTTGATGTGGAATTTAATGCAGAATGCAGTGAAACAAATGGGAGTGTCATATCTTCATTCTATCAAAAGTTATGGCCAAAAAAGCAAGAAAATGAAAATACAACGGTGATGTCACTTCCTGTTGTGATGTCACTTCTGGGGCACCATTTTGCCCTGTGCCCCGGGCTACACTTTCATTAGCTATGCCACTGGTGGGCAGCCCAATTTTAACTTGCACTGGAACAAGCAGGGTGACTGGCCTGCGCTGTGTCCAGCACAAGGTTGGTGCTGGCTGTAGGGTGACTCAGGATAAGCGGATATTTTCCCCTTATCCCATGTCACGCTCCAGCCACCCCAATGGGGCTACTCAGATCTGCACCAGCGATTGATGTAAATCCGAACAGCCCACATAAGGTTGATTGGGCGGGGAGTAGGGGTTAAGATCTGGCCTGCACTGCCAGAACCAGTACCCTGCTCCTGGGCCTGATCTGCCTCCCAGACTGCACTCCCCTCGCCCAGATGTGACCCCTCAGTCATGCATACTGGGTCCAGGTGCAGATCCGGTGTCCATGGGCTGGTGTGGGCCTCTGCCCTTTACAATGTGTCTGTGTTTTACAATATGCTCATGACACTCCTGGGCCGGCACATCCCTGCACAGTTGCCTTCTGTCAGTTAGGGTTGCACTCTCGAGCTTGGGTGGGTTTTGGACATGCCAAAAAGTCTAGCCTCAGTCAGCAAGCAGGACGTGGCCATGCTCTGCTGGGTTTTAAACCTTACATCTGGGCATTGGTCAAGGGGAGGTTCAGGGAGCTGACCAAGGGCTTCCTGCCTTTGGCTTAACTAAAGGAAGTATCACTTCAAGCCTTCACAATCCTTTTCCTTCCCTTAAATGGCAATAAATACCCCTGGGCGCATGGGAAGATCAGGCACACAGGCTGTGTGCGCCTTGCTTTTATTCTGCATGGTGGATGGCGGCAGCCTAATAGGATCGATGCAACTCCTTAAATAGCTTCAGCATCATGTGCTGGTGAAATTCATTTAGGTAAGAAGGTCTAGTGAAGATCCACTCCCAAAGTCTCAGGAACGTGCAAAGGGGTGATGGCTGAGAAAACCGTTCCCCATCCCCCACCCCCGCTCAGCCATTGACTGAGCAGCTGTTTAGGATTCAAAGCCATTGGCCTCTCAATAGCCATTGGCCAGACTCCAGCCATTGGCTGCTACAGAATATGCATGAACATTCCAACTTCTACACTGCTGGGACAAAGAATGCAGTCATAGAAGGACCTGGGCGTGCTGGTAAGAAGGGATGTCAAAAAATGCAGCGCCTGCACTAAATCAGCAATGGCTGCTTGCAACCGTTTGGCCAACTGTGTCAATAAGGTGCTCGATGTGCTTTGAATAGGATGTATAAAAAAAAAAAGGATGCAGGCATGATATGGATAGGAGAGACTAGGCAATGGGTATAGAAACGACTGCAAACAATAACTCGTTCATTAATGCTCACAAATACCCGTGTATATGTCTCTTCATGAGCCAGACATGATTAACCTAAGCCTCTGCCAGTCTCCTCTGCCGGATTAAGCATTGGCTCGCTGTGCTTGTGCTTATTATATGCTAGTGGGAGCCCTATAGGCAGGGCGGGAAGTAATAGTATTTCCGGCAAATTTATTTCCTAGCAGAGGTGCAAGTAAATGAGAGAAACCTGGATAGAGATAGGCTGTCTTCCTCCAGGGCATGAATCCAGAGCCTCGTTCGTTCTCCCTTTTGCTGTCCCAGCACTATTTATCTCAAAGCATTAGCATAGAACAGAAGATATAATTTAGTGGAACAGAGAGCTGGTTATAAAGGTACGGATGAATGGAAAATAAACCAGGGCATCGAGGCCTTCATTCAGACGGGAGTGAAAGCCTCCTTCCCTTGTCCACTGACGGCCAAACATTTCAGATCACTGTTGGGGTGTCCCTTCTTCATAATGCACCTTGCTGGAACGCCATGCGTGCAATGCTGTTCGCAACAGTGGGCTGGTTGGAAGATGCAGGGAACCTGCGCAGACCATTCTGGACGGTGGCTAGTAGAGTGGCAGTGTAGAGCGGCTGTGGTCTGCAGGCCTGTCCATGATCGATGGCACCATCATGGCTTGTCTGTACCAATTTGGAACTTCTCTTTGGTTATTTTTTTTTAACAGAGTATGGCCTGGAACCAAAGACTCTGCTGCATGATTAGGAGGTGTCTCCCCCTCCATTGGGGGGTGGGTGGGAATTGCTGATTTCCCCCATCTGTAGGTCTCTGTGATCCCCCCCCCAACTACTCTGCAGTCCCATTCCAAAAAGTTGTGGGAGTCAGGAAGGCCTACAACTCAGTGGTGTAGCACATGCTTTGCAAAGAAAAGGTCCCAAGTACAGTCTCCGACTACTCCTCATACAACTGGATAAGACCCCCGTCCACAACCCTGGAGAAATGTTGGCAATATTGATTTAGATGGACCAGTGTCTGAGGGCACAATCCTTACTTGCACTGGAATGGGAAGGGCAGAGGGCCTGCGCTATATCTAGGGCAAGTCGGAGCTGGGGCAAGGGCATGCTTGCGCTCTTGCTCCGGGGTAGGAGCCAGCCATGCCTGTAGGCTCCTTGGATCTGAATCGGCTGTTTAGCAGATGCAGAGCAGCGGATGCCATGTGGCCTGAACAGGGGCTGCGTAGCCTGGGGTTGGGAGTTTGGATGCAGCTTCATGGCTCCATCCCAGCTCCACCCACCTCCACGGACCAGCCCTGCCGGTCTGCACACGCCCTCAACCAGAAACGCCCTGCCTTCCCCCCACCCACCCAGAAACGCTCTCGCTCCAGCTGAACTTGGCTCTGACTGGCCTCTCCAGACGGGCAAATGAACATGTGGACCACATTATCAGATACAGCCTATCCTAATTATCCGCTAGAGTTCAGTTCCTGGAAATCCTTGCAGATAGCGAATTTGCAGGTAACAAACCATTGTTCCTATGGGATCAATGGTGTTGGATGCAAGGGGTACCTTATTGGCCATCAGACGAATCCAGCAGAGACCCTCTGCTGGAGGAAGCCAGCGGAGTGCAGCAGGAAATGCCAAAAGATCTCTGAATGCTACTGCAGAGACCTTCCAGAGGCTGCAGGGACCTTCAGAATGGCACCTGCAACCAGCATGGACACCTTAAACGTGGCTGGCGGATGCTTCTGCCGCCCATTTTAAAGCGGTCAGTGCTGGTCGCAGGTGCCATTCTGAAGGTCCCTGCAGCCTCTGGAAGGTCTCTGCATAGTGGATAACAAGGACAGAGGTGCAAATAATGAGGAAAGTAGCAATTCTGCCCCTCGCAGGTAAGCAAATTCTCAGGTAGCAAGTTTGCATATAAAGAGGACCGACTGTACTTTCCTTTGCTGTGGTTCCCAGTTTGGTTCCCTTAGAACATAAGAACATAAGAAGAGCCCTGCTGGATCAGGCCAAAGGCCCATCTAGTCCAGCTTCCTGTATCTCACAGCGGCCCACCAGGTGCCCCAGGGAGGCATGAAACAACAAGATCCTGTTGCATCCTGTTGCCACTCCCTTGCACCCGGTACCAGTAGCCCACCACCTTTGTAAGAAGGTTGCACAATCCATCATTGCCTATAGCCCACGATGGACCTTTCCTCCAGAAATCTGTCCAATCCCCTCTTAAAGGCATCAAGACCAGATGCCATCACCACCTCCTGTGGCAAGGAGTTCCACAGATCAACTACTCGGTGGGTAAAAAAGTACTTCCTTTTATCTTTTTTAACTCTCCCAACCCTCAGTTTTAGTGGATGCCCCCTGGTTCTGGTGTTTTGAGAGAGGGAAAAGAACATCCCTCTATCGACTTTATCCCTTCCATGCATAATTTTGTATGTCTCAATCATGTCCCCCCTCAGGCGCCTTTTTTCTAGACTGAAGAGCCCCAAACGCTGCAGTCTTTCTTCATAAGGGAGGTGCCCCAGCCCCGTAATCATTTTAGTTGCTCTCTTCTGCACCTTTTCCAACTCCACTATGTCCTTTTTGAGATGCGGCGACCAGAACTGGACACAGTATTCCAGGTGCGGCCTTACCATTGATTTGTACAATGGCATGATAATATTGGCTGTTTTATTCTCAACCCCTTTTTTAATGACCCCAAGCATGGAATTGGCCTTCTTAATTGCTGACGCACACTGGGTCGATACCTTCATTGAATTGTCCACCAGCACCCCGAGATCTCTCTCCTGAGTTGTCACAGACAGCTCAGAACCCATTAGCCTATAGGTAAAGTTTTGGTTTTTTGCCCCAACGTGCATCACTTTACATTTGTCTATGTTGTAACGCATCTGCCATTTGGCTGCCCATTCCCCCAACTTGGAGAGATCCTTCTGGAGCTCTTCACAATCCTTTCTGGTTTTTACCACCCGGAAAAGTTTTGTGTCATCCGCAAACTTGGCCACCTCGCTGCTTATCCCTGTCTCCAGGTCATTTATGAATAAGTTGAAAAGCACGGGGCCCCAAGACAGATCCCTGGGGCACTCCACTTTTCACCTCTCTCCATTCTGAAAATTGCCCATTGACCCCCACTCTCTGTTTCCTGGCCCTCAACCAATTCTGGATCCATAAGAGGACCTGCCCTCTTACTCCCTGACTGTGAAGTTTCTTCAGCAG
>JAJKFI010000095.1:3877442-3894848 GCA_029204185.1 Lerista edwardsae
GGTATCCGAGCCTCCAACTCTGCTATTATTTACACAAATACACAACAAGTCAGAGCTGTGCAACAAGCACCCACTGAAGCGGGCAACCTCTGAAGCCAACTTGGATAGAAATCAGGATGATCGTGATTTCAGGGGGAACAACAACAACAACATACAACTATTCACCAAAAACAAAGTTTACATTGCAAAAGACACTTTAAAATGGCTCTCTGGGCCTCCCCCCTGCCATGGCAGGAGCTCCACATCAGAAGGGGGGTGGCATGCCTTGCCAGCCCCCCTTCTGCAACCGGGTTGCATTGCATGGCAGAGGTGGTGGATGGGCTGCTGATTTATTGGGGGTTCGTTTTGCGTGGGGTAGAGCAATGCCTCCTGGTTCAATGGTGTAGACCGGGAGGGGGGCTGGTTCTCACTCTCACCCACTGATCCCTTCGCTCTGGGCTTGAGACAGCGTATGCCACGTCAAGCACTGTCGGTGGGCAGTGTCCCCCTGGATGCTGGTACTGGAAAAGGGCTTTCTCTGCTCCAACTGGGCTGCTCTGACAGCGTCTTCCCTTTCCTAACACTCCCCCTGGCTCTCCTCTTGATGGCCTTCCAGCCCTCTCCACGGCTCTTTCCCCTTCATCCCTCCATTGCTCCTTGTCTCTGGCAGTGCCCAGCCCAGGCCTCTCCTCCTCCTCCTCCTCCGCTCCTTACCTCTCTCCTAGTGTCTCCTATTTCCTCTTGTGCATCTCTATTTCCTCCTCCATCCCTGCTGTTCTGTCAATAAAGACTGACCCCAAGGATGCACTACTGCAAAAGGTAAAACCCACTCACAGGGCTTTTTTCTGCTGCAAAAATGAGGCTGTCTCCTGCAGTTCACCCACACAGTCTCTCTCATTGCGAAACTTGTTTAGCTTTCCTCTTAACAAAGCCGTATGGGCATGCCCATAGGGTATCCGCTAGGGTTCCGTTCCGGACCTAATCATGGATACCTGAAACCTTGCAGTGGATACTGGGGACACCTTTTTAAAGACAGGGGGACATCAGTGGTTTTAGTGCAAGAAGGTACAAAGATTTGTTTAATGTCCCCCTATCTTTTTAATTTAGGGACGTGGTGGTTAATCCACTGCTGCTGGGCTTTCCGACCACAAGGCTGGGAGTTCAAGACTGCGCGACGGAGTGAGCTCCCGTTGCTTGTCCCAGCTCCTGCCAACCTAGCAGTTCAAAAGCACCTAAATGCAAGTAGATAAAAAACAAGTCTTTTGTTTTTCTTTTGAGTTCCTCTCAGCTTACAAACAAATGGTTTTACCATAGGGAGGAGTCCTGTGGGTTGGAGATTCGCAGCTTGTAGTTTTACTATTTGGGTTTTAGAGTACAGAGGCTCTGTAATTTTGTTTGTAATCTTCTATGCATGTTAATAAAAATTGGGTTCCATTTTTTCTGGTTGGTTTCTTTTGAGATCTATTTAAACCAGAGCCTGTTGCTTTCCTGAGAATGCAGCAATAAGTTGGGTTCTTTCTCAGCCATTTTCCAATAGCAAAGTGAATCAGAAAGGGGAAAAAGCCTGTTTACAACCTTAACACAAGCAAAATAACCACACAGCCCTCTCCCTTCCCAGCATCCCATCTTCCCATATTTTCAATATGGCTGCCCTGGGTGCTTCATGACTCGTCTGAAATTGGCTGGTGACCCACTGGTGAGTCCCAACCCCCAGTTTGGGAGCCACTGGTGTATGGATTGTAGCCTTAATGGGGAGCCACGGCCAATGGCCCAATATGTCAAAGGAGCCCTGTCACGTCCCTGTCGTCCCGGGCCGCTCCCCCCCCCCGACTCCAGGAGGGGCATGGAGAAGGGATCGACAGACGACATAGTGGTGAACACAGCTAAGCATGACCAGGAGACAGGAAAACAGAGCAAAGGCCCTTCCTTTGTTGAGTATCGCGCCCCCTTCCCTGTTACAATCCACGCTGCCGAGTCCCCCCTCCCCAAAACACCCAACTGAAAACTTCACCCATCGGGCTGACATCCCTCAAAGTCAGTGGTGTCATTCAAATGATTTAGGAACAGGAACTCACTTTTGATTGGCACTTGTCGGGAACCCGGAACCAGCCACGGAGCCCGTTAGGATCTGGAACGCCTGTTCTGGTCCATTCTCCCTAAATGACATCACTGCCTTCGCCCCCCTAGGAATCTGGAGTCACTCCCTTTAACCCTCTGAGTGCCGGCCAACCAAGAAGAAAAGCTCTTTGCAGAGGAATTGGGAGGGGGGAGAGTGAAGTGGGCAGAGTCAGCCCTAATTTTAACTAGTGGAACTGAGTTCCCCCTGCATGACATCAGTGCTCAAAGTCCAACAGAAGAATCCTGCCTCAAAGCCCAACTAAAGGTCCAGCCCGGAGGGCCCAAGCGTCCAGCGAAAAGTCCAAGCAGCCAAAAAGGGGCTCCCGGCTCGTCCCCGCTGCCAACTTAAAGTGCCTGCCTTACTGCGTTGCTTTGGCAGGCAGCCGTCTCCCGCCTGTCCCAGCTCCCATGTCAGGATCGCCGCTCGCTTTCCCTGACGGCGGCTGAGGTAGAGGAGAAGGGGGGTCGGTGGGGTGGTTCTCTCCGAGGCTCCTCAGACCCACGGGCTGGTTCGGTGACAATCACGGGCCGTCCAGCCGTCGCGTCCCCCCGCTGGTGGGGAGCGTCCTGCCTCCACCCGGCATCGTCGCCCTCCGGCTGCAGTTTCCCCCGAGCAGACCTCTCTCTTCGCGCGTTTAGTGGCTCCTTTTATCGCCGCGGCGTCATCGCTACCCGCTGCAGCTGCGTTCCTCAGATTGTCGGCAGCTGGCCCGCGCTCCCAGGCCGGCGTTCCCCGGCCTCTTCCCTCCCTACTTGCCGCCCGCCTCGTGCCCGCGATCGCCGGTAGGCCTGAGAAGCCCCCAGTCACAAACATTTGGGAACCGCTGGCTCATAGGCAAACAGCATGTGCCTGATGGATGGAGACCGCCAGAAGTATCCTGCAGGGAATGGGGTGGGGGTATTGGGAGAGATCAAGTTGGATCCTTTGGGGGGGGGAGAAAGGAAGTAATTGCTGTCAAGCTGAATGGGAAGCAATAATCTCTGGAGCCACATTGCACCAGGGGAAGAGGAATGTCTAGCTGGGATGGAGGGACTGTGGAGTGGGCTGGGTATTAGCTTTCTGGAGCAGTGGCAGAGGATGGATGCCTGTTGGATAATTCTGGTGGGATGATTACTTGGGGACCTGACAAACTGACAAATGCAGCCATTTCCATTTCAAATGGAAAGCTGAGATGAGATCAAACGCGTTTCACAGTAATGAATCGGAGCCTCTCCCGGCATGCCGAGTCTCGCAAACACTCAGCATAATTGAAGTTGCACAGAGCCAAAGGCAGAAAACCTGAAATCTGCTCAAGGGGGTTGAAAAAAAGCCAAGCAAATAAACAGCCATGGCAAAGAGATCAAACCATTAATGCACCCTGAAAGAACGCACACCCTTGTCCATCACCGTCTTCAGGCCGGCTTCTCTGAAGAGCTCTTGTTTGTCCTTGCTGCCCTATTTGATGATGGACTAGCAATATATAATCGCTGAGATGTCTGCCCCTTCCCACCTCAGGCCAAGAATCATTGCACAAATGTAAATGTGGCCTGGTGCAGAGGGCAAAATGATGCCCTGGAAGTGACATCACAACAGGAAGTGACCTCACAGTTGTATTGTCATTTTCTTGGCTTTTTTGGCCATAACTTTTGATAGCATGTAAATCTTACACTCTGATTTCTGCATGAAATTATGCATCAAATGATATATAATACGTCTGTATTATTCCTAAAATCCGCAATTTTAACAAAACACTATTTTTTACATGACTTGTATTTTTGTTTTCTGATTTTTGGGGCCATAATGTTTGAATAAGAATATTACACTCTGGTTTGTTCCATTGTATTCTGGATTAAATTCTGCATCGAACGGTATATAACAAGTTATTATTCATACATACCAAGATTTTCACAATTTTGGCCACTAGTGTCAGGCCAGCTTGTTGCCCCCCTAAAGCTTGTTGCCCGGTGCAATTGCACCCCCTGCACTTCTTTAGCTATGCCCCTGGCTGCAGTGAGATCCACTTGGCATTGGGTCATCCTGTCAATGAGCCAGTTTGCATTCGATTCCGTGTCATACAAATACAGCACATTGGGGGCGCAATCCTAAACAGTGCTGGACTGGCGAGGCCGACGGGCCAGCGCCATATCCAATGCTGTTTAGGAGCAGCTGGAGCCTCCCTGCAGCAAAGAAGTGTGCGCTCCCTTACCATAGGGGAGGCTCCAGCCTCCCCTATGTGCTCCTTGGATCTGTGCCCACTAAAGACCAGGTGCAGATTTGAGGAGACCGTGTGGCCCAAATCGGGGCCACGTGGCCTCGCTGATGGGCTTAGGAAGTGGCCATTCAGCCACCTCCCAAGCCCGCCCAGGTCCCGCCTCCCGCCACCCCCCTCCCACCAATCCCCATCCCAATGCGAGGGAAGCACTGTGCAGGTGCAACAGAACTGGCGCTGCCAGCAGCGCCAGTCCTGTTGCTTTAGTGCCAAAACGGGGTGCTGCTAGGCGCTCCCACATCGGTGCTAATGGCGGAGCGCCAATGCAACAATGTTGCATCAGCACTCTGCCCCCTCTAGGATTGTGCTGTGTGAGCTGATAGGCAGGAACCTGTGTCCTTTTTATCAATGTACCATTCAAGATATATTTTATATCATTAAAAAATGATTTTTTTTGTACTTTCTAGGTAAAAGCTTAGATTTTTATTAGTGTGCTGTCTCAGAAGAATGAGATCCAGTCCTACCAGGAACCTATTTGAAGGGGTGGGGAAACAACTTTGTGATAGAAGAAGAAAAAAATACCCAATTCTGTAGCTCTGTCTTTAATCTTCCTTGGATCGCTAGGCCACTGCAGGGGCGTTTCTAGGGTGTGGCGGGGGTGGCACGAGCCATGGGCGCCATCTTGCGGGGGGGCGCCATTCGCTTGGCGCCCGCCCCCCCAGAATGGCGCCCACGGCCCGCCCACTCCCGACCAGACCCTGCGCCGCATTCTCCTCGCTCCGGCTGGCCCAGCCGGAGCGAGGAGAACGCGGCGCTGCCACCCGGCGCCCCCTCCCGCTTCTCAAGGGGAAGGGGGCGGGGCACTGGGCGGCGCCGCGTTCTGTTCGCGCCTGCCGGCTAAATTAGTGCCCTTTAAAGTGCCCTTTAAACTTTAAAGTGCCCGCGCGTCCCGGCAGAAAGAGCGGGGAGCGGGCACTGCTGCGCTCTCCGGGGCGGGGGTTTAAAGCGCGCTTTAAACCCCCGCCCCGGAGAGCGCGCCTCAGCAGCTTCCCTCCTGGCTCGGAGGGCGGCTACTCCCCGCCCTCCGAGCCAGGAGGGAAGCCACACCCCCGCAGTGTCATGACGTTGTGACGTCATGATGTCGCGGGGGGGCGCCCTTTCAGCCCCTGCCATGGGCGCGGTTCTAATTAGAACCGCCCCTGGGCCACTGTGATGGAAATTGATTCATTCATTCATTCATTCATTCATTCATTCATTTCTGACCTAGGAAGTGAATATAAACCAGACATCTCTGAATGTGAAGGATTTGTATTCCCACCTTCAGTAACTTTTACCCTTGGCAGGCTATTCCACAGTAGGTCAACTGAATTATTGAGAAGAAGAACAGCTTATAATCATGGTGTTGTTTGAGCAGAGGCTGGATGGTGTTTAACACTCCAGGCCTGTGCACCAATGTGTAAAAAAGAATACTTAGTAATCCAAGCACTAACAGAAAGCAATGGCCTGTTCCTTCATGCTGAGACCTAGCCCATTCCTTGTGCTGCACAGGTTTGGACAGACCACTGCTTGGCTTCCGGCACAGCCAGGCACCCTGTCTAGAACAGTGATTTTCAAACTTTCTAGCACCGGGATCCAGTTTTTAGAATGACAATCTATCTGAGACCCACTGGAAGTGATGTTATGGCCAGAAGTGCCATCATTGTGATGCCAGAATCTGCTGCTTTCCTGAGAAGGCAGCAATAACTCGGGTTCTTTCTCAGTCATTTTCCAATAGCAAAGGGAATCAGAAAGAAAAAAAAGCCTGTTTACAACTTTGACACAAGCAAAACAACCACACAGGGCTGCCCCAGTATCCCCTGATCCACTGATTCTGTATCAAAGGTTTCAGATATCCATGAATACTACGGATGCTGGGATGCCTTATTAAAAAGATAGGGGACCACTAAGCAAATCTATCTTTTTTTTTACCTTGTTGCAGCAAAACCACTGACGTTCACCTATTTTTAAAAAGACATCCCCAGTATCCCCAGTTCATCCACAGGAGGTGGAGTGGGGTGTCTGCAATGGAACCACAGCAGATACCAGGGCACGCCTATAATGCAAATTGGATTGGGATAAGGGTGACGGAGCTGAACCAAGATCAGAGGACGGTCTTCTTGGGCTCTCTCAGCTGGTTGTGCCCCATTTTCACTGAAGGCACTGAACACATTTTAGCAGCATCAGCAAAAGCCATTGCTTGTGACACTGTAATAAGATATTCAAGGTATTCAAGGCATTCATTCAAGGTATTCATTTACCAGAGAAAGTGGTATGCTTGGAGCTCAGCACCATGCATGGAAATAATCATCTTTTGGAAGAAGTAAATCTGGATCCACTGTAAGAGATTAACTGCAGTTTAAATCCCCCAAATTCTAGAGTTCCCACTGCTACTTATTTTGGCTCAGAGGTGAAACTTAGTATCAAGAAGGATTAATTGAGTTGCCTTGTTTTTCATTAAGACTAGCCACAGTGTGCATCTTCCCCTTGCATATGAATGTGCAATTCATATTCATTCAAACATCAGTGCTCCATCAGAGGAACATGACACAACAGGAGATGATAACCTCGACAGGAAAAGGACAGCCTCTTCATTCAGCTGTCAAGATTAGGTTGTCGTACAAGCGCATTGTGAATAAACGATGATTTATACACAAATTTACATGTCATAAGCACGGGTCATGGGTGTCATCTGTAGTGAATGTTGGTGTCATTCAGTGTACATACATATGTACACTCCTTGCATGATTATCTACATGTTGAATTATGCTTCAGTTTAGGTTGAATTGATGATAAGTAAGAGGAAATTGTTGATCTATAAACACGTTACTGGTTATAAATTACACTGAACGAGATGATTGCCTTCTGTTTGTCCATTCGGAAGGCAAGCTGGCCAATCTGATGTCATAAAGGCAGTGATGTCATGCAGGGGGAACGCGGGGGAACTCAGTTCCACTAGTTAAAATTAGGGCTGACTCCGCCCACTTCACTCTCCCTCCTCCCCCCTCCCAATTCCTCTGCAAAGAGATTTTCTTCTTGGTTGGCTGGCACTCAGAGGGTTAAAGGGAGCGACTCCAGATTCCTAGGGGGGGGGGCAAAGGCAGTGATGTCATTCAGGGGGAATGGACCAGAATGGGATCCTAACGGGCTCCGTGGCTGGTTCCGTGTTCCCGACAAGTGCCAATCAAAAGTGAGTTCCTGTTCCTAAATCATTTGAATGACACCACTGCATAAAGGTGAACAGAGTTAGCATCTCCGTGATGCTGTGCAATGAGAGCAGGAATCCATCGCAGCGCTGAGCACGGAGAGTTTCCCGTTGTTAACAGCTTAGGGCCCAATCCTATCCAACGTTCCAGTGCCACTGTAGTCACAACGCATCCTCAAAGTAAGGGAACAAATGTTTCCCTTGAGAAGATCCCCCTGACTGCACTGCCACTGCAAGATGTGTTGCACCCCCCATTGGCACGGCTACATCAGCACTCAAAAGTTGGATAGGATTGGGCTCTTAGTTTCTTTTAACAGCAGCATGCAAAAATTATATTCATGGCTACACAGGAGGTGTGAGCTAATGGTTGAGCTGCTGGTACTGCCAGAAGCCGAGCAGGAGAATGAATCTGTGGTCTTGTTTTTAGATGGGAGACCTTGACGACCTTGAAAACTTGTCCAGGCTTGACTTACTATTGCCTGCTGGAACTCAACAGCATGCAACCACAGAAGAGAACCACACTGAGAAGGCTACATCTGGGACTGAGGATTTGGTGAATCGCAGAATACTGTATATATGTAAAAACCCATTGAAAGATGGTGGTTCAAAAAGCTGCCCATGTAAGCTGCCTTGGGCATTTGGTTTGGCATAGGAAAGGCAGGGTATAAATTCTTCAGGTAAATAAAATAAATACATAAATAATGCCTGCAAACACACTAAGGGCGCAATCCTAAACTGAGTTAGGCCGGCATAAGCTAAGTCAACAATGTTTGGCAAGCACAAGGGACACCATAAAGTATGTTTGGACCACTCACGGAGTCAGAGAGGCCAGCACACAGACGTACACCATCCTCCTTGACTCCGAGAGTGGTCAAACATGCTTCATGGTGGCCCTTGTGCTGACCAAACATTGCTGGTTTAGTTTATGCCAGCCTAACTCCAGTTTAGGACTGCACTCTAAAACACCACGTGCCTCTAAAACAGGATCCTATAGGCTCCCTTTTGAGTGCCACCTGTCATCACTTCTGAAGTCTGAAGTCTTCTTCAGTGTGCCCAATGTGTATAAAATCATCCTGAGCTGGTCCAGAAGTCCAGTTGCCCAGCTGTGATCCTAAACTGATAATCTTGGGAATAACAACTGCACTGTAAGAAGCAATGCCCCCCCCCATTAAATATACATTGGTGTAAGAGAGGAGCGCAAAATCCCCATTTCAGAACACACAACTGAGATGTCAATGTGGGTTTCCTCGATTGTTCCATTTGATTTACAGTACCTACCTTAGGCCTTATGCATTGGTACAATGACCGTAATGCAAAAGCGGACATTCTTTTGCACGAAAGAGAGAAACAGTCCTTCCGCTTGTCACCATCTCCCCAGCTGACCAGCAAGTGCAGATTCCACCACTAGGGGGAGAACTAAGTGCTGGAATTGGAACGCTTCTTCTCCCTGTACAAATGCCCTGCTGGCAACCTTTAAATGTCTCAACCAGAGTGGGTAGGTGTTAGTGCAAACGCCTCCACGCAATTCAATTGCTGTCGAATCACAGAAAGAAAGAGGTGGTTTCTAAGGAAACCAGAACCCAAACCATTTTGGGCTTCCGAGGACAAAACCAATATCGGGAACAAATCTGAAGGCAGTGCATCTCGCAGAACACAAATGCAACGTGCTGCCTGCACAAAGCTCCACTCGCTTTGAAGGGAACCATCTTCCATTGCATCGAGCTGGCACTGCAGTTGCCCAGCCCTCAGGTGTGAATGGGGTGGGTTGCGGCTCCATAAGGAATGGTAGACAGTGTGAAGCATAATCCCAGGCACGATCCTTTCAGTGGCCTGAGCAGCAGCTGTGATTTCCTATTGACTGTTGAGATCTTATCCTGTTCAGAACCTGGACGGCATGTAGAGTGGAAAATGAGCCTCATAGTCAGAGGCATAGCTGAGAGGGTGCAGGGGGGCAACTGCAGCAGGCAACAAGCTTTAGAGGGACAACAAACTGAGTTTGACACTAGTGGCCAAAATTGTGAAACCGTTGTTATATATGAATAGCATCATGTTATATATCATTGGAAAGGTAATTTAACGCAGAATGCAATGAAATAAACTGGAGTGTAATATGTATACGCTATCAAAAGTTATGGCCACAAAAAACAGAAAATGGTAATACAATTGTCATGTAAAAATTGCAGTTTGTTAACGTCACGTTTTTTAGGGAAAATGCTGTCATTTATTTTTAAGAATTTATACACCGCTTTTCCCATGCCAAAGCAAATGCCCAAGGCAGCTTACATGAGCAGGCTTGTCTAAACCACCATTTTTCAATGGTTTTTTTGGGTTGTTTTTTTTTACAAATGTACAGTATTCTGTGATTCACCAAATCCTCAGGCCCAGATGAAGCCTTCACAGTGTGGTTCTCTCCTCTGGCCATGTGACATTGAGCTTCAGCAGGTGATCGTAAATCCAGCCTGGACAGGTCCTCAAGATTGGAGTCCGTGCTTTTGCAGGCTGGCCTTCTCACAACATTCCTGCACTGGCTAATCAGCTCCACAGTGACTCCATTCTGCCACAACAGGTACTGCAGCTTGTCCTAGCCTGGCGTTCTGTCTCCCATCCAAAAATACACCATAGATTCTCCTGCTTAGCTTCAGGCAGTACCAGCCGTTCAACCATCAGTCCGCACCTCTTGCCCATGTTATATATCATTCGATATTCAGTATAATTTCAGGAAGAATGCAATGAAACAAATTGGAATGTAAGATCTTTATTCTATCAAACGTTATGGCCAAAAAAAAAAAAACAGAAAATGAAAATATAAAGGCGAAGTCACTTCCTGCTGTGATGTCATTTTGTGGGCATCATTTTGTCCTCTGCACTGGACTACACCTTCATTAGCTACGCCACTGCTCATAATGAGGGTGGCCGTGTCCTAATTGTTTGGAAAGGGAGCACTAGGCACTGCAGAGCCAGTATCATTACAATTACATCTTATCTATGGAATGCCTTCAATTACGGACTTGACAGTTCAAATCTAAAGAAGATTGGAACAATCAGCCTCTGCCAGAAAGCCCATGATTGAGCATCAAGGGTGGGTCTCTTTTGCTTACATGGGTTAATACCAGTGATGTCATGCACCCACTACGCACCACTACGCGAGTACCGGTTTCTAGAAGTTGAGCTGGCCTAAATCATTATTTGTTTGGCATTTGGACAAGTGCCAATCAAAAGTGAGTACCGGTTTCTAAATCATTTGGATGACACCACTGGTTAATACCGTCAAGCATGTTTAGCTGGGATTATCATCAGTGGAAGAATTGCCAGGATTAAACAAATCCTATTGATGTTCCTTTATCACTGGAGATATTGTATTTGGCGATGCAGCCAGGGGTGTAGTTAAAGAAGTTCAGGGGGGAGCAATTGCACTGGGCAACAAGCTTTAGGGGGGCAACAAGCTGAGCTCAGCATTAGTGGCCAAAGTTGTGCAAATGTTGGTGATTGTGAATAATACCATCATGTTATAAATCATTGGAAAGGTAACTTAATGCAGAATGCAATGAAACAAACCAGAGTGTCATATCATTGCAAAAGTTATGGCAAAAAAAACCGACCACAAAAATACAACTGTCATGTAAATAGTGCATTTTGTTAAAATCTGGGTTTTTAGGAATACTACTGTCATGTTATAAACCACATGATGCAGAATTTCATGCAGAATGCAATGAAACGAACTGGAGGGTAATATCATAATGCTATCAAAGGTTATGGCCAAAAAACTGAAAAGGAAAATTGCTGGCATAGATAACTTTTAAAGTCGACAAAAGAAAGGGAGGAGCCATGAATGCCACCCTGAGCTTCCTGCTGTGATGTCACAACTTCCTGTGATGTCATCATTTCCAGGGTATCATTTTGCTCTTGGCACCGGGCTACATTTTCATTAGCTACGCCAGTGGATGTGACCATCACGGCCCTACAAGGTCAGACCACGAGCCTTTTCTTATACGCGTCTTCTGCCAGCGCAATTTGGCTGGCGGTAGCAGATGGCGCAGGCTGCTCATTCAGCATCTCAGCCCAAAATCAGAGATCTGGCAACGCTGTCCGTAGCAAGGATTGTATTACTGAATTACTGAACAAAACTTGCCGCGATTGTTCCTGGATAGGAAGCACCTGCGGCATTTGCAATGCACCAAGCATCCATTCAAAGCACCGCTGGGACTTTGGCAATCCTTTTCTGCAAAACGCCTGCTGATGAAGAGCCGCAGCTTTCATGCGTCCCAAAGCTTTGAGGTCTGTGCGCATGTCAGCCGTCTGGCCTCACTTTGCACCCTGACTAATTCACAGCTGCTGCAAGGCAACATTAAGCTGCCAGGCTGGTGTACAAAAGACCCTCCTTGATTAAGCAGAATCGAAGTTATCATTTTGCAAACTGCCGGCCCCGAATGTGTCTTTCTGCTGGTGCCGACATGCGCAGGCACCTCAGGAACTGCATCTGAGTGTGCGCATTTAGGCCCTGGAGGAGCAGCATTGGCAGACCCCAAGCCTTACATTGAATCAAGGAGGTTATATCTCTGACTTGGCTTACCACTTCCCAAGGACGGGGAAGGAGTCAATGGAAACGATCGGTTTTACAGTCCCATCAGTGCTCGGGGGAGATTCATATTGGTTGGCTTCCAGTCACTTGGCGGCATGGAATGTCTGTGGCTGTGAGCCAAGATGGGAAAGAAAAGCACCTTCAGACGTGCAACCCGAAATATTATGCCATGGAGTGAGTTTGTTTTTTCAAAAGGGGAACAAAAAGGGTTCCTGTGTAGTGGCCAATGGCACAGCTCAGTGGGGAAGGAAGAGGGAGGTGAGGGTGGAAGGTGCAACAACAGAAACTTTATTGTGGGGATTAATTGACCAATACTAAGGAAAGGGAATCAAAACAAAACCATGCAAATAATGGGACTATTCATTTACAGCCAGGTTGTAAGGGCACACCAGTGCTATAGGGCAGAGGATGCAAAAGAGAGAAGATGGGAGGAGAAAGGTAGTACAAAAGGGGGCGCATAATTGTGCAAGCACAGAGCGGGAGAAGAGGCAGATGTGTGGATTTCCGTGGCGCTATGAGATTGGGGGTTTGGGGATGCAGGAAAGCTGGGAGGAATAGGACAAGAGCTTCCATAGCAAAAGGCAGTGGCTGGAGAGCTCTGTAGCCTTAATGTAACCAGGCAAGGAACTTGGAGCAACAAATGAGCTGTCCAGCAGCATTTCAGGAGCAGAAGCTGGTTTGCAGGGCAAGGCAAGGCGCTTCTCCAAGGAGAAGGCTGCTACTCTTGAGATCCTGGGGTGGTGATGTCTAGACATCTTGATGGACATCTTGATGGGTGGGGCACTGGATCCCTCAAAAACACCATTTCCTTGGGTAGGGTAGCCTTGAGAGGTCCTACTTTATGCTGTATCCCTGGTGGGTATAGCCCACACTTGGTCACTTCTCCAGGGACCACACACATCCCTGCTTGGTTGGTTTTTCTGAATTCCATGCTCTTTCCTAAGAGAGCTTCCAAACACATACGAGTAACCTCTCATTGAAGCAAACTCAGAGCACAATCCTAACCTAGAGTTAAGCAGGCACAGTTAGCAATGTTTAGCTGGCACTAGGGCCACCGTAAAATGTGTTTGGACCATTCTTAGAATCAGGGAGGATGGTGCACATCTGTGCGCTGGCCTCTCTGACTTTGAGAATAGTCAAACATTCTTTACCGTGTCCCTTGTGCAGGCCAAACCTTGCTGGCCTAACTGTGCTGGCCTAACCCCAGGATAGGATTGTGCCTTCAGTCTCATAATGTATCTGTGTATTCACATAGATGGACACACCTTGTAGCTGCTTTCTCCTGACATGCGGGAGGAAGCACAATGAAACCTGTGAAGAATGAAACCTGTTGGAACAAAAAGAGCTGGAACTCAGGCGAGGAGGAAGGACGGTGCGCAAGGGAAGGCGGGAAAGGAAGGGGGAGAGGTGCATTTAGATTCAGTTCTCAGCTGATTCTTATTAGCAGCCCAACTAAGTAATGCCTTAAGTTTGCTGCATGGTTTATTTTATTGATCCGCTCCTTGAGTGCTTTATAAAAAACGATTAGCGAAGTCTCAAGGGGAGACGATGATCATTAATAATCAGCATGGCCAAATATAGACATTGTGTTTTGGGAACTGTGCTGAAAGGCGAAAGAGACAGAAGCCCCCCCCCCCTCTCCACAAGAACTGGGCTCGGGTGGCATTTCTGCTTCAGGATACAGGACTCAAGAATGGCCCGGCCACAAATGGCCTCTCTTGTTGCCCTGTCTTCTCCCCCCCTCTCCATCTCCATGTCCAACAGATCCAGCACCACATGTGGAGCTGAAGGCAATGTCCTGGACCAGCTGCCAACCTTCGTTGACCGCTCAAGCTTCATGGTATTCAACTGTCAGCCCAACACTTTGGGTTAAGTTGCTGCTGCCCCAACTATAGTGTCCCTACAGGGAGGGGTGGAGTGCTAAGTTTTGCAAGGAGCCTTACCTTGCCATGCAAATTGCTCCTCTCTCTTGCCACCTTAGCCGACAAGCAAAACCAAGGCATTGCTTTCCCTGTGAGGATTGGCTACAGTGGCGAGGGAGAGGAACGATTTACACGGAAAGGAGCAGTGCCTTGCAAAATGTACCACTCCGCCTCCCAGTAGGAAGGGGGTAGGCTACTGACCTCAATCCCCCAACCCCCAAAATTGGACCCTAAAGAGCTTCCTCCGTGAGTTGCCTTCTTGAGCATCTCCCTTTGGGAGAGAAAAGGTGGGGCACAAGTGTTGTCCATAGATATATGCTGAAGGACAGAGTCAGGCTGCAATCCTATCCACACTTACCTGGGAGTAACCCTCATTGACTGAGTAGCCATGCATAGGATTGGGCTTTAAGTCTGTGCTCATATATTCCCCTCTGTCAATTTCGTATTTGGTTCATTGGGGGGGGAGGGGGTGCGAGGGGAGGCAGGCTGAGAAATGGGGAATCTGCCAGTCTCTCTCCCCCCCCATCATATTGTTGTTTTTGAACAATAAAGCATCATAATCATTCCCTGGTACCGAAGCCAGAGTTGCCCTTCCCTGCTGAGCGGCTTATCTTCTGCAATTAGCACTTCCTCCCCTATCTGATAGAAGAGATGGGCTCAGCGCTCCTGATTAATTGCAGAGTATTTGCTTTCTTTTCCACTTCTGTGGCCCGGAATTAATTAGTTTATCCTGCTTATTCCTTTCATGGACCAAAGAGTTCTTTGTGTTCTTTTCCTCATTTTTTAATAAATATATATATAAAAGCCTGCTGAACAAAGGGATAAAGGTAAAGGTTTCCCCACGACTGAATGGTCTAGTCGTGACCGACTGTAGGGGGCGGTGCTCATCTCTGTTTCTAAGCCTATAGAGCCGGCATTTGTCCGAGGACAAGTTTCCATGGTCATGTGGCCAGCATGACTATACACCATTGCGCACGGAACGCCGTTCCCTTCCCACTGAAGTGGTCCCTATTTATCTACTCCTATTTAGGTGCTTTTGAACTGCTAGGTTGTCAGGAGCTGGGACAAGCAACAGGAGCTCACTCCGTCGCGTGGTCTCAAACTCCCAACCTTCTGGTCAGAAAGGCCAGCAGCAGCAGTTTAACCCACTGCACCACCATGTCCCTTGCAAACAGAGGGATAGAAAGCACCAAAAAGACAAAGTCAGCACTGCTTTCCTAATGCTGAAAATATCCAATCATCTCTTCCTTATCCGTCGTATTGATCATGCTAATATTTCCCCACCTTTAATATTAGGTATGTCCACTCAGAAGGCAAATTGACCTTCTGGATTTTGTCTGGATTGGAAGATGAACCCAAAGACAACCTGATGAAAATCTGCAGAGTCACGTTTGTTCCTCTTTGGTTGCATTAGAATGGGGGTAGACTGAAGGTAGCAGCCACTTTCTGGTGACTTGCGTCTTCTAACTACTGGGGATTTGTGCAATGAGCGCTGGACCAAGTGGATCCAGCCTGGCACATCTCATCTTTTTTAAGCAAGAGTGTGTGCAGTACTTAGGATCACTTGACACCTATGAGTTGAGTGTTGTGGTTCCTAGTGGGCACTCTTTTGTGTTACACATCAATAGACTACAGGGGTTCTAATATTTTTAAGAAGTAGATACCATAGATACCCAGCTGGAAGATAAGAAATTTGCAAATAAATGAGCTGTAAATTGCCTCCTCCTCTTATTTCAGGGTCAGTCAGGGGTCAGGGTAGTTCAGGGATGTCAGCTGCCTGTTGATTGCCTGCAAAGTGTCTGTGGACCATCTTGTATGCTTTCAGAGAGTTTCCAAGCTTTAGGGCGCAATCCTAAACAGCGCCGGACTGGCGAGGCCAACGGGCCAGCGCCATATCTGATGCTGTTTAGGAGAGGCTGGAGCCTCCTCGCGGCAAGGGAGCATGCACTCCCTTACCGTAGGGGAGGCTATGTGCTCCTCAGATCTGCACCCACTAAAGAGCGAGCACAGATCCGAGGAAACCGCATGGCCCAAATTGGGGCCACGCGGCCTCGCTGACGGGTTTAAGATGTGGCCATACGGCCACCTCCCAAGCCCACCCAGGTCCCCCCTGCCGCCTCCCCCCTCCCACCAATTCCCATCCCAATATGGGACAGAGAATCCCTCGTGCTGGCCGACTTTGGCTGGTGCGAGGGAAGCACTGCGTGAGCGCAACAGGACCAGAGCAGCAGCCGGTCCTGTTGCTTTAGCGCTGACATGGGGGTGCTGGTAGGCGCTCCTGTGTTGGCGCTAATGGTGGAGCGCCGATGCAACAATGTTGCGTCAGTGCTCCGCCCCCTCTAGGATTGCGCTGTTAATTACACACTGAACTGTCCTTGGCTCACTGCTTCGCTGTTTATATTGGTCCTGAGCATGCTGTTAAACCTATGTTTCTTCCTGCAGTATGAATCTATTTTTTCCCCACATCAATGCTATCTGTTTTGTGTCATTATTTGGGGGGGGTGTTTTATGCTCCTCTTCACAAGCACCATTTCCCTCACTCCCCCCTTGCTGCAGCGATTGGCTCCTGACCTGCTCAATGTGGGAGAAACAAGAGAGTGTAAAATCAGACAAAATAATAGTCAGACACCCCCTTAAGTTTTACCCCCTGATTTATCTGAGGGTCGTACAATATCCCATTATTTTGGCTCAAAACCTGCCCTCGACATCTGTGGAAAAGAAGAAAAGGAGGGTGAATTTTTTCTCAATGTATTTAGCCACTTGTTAACTATAAATATTCTCAGGGAAACGGAAATCCATATTGGGTGAATCATCAATTAATTTATATAAATCAGCTCTGGCAATATTTATGTCTCAGTGATACATGCGGGAGACGGAAAGAGCAAAGTGGTGGTGGGGAGGGAAACAATTCAGGAAGAAAATAAAGCTGGACGCAAGAGACAGCATGATGAGAGCACATCATCCACATGGATTGGGAGGCAGCATTTGTGCAAGCAGTCGGGCTTGGATTTTTAGCTTTTTTTTTTTTTTTGCTCAAGCCCCGGAGGCCCTTACTCAGCATAATATAGCTAGCCAAGTGAGCGCGATGCTTTTAAAAGGCTCTGGCAGCTCTTTCATTAAAAGCCTGACCGCAAGGCGAGGTTATAAATAATTTGATATTAAAACACACATTTAAAAAAAAGGGGGGTGAGGGAGATCATTTTCAAGGCACGGAATAATTATTTGGGTGTATGAGTCTAGCTCCAGGCTTTTCCGCGCACACCAAAATGTCACAGGGCAGGGAAGAGTGAAAATGAGAGGAGGCACGGCTATGCTTATCCGGGGTGTGTGTGTGTGTGTGTGTGTGTGTGTGTGTGTGTGTGTGTGTGTGTGTGTGTG
>JAJKFI010000095.1:3894858-3906893 GCA_029204185.1 Lerista edwardsae
GTGTGTGTGTGTGTGTGTGTGTGTGTGTGTGTGTGTGTGTGTGTGTGACACACCACGAAGCCCACAAGCAGCGCTTGGCCGTGCAGTACCTAGAGGACCTGCAAGGTGCTCTGGCTCCAAACCAAGCCAGGCTGGTTTCCAGGGAGAGCAATTCGGCCCCTGTGCAGGGCTTCCCGGCACCACTGAAATGTGTGGTCTGCTGGAAGGTTCTCCTCTCTTCTGTTGATCTCAAACCAACAACTCCTGGTTGTTCCAGCATCACCAACCATGAAACCCAGCCAACCTCCTGCTAGCCTCTAGCAGCCCCATTCCTAAGCTGCCCGGCTCCCGTAGGAGCAGCAGCAGTGCCTGAAGTGCTACCGCTACATCCAATGGGAGCTGCGGCAGCCATCAGCTGGGGCAAGGAGACAGACATCCACTTCCCTCAGAGCACAATCCTAAGCTTCACTGGAGTAGTGAGCCCGGCAGGCCTGTGCTGAATCCAGCGCAGCTTTGGAGCACTGGGGAGTCTCCCCAGGGCATCTTCACACCCTTGCCCCAGGGGAGTCTCCAGCCTCCCCTATGGGTCCCTTAGATCTATTCTTGTTGTACAGCAGGCACAGAGCCGAGGAAGGCACATGGCCCCGAATCAGGGCCACGTGGCCTGGGGAGTGCCAGCCCCACCCGCCTCCTCAGGCCAGCACACCGGCTCACCCCTGTTCAGTTCCAAGGCACTTAGGCCAGACGCCAACGCCACTTCCTGCAGCAAGGAGTTCCACAAATCAATTAACCACTGGGTAAAAAAGTATTTCTTTTTATCTGTTCTAGCTCTCCCAGCACTCAATTTTAGGGGATGCCCCCTGGTCCTGGTGTTGTGAGACTGGGCAAAGAGCATCCCTCTATCCATCCCATGCATGATTTTGTATGTCTCAATCATGTCCCCTCTCAGGCACCTTTTTTCTAGACTAAAGAGCCCCCAAACATGCGCCAGACTTTTTACTGCAGTTGCACTGAGCTGCTGCCACCAATGCAGAACACTCTGTACGGCTTGTGGGGTGCCGTGGTGGATAGCGTAGATTTTGAATTTGCTGCCTCTGTGACACGGCACTCACTTTCCCCCAGTCAACGTCCGCCTGCATTTTTGTGTGAGAGCTGTTTGCAGAAGAGCTACAGTTTGACTGAGCTTCCTGTATCCAAGCTTTTGGATATTTTGGCTTCGACTCGAGGCCAATTCCATGCTTGGGGTCATTAAAAAAGGGGTTGAGAATAAAACAGCCAATATTATCATGCCATTGTACAAATCAATGGTAAGGCCACACCTGGAATATTGTGTCCAGTTCTGGTCGCCGCATCTCAAAAAGGACATAGTGGAGTTGGAAAAGCTGCAGAAGAGAGCGACAAAAATGATTACGGGGCTGGGGCACCTCCCTTATGAAGAAAGACTGCAGCGTTTGGGGCTCTTCAGTCTAGAAAAAAGGCGCCTGAGGGGGGACATGATTGAGACATACAAAATTATGCATGGAAGGGATAAAGTCGATAGAGGGATGTTCTTTTCCCTCTCTCAAAACACCAGAACCAGGGGGCATCCACTAAAGCTGAGGGTTGGGAGAGTTAAAACAGATAAAAGGAAGTACTTTTTTACCCACCGGGTAGTTAATCTGTGGAACTCCTTGCCACAGGAGGTGGTGATGGCATCTGGTCTTGATGCCTTTAAGAGGGGATTGGACAGATTTCTGGAGGAAAGGTCCATCATGGGCTATAGGCAATGATGGATTGTGCAACCTTCTTACAAAGGTGGTGGGCTACTGGTACCGGGTGCAAGGGAGTGGCAACAGGATGTAAGCATCTTGTTGTTACATGCCTCCCTGGGGCACCTGGTGGGCCGCTGTGAGATACAGGAAGCTGGACTAGATGGGCCTTTGGCCTGATCCAGCAGGGCTCTTCTTATGTTCTTATGTTCTTATGTTCTTATGAGCTTTCTCCATTTGGTTCGCAGTAGTTCAGGCTTTCTCCAGGATGAGATGTGATTTCAGAAGGAAGCATCTCTCTCAGACGCAGCATACTTGTTTTCTCAATAAACTGATCGCTGGTAATCGCAGCTGCCACCTTTCCAGAGTCACACGGAATAATCAGATCTTTTGGAGCAGCAATATAATAGCAAGGTGCATCTCCCGGTTTCCGTTCACGCTGGCAAAATGTGTAGCAATTAGTTACCACTTTCCCTTTTGACATTAAAACAATCTTCAGTGCCATCTCCTACTTATCCTCTGCAAGGCGAAAGGTGGGGGAAACACATTGCCCTTATGCTCCAAAGGAAGAATGAGCAATGCATCCACTCTTTTCTTACTCAGAGACCTTTTTATAATCAACTGCAAGCAGGTGATTCTCAAACACGGGGGTCCGAGAGGTGAAACCAGGTGGCAGATCACCTGGGCTTTGAAGAAAAGATGTGGCTGAGTTCTGAGTTCTGAGTTCTGAGTATTTGTAATTAAGACTTAATCCAGTGTTCAGAATGCCTGGGATTAATCACAGTCTGATAGTCCATACAAGGCCCAAAGGGCAAAGATAATTCTTAAGGGACAGACAGTGGTCTGTTTGTGACCGTACACCGAGAAGGAACTTCAGCATTCAACCCTGACTTTTGTTAAGACCACTCTGTGTTCCTCTTCTTGGACGCTGCTTCAAGTTGAGAAGTAAAAGTATCATCCATGTTTCATAATGTTGGGCCAGGTGATTGAGCCAGAAGTTGCCTAAACAAGATTTTTTTTTGGGGGGGGGGACTCATATGCCCTATAACCAGCCCAGGGCCCATATGAGTCATGAACATTCAGCAAGGTCTGTCCTCCAGCACTTCCAGTTCAAGGCAACAAGGCACACATCCTCTGCTACCAGCCTGGGACCACAGTAATAGCCTCTAAGAACAATGGACAAACTCTTAACTTTAAAACTCCCCATGCATAACTAGCCCCAACTACAGGGATCTATCCCAAAGCTATAAAGCTTACCTTTAAACTGATAGAGTGCCCAAGCTGCCAAACTGAATTTAGTTTGGTTCCAAATACTCACAAGCAAAGCTTATAGATTATAATTTATTAAGAAAACAAGCCGTTACCAAAACTAGGAACAGCTTAAAAAACTAACAGAGACTTAACAAAGGTACACTTCAAAATAACAAAACTATATGCCTAACTCTAGGCCAGGCCCTAGTACCTTCAAGGTTGCTAGCCTTGCTGGTTCACCTCCTTCTTGGTCCAAGCAGGCAGTAGGTCCATGCTGGGCATCTTGGACAGGCTTGGAGGAGGTGATCTGTAGGTTTGGAGATTTGAAGTTCTCTGAAGGTTGATGGTCTTGATGGTGCCTTGATGGTGGTCTTGATGGTCTGTGTGCTGCTCTGCACCCCAGAACTGGGTATCTTTATACCTCTCTAGCACAATCAATTATCCAATCAGGATAAAGGTCGGCCAATTCCTGATGGGGTGATGAAATGTTCGGAGGTCGCAGAATGGTCGGAAAAGGGTATGTATGCATAACACTGAACCTAAGTTCAGTTGTGCGGAAGCTTCCTGATTGCAGCACTAGCTAGATAGAACCTTCCTGATTTGTTCTTCCTGACCCCCAGCTATGATCTCACACCTTTCTGTAGAAACAAAGCAGATAGGAAATTAGGAAGTGAGCTGATTACCACCAGCTGGTATTTTAGCAGCTTCAGTTCTTTCCCACAAAATGGAGTCATGTTGACAAAATGGAGTCAAACCGTGGCCTAGCCTTCTTTTGCTTTTTACAGGGGGTATAATGAAATATAGGCAAACATGGCTGCTTCACTCCATTTCTGTTTCCTATGCTGTCAAGACTACGTCCCGGTTTTAATTCAGAAGCTGAATTAAATCCAGACTAAATTTGGAGAGCAGCCAAGATGAGACAAAACACAATATGTGTTTAAAAGAATATGGTTTATTGGCATGCCATAGATGCATTAGGCTAAAGAAAGCTTACAACAAGAAATTGATCAGGGATTCCTGACAGCAGCAGAAGGTCTCCGAGGGGGCAGGTTAAAAGGCACAGGTGTTCCTGAAGTTTTACTATCAAAATGCAGTGTTTTGTGTTTTTATTCTGATATTTTAACACCGAAAAGGTGGCGTTTTGTGTTTTTTATGCATTTTTTAACAAAAGCTCACCCCTACACATAAAGAATGTAAAACGGGATGCTAATTTACAAGACAGGGATATCTTTTAAAAAATGTCAACTGAAGCACAGAGGCTCTAAATCAAATCTCAACCCAAACTTGCGACAATAGTCCAGCTCTGTCTTTCACAATGCTTATACTGTCAAGAAGGCCCTACATTAACGTTCAAGATCCAAAAAGAATATCAGGCCTAGATTCTAAAAACAAGGGCATTTCATCAGTGGCATAGCTAAGCCATTTGCCTCCTGGTGCAAAGATTTTTGTAGCGCCCCCCCCCCACAATGTAGCCCCTTGTAGCCTTGTGGCTGTTCTGAGTCATACAGACAAAATCAGCCCCAAAGTAGTCCCAGACTGTTGCCCCCACCAGCAGCCGGCAGCATGTAGCCTGATGCAGCTGCAACCTGCAGCACTTATGCAGCTACGCCACTGCATTTAATAATACCCGTGAAAATGAAGGCTTAGGGGGAGGGTGCGAGGTGGAAGATTCACACCTGCCTACTGTGAAAAACCAACAAGCCTCCAGGACATTATTTTCTAAAATGAACTACCCCCCCCCCCCCGCCCATCACACCACCCAAACCTCAGAAATCTGCTGCCCCTGCTTGGGAATGGCGTTTTCCGGGCTGCCTCCCTGCTGCTGCGCGCAATGTAGCAGCTGCCGCCGCCGACATAGCTCTGAAAGGCACAACATGAAGGCAGACACACAGGGCCATGGCAAAGCACAAGGCTCTCTTGCAGCCTTCCCTGCTGCGCGGAGCTCAACTGACAAGGCTGAGTTACCCGGGACCATCCAGTCGGGCAGGACGCCTGATCGGCCAGTGCTGGAAAGGGGCAGAGGGGTTTGCTGCAAGGAGAATCCTGGGCAAGGATCCAGCTCCCCGACAGCCTGGCAAGAGCCAGGCAAGCAGGAATAGGGACTGAGAGACACAGTTCTGACTCCTGGCAGGCACTGAGGTTAAAGCCATTCTGACTAGAACGAACCATTTGCCCAGCAGTGTCCTGGGTCTCCCTCTCTCTCTCTCTTTTAAGTTTGTTCTCAGGCAGATAGATGGCAAAAGTTGATCTCAGGCTAATTTGGGGTCACAGCCCCCCTGGCTATGCTCCTGATGATGACGCTCCCAGTTTGTCACAGTGTGCACCACGGCAGGCACCACACAACCACTCTGCATCTTACTTCCATGCTGCGAACGTGTGTGTGTGTGTGTGTGTGTGTGTGTGTGTGTGTGTGTTTCCTGCTCAAGGTCCCTAGGAACGTTCTGCCCAGTGGCCCAACTGAGACAGAGCTGTGGGCAAATGCTGCTAAATCAGCTCTCCCTCTTGCCCTCTGTCTTCGTACAGCTTCCAATGGAGCCCCAATGGAGGCAAAGGCCATGCAAGTGCTGGGGAGAGGGTGGTAGCACATGCTCAGGCCAGAGGTGCACACTGGTCCATGACGTCACCCAAGCCTGAGAACCACCAGCCCTGACAGCACAACAAGTTCTGTTGGTCTGTATTTCTGTCCTCTGGGGAGATATTGGGGTGGATTTCAATTGTCTTCACTTGCACACCTGTGCTAGATAGGCCCATCCAGACAATCCCCTCTGGCATTACGTGGCATCCCATGTGCACGTGGGATGATGTCCTCCGGCCATGTCTTTGATCACCCACATTCAGGTGTCCTTGCAAAGGGGTCTCACACGTTCGGCTCAGCGCAGTTGATGAAGGAGGCTAATTTTGAAGTTGCCGCAAGAATCACAACAGATCAGCACAATGTCCCTTTCTGACAGATGCATGGCCTTGTGCTATAAAACTGGTTTCACACATGTTCTCTCCAGGTGCCCCCTGGGAATTGTAGTTCTCTGGTGAGTTAGACCAGTTAGCTAAGAAAATTTGCAACACCTAAATGAACACCATGTCCCAAGGCCTTTTGGGGGTAGCCATGACAGTTACAGTGGTTAATAAAATAATGTTTGTCAAGTCAATCTGCCCTCAGAGAGAAGGAAAGAACTGCTTTGAGCTCGAGTTGCCATTGAATTTCACCTTGGGCCATGTCCTCCCATTTTTAGAATGTGAAAGGTTTGCAGGGATTTTGAGGAAAGCTGAAATAATCTGGATATGGTTTGGTAATTTTTTTGGGATGGTGGTGAGGGTACTATGTGCCGTGTTGCCGAAGCGAGGGAGAACTCACACAGACCAATGTGATCAATAATAAAGTTCTGCTTTATTGGTGAATACAGACTCATATTTATGGTTCAGTTTCACAAAGCATTTGTTTGTTAATTAACACATCAGAAGGCTGCATTGATTAACTCAGGAAGTTTCGGCAGATAAGACCAACAATGACTGACAAGATTTTACCAGGGTAAACAGACTTGGTAGACTCATACCTCATCGCACATGTTGTAAATCAATAACTACAATAAACAAGCTTAAATGGCTCTATTGACTGTTACTATCGTCTTTTCGTTTCGGCGCTTCCTGCCGTTTACATAGCATGTGTCAATCATCGTTAACCCGGAAAGTTTCAATCAACACTTGCAAATTGGTTAACAAGCTTAGGAGCGGTAGACCGGCAAACAAACTTAAACAGTTTCGCTGACAAGCTTAGGGGTTTGCTAACAGGCTTAAGGGTTTAAGGGTTTTATTAACTTTTCGCAATCTTCTTTCCGTCGTTAGCGCAGGATGTTCCGCTCCCGATCTCCTCACCCCGTCCACCATCGGGTTGCGCAAGGGTCAGCCGCGTCGCGAAATGGTTATTTGCTTGCAGCAGTCTCCCGGTTCGCTCTGGCCCATGCTCCCCCAATCCCATAGTCCCCAGCGAAAACCAATCTCTCCACAACACCTCCCCCTTTTCTTTTAAACAGCTGTTCGGAAGTCTTAGAGGCAACATTTTGGATACATTGAAAACAGCAAGGTCCAAATAAACACATTAAAATACATAGGACAATTATCATTAGTGCTGGTTGAAACATGTGCAGCAGCCAGGCTGGCAATCCTAGTGAATGGAACCAGTCTGCAACGGGGTCGGTCTGGATCCGGATTTTTTGCAAGTTTTGCGTTAGCCTTTTGAGTTTATTGACAACGGAATCCGAGTGATCGGAAAGATTAAAGCAACACAGACCTTCCAGTTCGTCACATCCGTGATTATGTATGGCAAGTAAATAGTCTATCGCAGCTCGGTTCTGAAGAACGGCTCGGCGCACCCCCCTGACATCCATGGCGATATCTGCGAGAACGCTAGCAGTTATATTTATTTGGTTTCGAGCCCAGCACGCCAGCCGGCGTATCTGATCTGCATTTATCCCCGCTTGGACTCCAGGCATGAGCCACGACGCGAAGACAATGGCAGTTGTGCTGCTGAGTTCTACCTTGTCATTACAATCAGCAGGCAAGGCAATATCGCGCCTAACTCTCCTCTTGATGAGGTCCTGTACGACAGTCATGTTCACAGTGTCTAGGTTTAAAAACACAAGTTTACCAATGTAACACGGACCCCCGACAGGCCGCCAGGGGATCCCAGTGAATGCACGGTTTTCACAAATCAAAAACACCCCAGGTGGCAATGCTCGGGGAGTGTGAATTTTTAGATCGATATATGCTGGCCGGGTATGAATGGCAGCATGCCATAGATCGTTCCCAGTGACATTAGTGTATTGCTCCCAGGTGGGTCTGCCTGGGGTTATGCTTTGGTAGTATGCGGCACCATCAAAAGCGATCATGCCCGTGCCGTTCACAAAATCCATCGGTCTTCCCGTGTTGGAACAGCCCTCAAACTGGGTGACATTTTGCTTTATCCCAGGGGGGACTGCCCATAATAGGTCAATCTCCTCCGGAGGATCTTGTGGGATCCGATGCAGGGCGCTAACTATGCTGGCCAACAAGCAAGCGGCTTTGTAGAACGGCCACTTCCTTTCTTTAGAAATACTGTCACAAGTGCATGCACAGTATGCGTCTTCTGGAGCTTTACACTCGAAAGACACTTGAGAAGGGTTTATGTAGGATTGCAACTCAGCCAGTAATTCCTGTGGGGTCATAGGCACTCCAATCATGCAGGATCGAAACGGATCTCCCGCCGCTGTCATCGCCAGGCAGACGTGGGTCTGGTTCAGTCGTTCTGCTAGCATCGCCCACAGGTTCTGCTTCCCCATCCGTAGGTGCTGCGTCTCGATCGCTTTGCTCTGATTCAGGATCGGGAGGATTGCAAGGAGGAGGAAGCAAATGCGGACGTACCCATTTCGCAGGAACCCATCGCGATCCATTTTCTGTGGAAATACAAGCATACCCTCTTCCCCACGTTATTAATTTGCATGGACCACCCCACGCATTTCTCCGTGGGTCGTAACACTCTACTACCACCTCCTCAGAAAATTCATTATTTGTTTTGCCATGGTGAAAATAAATAGGCTGTTTGTCTTGTAAAATTGGTCTTACGTTTACCCAGTTTAAAACATACATGGCTTTGGCTACCACCCCGAGAATGCCCAACTCCCCCTTTTCTTTTAAAAAGAGGGAAATATATCTTTTGACATCTTGATGTGTCCGTTCAATAATCCCTTGGCCAGTAGAATTGTAGGGAATTCCGAAGACATGTTTTACCCCCCATTGGCTCATAATTTGGGCTACGGAATTTGCATGATACGCAGGGGCATTGTCAGTTTTAATAGAGTCAGGTTTTCCTAAGACCGCAAATGCTTGAAGCCAATGCTGGATCGCAGCCTTTGCTGCTGTGGATGTTGCAGGCGTGCACCAGACAGCATGCGAATACGTGTCAACGGAAACGTGTAGAAACTTTATTCTCCCTAATGCTGGAAGCTCGGTAACGTCAGTCTGCCAAAGCTGCAAGGCTCGAGTCCCTCGGGGGTTGGTTCCTTGCGTTTGCAAGGGAGGAAGTCGTGCGCAGTCTGGGCAGGAGGCGACGATCCCTCGAGCGGTTGCCAATGGGATGTGGAATTGCTTTGCTAGCGTCTTTGCCGACTGATGAAAAAACTGGTGAGATTGACTAGGCAGCTGGCAGACGTAGACTTGGCTCACGCTGGTGTCAATCACGTTGTTCCCTGCAGTAAACGGGCCAGGTAGAGACTGATGGCTGCGCATGTGAGTAGCCCAGTACGGGTGAGATCGGAGCACGATGCAATGCTGCAGCGCTAGGAGGGTAGCGCTGATCTTACTGTCTGTGTGAAAATGCAGCAGAGCAAAGGGTAGCTTTAGCAAAATGCCATGCACGTATAGCGAATCCACTACCACGTTGACAGGTTCTGTAGGATGATCCTTAAATACTTTTAGCGTAGCTAAGAGCTCCAGCTGTTGGGCTGATCCGTGAGCAGTGTGCAAGCTGGTCTTCCAAACTCCTTTTTCTTCCCATGCGTAGCCGTAAGTTTGTGTTTTGGCACTTGCGTCTGCAAATAAAGTCTTTGCACCGAGTATCGGTTGATCCGATCGCAAAGGGCGCCACTGTAGTGGCAAATTCGTTGAGAAGAGGGGATCGGCAGGCAAATGCGGATCAATAGGAATGTCTGCCACTGCCAAGGCGAAAGTGACTGATTGCTGCATGGCTTCTGTTATGTTTTCCGCTGAGCAGTCAGTGAGACGGAGGTGAATCGTTTGAGGCAGCTGCCCAGTCATTTGAATGGTCCTCTGCTTTGCCTTCATTAACATCTGTCCTAAGCTGTCAAAAAATGCGGTGACTGTTTTTTGGGGTAGCATGTACCCATTCCAGGATATTTAACTTGGTATTTTCGTGTTGTCCAACAATTACTGCGATGGGCAGCTGGGTGCCGTAGACATACAAGTTGACAGGAAGGGTCGGGTCAAACCGCTGCGATGATGCGTGCATGATCTTGTTTTCAATTGTTCTCAGGGCTTCCTTAGCCTCAGAAGTTAATTCACAAGGGTCCGTGACTGCTTTAGCTCCCTGCAGGAGGGAATATAGCGGCTGCAATTCTTGCGTAGTGATGTTTGCTCGCGGGCGAAGCCACTGAATATCTCCCAGGACCTGCTGGAGGTTGTTTATTGTAGTCAAACAGTTCGTTCGTATCTTTGTTTTTTGCGGGACAACCGTCTCTGGAAATATTTTCAGTCCCAAGTAATTCCAGGGTGCAGTTCGTTGGACTTTTTCAGGTGCGATGTGAAGTCCAAAACGGGATAGCTGTGTCTGAAGGTCTTGCAACATGCCTGACGTTACTTTTTGGGGATCACAGCACAAAATATCATCCATATAGTGATAGACCAAGGTTTGGGGGTACCGCTTTCTCCAGTCCTCCAATGCTTTGTCCACATACCACTGACATATGGTTGGCGAGTTTCGCATGCCCTGTGGGAGGACGACCCACTCGAACCTTTGAGTGGGTCCTCTCAGATTTATTTCAGGCACGGAGAAAGCGAAATACTGGCAGTCAGCTTCATGAAGAGGAATCGTGAAAAAACAGTCCTTAAGATCTATGATAACCAAGTCCCAGCCTTTCGGGAGCATGTTTGGGGAAGGCATTCCTGGCTGCAGCGCCCCCATGGGCTGCATAATTCGATTGACAGCTCTCAAGTCCTGGAGCAGACGCCATTTCCCCGATTTCTTCTTGATAACGAATACAGGGGTATTGTAGGGGCTGGTGGAAGGGCGAATGTGCCCTTGAGCTAATTGTTCCTGAACGAGCTCTTTTAAGTGTTGAAGCTTCTCCGAAGGTAGCGGCCACTGGTTCACCCAGACCGGTTCTGACGTAGTCCAAGTTAGCTGTAATGTGGGCGCGGAGGTACTGTCAGTGACCGCTGCGGAAAAGGTGGGGTGACGATCATAGCTCCCCATTGTGAAAGAACATCTCGTCCCAATAGCCATAGATGTGTGTTGAGTATGTAGGGCGTGACTTGTGCGGTGTGTCCTTCTTTGTCCAAAACAGTAAGCCGGCAGGCTGCTAAGAATGTCTTTTGATGACTCGTTGAGCCCCCGATTCCTGTCACAGCTGCTGCCGGTTCCAATGGCCATTCCGCGGGCCAGGCTTGTAGGGGGACAACCGAGGCGTCCGCGCCAGAGTCCAGCATCGCAAGCACCCTGATTTGGATCCCGCTGGGTCCCTCGATCGTGACCTCCCTGAGCGGGCGCTCCTCTGTCATGGGTGTTGCAAAGGCGATGGTCACCGCTTGTGCGTTCGTGGAGCGTGAATCTCTTTGCTGGGGCGCAGCTGGGGTCATCGGTGCAGGCTGTTGGAACAGGATCAGCTGGGCGATTTTGTCCCCGGCGGCGATCTCAACGGGGGGCGCCCACGTTCGCACCAAGATTTTAATCTCTCCTCGGAAATCCGCATCAATGCACTCGGGGATGATCATGAGTGCTCGCTTGGTTGCTGAAGATCGTCCTATAATTAAAGCAAAAAGACTTTCCCCCAAGTACAAGCCGGTGGGCACACGTACTGCATCGGGGGTGGTTATGGTAATTGTGCTGGCTGCTGCCAATTCCACACCGGCGGACCCACTTGTTGTGGCATGGGGACCGCGGGGGCAGCTACGGGGTGCATCTGGTTGGCTGATGGTTGGTTGGAGGAGTATTTGTTGTCCGCGCTCCCCCCGCGGCTCTGCTGGTTTCCCGGCAGCGGGGAGCCATGCTTGTGGAACTTGGCTCGGCACTCCGCCGCCCGGTGACCGAACCTGCCGCATCGGTTGCAACACCCTTGGAATCTCGCTTTTCCTTGGGGATCGGGTGCCCACTGTGCTCCTTGATTGCTTTGAGCCGCTCGGTTGGGGCAATCGCGGCGAAAATGGCCGGTCTGGTGGCATCCGTAGCACACTGGCCCTTTATTTTGATTATTTTGCCCTGCCGGCACCATCTGCTTTAACGCGGCGGCTAGTGCAACACTGTGAATTTGCGCCTTTTGTTCTTCCCACACCAAGCGTTCCCGTGCGCAAGCC
>JAJKFI010000095.1:3907126-3967657 GCA_029204185.1 Lerista edwardsae
TATTCTCTCCTCCTCTTCAAGCGATAGGGGCGCTCCCAGCTCCCTCTTATCCCAGGGGCTCCATCGTCCTTTTTCCCCATACCGCGCCGTCAACCACTCCTCCGCAGTCCTCCAAGTGCACTCTCCTCCCATCACCTGCTTTTTCGCCCTCTCCTTATTCTCAAAAAGTTCCCGATCATCCCAATGTTTTGTGTCCATTCGTGGGGGAAGTGCCCCAGGTGGAACTTCATAGGCGCCTTCCTTATTTCGTTTCCATTTTGACATGTCAGGGTGAGTTGTGTCGGGGACGTCCTCATCCATGGGCAGAGGAACGTCAGCGGGGTCAAATGGGGCCGTGGGCTTAACGAAGGAAGCCTCCTCGGGGGCTGGGCCCGTGTATGGGGGGAGGCTGTCAGAGGGACCCCCCATGGCTGTTTTTTCTGCCTCTGTCAGGGGACACAGCGCAGTGGCGGTGGACACGGGGCTCGTGAAATGCCTCGCGTCTTTGCCGCTCTCCTCCCCTCTGTCCATCCCCAAAGCCTCCTGCAGTGCTCTTTTTGCCTCGACTTCCCCGTGAAGCCCGATCATGATCTTATCTAGTGTCCCGTAGATCGGGGCCAATTTACATGCCTCTTGCTGCCCATCTTGCACAAGACCCCACAAATCTGTCCCGACATTTTTCCAAGCTGGTAGCAAAAAAACGTCTTTCAAGTCCTTAAAGTGACCCCGCCTTCGAGCCCATTGACAGATGGCGCTCGCATCCTTTTCCTTTAATTTGCAATCATACTTCGGGGCCAATTCACACAACAACCGGAGCCCTTCCCTCTCCGAAGCCGATACGGCTATTCCCATCCCGCTTCCCTGATCCGACCGTCACCCTTTGGACTTTGTCGATCAGTCTCCTTTTTTTATCCTGACTCACCAGCCAGCCGTGGCCACTTCTCTCTGTCCGCCTCTCTCGGGCGCCCGGGGGATCCTTTGGCTCGTTTCCTTTTGGCTGTCCGCAGCGATCCTACCCCGTCCGGGATGCTAACCTCGCACCTGTCCGCTGATTATTTCTAATCGCGTCGGGGTCACCAATTGCCGTGTTGCCGAAGCGAGGGAGAACTCACACAGACCAATGTGATCAATAATAAAGTTCTGCTTTATTGGTGAATACAGACTCATATTTATGGTTCAGTTTCACAAAGCATTTGTTTGTTAATTAACACATCAGAAGGCTGCATTGATTAACTCAGGAAGTTTCGGCAGATAAGACCAACAATGACTGACAAGATTTTACCAGGGTAAACAGACTTGGTAGACTCATACCTCATCGCACATGTTGTAAATCAATAACTACAATAAACAAGCTTAAATGGCTCTATTGACTGTTACTATCGTCTTTTCGTTTCGGCGCTTCCTGCCGTTTACATAGCATGTGTCAATCATCGTTAACCCGGAAAGTTTCAATCAACACTTGCAAATTGGTTAACAAGCTTAGGAGCGGTAGACCGGCAAACAAACTTAAACAGTTTCGCTGACAAGCTTAGGGGTTTGCTAACAGGCTTAAGGGTTTAAGGGTTTTATTAACTTTTCGCAATCTTCTTTCCGTCGTTAGCGCAGGATGTTCCGCTCCCGATCTCCTCACCCCGTCCACCATCGGGTTGCGCAAGGGTCAGCCGCGTCGCGAAATGGTTATTTGCTTGCAGCAGTCTCCCGGTTCGCTCTGGCCCATGCTCCCCCAATCCCATAGTCCCCAGCGAAAACCAATCTCTCCACAACACCTATGCAGCAATCTGTCATTCAACATTGCTCTTTGTGTTTTGTTGCATTCCCATTGTGAGGGGGGGGCAACTCTTCTACCAATGAATCCACCCAGTCCCTTTTTATTACGGTCAGGATTCAGATGTTTTAGTTCTTAGTGCTTGCAGTTAACGGCAGAGAGCTACAGTCAGCCCTCTTTATATGCGAACTGAATTTGCTTATCTGTGAGGGGCAGAATTGCTACTTACCTCATTATCTGCGCCTCTGTCCTCATTATCCACTATGCAGATACTTCAAACGGCTGCAGGGACCTTCAAAATGGCACCTGCGACCAGCACAGACCCCTTTAAAATGGCTGATAGAAGCATCCACTGGCCCTGGATGCTTTAAGGGATCCATGCTTTTGCAGGCGCCATTCTGAAGATCCCTGCAGCCTCTGGAAGGTCTCTGAAGCATTCAAACATCGTTTGGCACTTCCTGCTGCCCAATGTGGACTTCCTGGGGGCAGGGGTCTGCTGGATTCTTCTGATGACAGAAAAGCTACCCCTTGCACCTAACCCCATTGATCCCATAGAATCAGTGGTTTATTATCTGCAGATTCACTATCAGTGAGGATTTCCTGGAACCTATCCAGACATGTCATGTAGCGGGTACACGGGGGTACGCAAGTACCCGTTCCTAGGATTAGGGCTGGCCCTGCCCATTCACCCGCCCACTCGTCAACTCTGTCGGCACTCCGCCCCGCCCCCTGCAACGCTTGAATTGCCTGCGCATTTGAGTTGCCTGCACGTTCTCAGAGCCAGGCAGGCAGGCAGTGGAGCGAGGGAGACCAGCGGCGGCAGCAGCGTGAGCAGGTAGGCTGCCTGGGGCTCCCTACCGAGGAGGTGCGGCGGTTCCTGGGGACGGTTCCTGGGTTCCGGCTATGACCTCACTTCCGGTGGGTGCGAGCCCCGACACAAGTGCCAATCAAAAGTGAGTACTTGTTGCTAAATCATTTAGATGCCATTACTGAACCTATCCCTAGCAGATAATGAGCACTGACGGTTATGTAAATTGCATATCCACTGTAGTAGAGCAGAAGGGAAATGTATAGTTTTGCACCCTTCCCCTTGCTGATGATAAATGCAATACTGCACTGACTGCATGAAGGAAGTTTTCGGTGCCAAAAGCAGACATCATAGCCAATTGCTATAAATGAAGTGGTCCACAGGAACAGAAAGCAGCGGATCACCGTGTTGGTGATGACTTTCTGTGATTTGGCCATGTGCTTGAGTCCTGTTCCATAATGTGGCTTCCAAAGTCTGTGTATGTATGTAGGGTGTTTCTTCTACTTTGTTTTGTAGGACTTATGCCCCAGTGGGCTACACTCTCCCCTTGCATACATGTGTGTACATGTATACAAACACACAGAATTCCTGTTACATACTGAATTCTGGCTACAGTGGGCAGAAATTGCAGCACCCTCACGAGCTGCCTTTGCTGAAATGCTGGAAGATTCAGCATTTGTGCCCGATAGGAACAGACTGCACCAAAGGGACCATTGTCATGAGATACAGCTTGTACCTCCACACCTGGTGGGAAAATTCTGTCACAAGGCCACTACTGTACTGTGGGAAAGGACTCTTGCACTTTTAGGAGCGGAAGCAAGTAGGAGTGACAGCAAACACAGCATTCAACGTTCAGCATTGCTGAGCACTGGAAGCGCAATCCTAACCTGGGCAGGCACAGGCAGGCCAGCTGGCCCACGCTGCGTCCTGACCGAGTTAGGGGGCGGCGGCAGCTTAGCGCAGGCAGAGGGACAAACATCCTCTTGCCCCGTGGTAAGCCACAGGCAGCCCGACAGGGCAGCTAAGACAGGGCTGCCCACTTGCAGGCACAAGTCCAAGCCTTCCGCAGCAGCCCGAATCGGGGCCAGGCAGGACGTGGACAGGGCTTTGGATGTAGCCAGGCACCACCCCATCCCCGGACAACAATAACAACAACAACAACAACCCCGCCGGAACTACCTCCACCCTTCCCCTGCCCCGTTCTGCCCCTCCCGCCTTCCCCACCCACTCAGAGAAGCCCATGCGCAGGCTGAACTCAGCTGGCGCACTGGTGGCTGACCTGGGGCTGCCTCTGGCGCTTCTGGGCCAAAGCAACGGCCAGTGTCGGACACGCGCCGCAAGTGCTGGTGGGAAGTGCTTTATGGCACTTTGCATCGGGCCCAAGCAAGCAGCTTGTGTTGGCCACAGGGCACCCTTGGATTGCGCCCTGAGTTGTGCAGGATGCTGTTCTCTACTTACTCCCCTTAGCATTTTGGGACATCATCCTTTTAATATATTTTTTTTAAGAAGCTGGTTCCTTTTGCAAGAGGAAAACACTCTGTGCAAGCTCAGAGGCACTCTGCACAGGCTACTGGAATTCTTGACCTCATGGCATCCAACGTATAGCTGGCATCTAGGGCAACAGCATCCTTTCATAGGCTGCAGCCTCTAAGAGATAGATGAGTAAGCTTCCGTCCTATCCCCTCTTCCAGCGAGCCGGTCTCCTTTCATTATCTATTCTGTTCCAATCCCGCAGCTTTGTTGATCATACATTCTGGTCCAGCGACTGTTCTCGCCTCACCTCGGAAGGTCCCTGGGGGCCACTGCAGGGCTCATTGAACATTCAGAAGGCCTCCCCGCTGCCCACAACCTTGAGCTGTTCCCTTCTCATCTCACTAACTCCTCTCTCCTCCTCCTCTTACTCACATACACCATTTCCCTCTGCAGTTCCCTTGATTGCATGGGACAATTGCCTGCCCCGTGCCAGAAAATGCAATCACGCTTCCCGAGAAGGAGGAGAGGAGAGCAAAGCTTGGGGGGGGGGAGAGAAAAGACGGGCACTCAGGAACGGCGTGGAAACAGCCTTCTTGAACGGGTCCAGCACCTGCCATCTCCACCATTCTCTCAACAACAGATTTTAGGACACACAAAAAGCAGCATTTGCATTTCAGGTGCAAAGAGGACAGTCCGTCCCCCCAAGAAAAAATAAGGCCTCATCCCAGTTTCCGCAGTGCTTGTGAACCATCTGCAGGGTAATACAGGCAGGCCCCAGTATCCACTGATTCTGTATCCATGGTTTCAATTATCCACACATCAGAGCCCCCCCCCATTACCTTCCTTTATTTTTACTGCTAAATAATCTTCTTGCTCAGAGGTGGGGGCAGGGAGAACCCTATACTTAACAGAGGTTCCCTCTTAGCCATGTCTCGGGTATCCATGTGGGCGGGGGGGGCAGAAACCTGTCCCCCTTGGATCCTGGGGCAGGCCTGCATTTTTGTCTTGGTCACCATTTCGGAAGTGCTTATTTCACTCCAAACGATACTCCATGAAGACCGGGAACACCAAAGTTACCTTCCCCCCCCCCCCCGTAGTTTAGAAAAATAGCTGTGTAAGATTTTTTGTTATATTAAATACACATTTTTCCTGATTTGACGAGTCTTCTCAAACCCAGACAATTTTGCGTTCCAGAAAACGCTACAGGATGTCAATTGGCAGGTAGCTTGTCTGCGTTGTTTGATGACAGCAAATATATTAAGGCAACATGTTCTGTCTCTTGGAGTGCTCAAAATGAATGCTGACTCCCTTTCCTCTCTCTTTTTGCATACGCGGAGACTTTCATCACCGACTGATGTACCTGTGCGTGATACTAGACATTACAAAAAGCTATAATGACCAAGGAGGTGGGTGAGAATCCCGCTCTCAGCTTCCTGCATTGCAAATGAATAAATATTGCTGGGAGCCTTGATACAGGCTGGTGCTCTTTTGGAAGATGGTTTCTTTCCCCCACCCCAACCTCCCTTTTGTGGCAATGTCATGATCCTCTGTCCCACACGGGCAGCCCAATCCTGAACTGCCCAGCTCCTGTAGGAGCAGTAGAACCAGAATGGCTACCGCTGCATCCCTTTTCCCACTGCCTGCAATGGGGTTCCTCAGCTTATTGTTGGCTATTTCTCTGGCAGTGAATTGAGCAGCTCCGTGATGGGCTGCCTGGGCCCAGGCAAGAGATAAGATCCCGCAGTGGAAACTACCACCAGCGTCCAACCCCTTCACTAGCCCAATCTGTCTTCCCCCCCACACACACACACCAAATGCTGCCATTGTATAAACCTTTAATGAGGATCCCTGTGTTGGTGGTGCTCACATCAGGCCAATTCCAACTCCTGAGCTTCGAATTAGCCGTCCTGCTCTTCCTGTGGAAGGAGAATTGCTGCCCAAGAAGACAGGACTTCCAGGGTGTCTCCACCAAATCATGTTGGCAGGTGCAGCTGGTGGTTGGGCCGGCTTGCTCTCTTCTGCACAACAGTTAGAGGCACCAGCGCTTGGTCCTCCTTGGCATCTTCTGGGAATGCCAGGAAGAAGAGCTTACCTGTGCTGCTCTTCAGGTCTTCCAAGCCTTGCGGCCAGACATGGTGCTTTTCTTTGGAATGTGTTCCATTCCCCTGGCCTGCCATCCAACGTACAGCTCTGGCATGGGTGTACATCGGTGTGTGCTTGTGTGCACGCGCGCATGGGCATGTGTGCACATATTTTATGTCCTTATCCAATGGGAGCTTCATAGGCTCCACCAGCAGTGGCAGAACACCAAGCCGGAAGCGCAAGGTGGGAGTTTCAGGTGGGGAGGAGAAGACCGAAAGACGACGCAAAAGAGGGCAGACGCAAGCCCAGATTGAGACCAGAGGAACCGAACACCCGGGGAAAGCGAGGGGTACAATCCCCAAGCCCTGGTGGTGGGTGGGATTGCATTTCCAGCGCTTCCCCCTCCTGACTGTTTCTGCAAATGCCTGGAAAGGCCAGAGGAGAGGCGGGCCTGAGCGAATCTGTGTGCAACTTCTTTTTTTCTTAATAACATCCATCTATTTATAGCGGCTAAATTATACACCACCAACGTTGCTCAGAGACAAGATGTGTTATTTGGCTGCCAGCAGGCAAAAAAAAGTGGGGGGGGTTTCAAGCATCACCCTGCCCATCCCTGCTTTTACAGCAAAGTGCACAATTTGTGTAATAGGGACCAAAACTTTGCGGAGAGAAGTGGGGAGGCAAGCTATCAGGGTCAGGGAAGGCGACCAAAGCCACATTTGTCTTTGTTCCTTCTTTCTTTCTTTCTTTCTTTTGGCTGAGCCGGAAGTTCAGTGTGGGTGGCTCTAAGAAGCTCGCTGAATTTTTCAGGAACTTTTCTCGAGGTGGCAGAGCTAGTGAATGGGAAAAGTGCAACACCGGAGCCAGGAGGGAGCCCATCTAGTCCAGCGTGCCTCTCCATCTGCGGCAATGATATAAATAAACGGCCCATCTGCCTGGCTTCCCTGTCGTAAGCAGCAGACAATGCGTTCCGTTCAGAGAAAACCTCACGCCTACCGCTACATACACGGACCACATGCCTGCAGGCGCGACACGTGGAGAGCTGATACGTGGCACGGCCACTGACGTTGGCTGAGAAAGAGAGAAGTCGGGGAGCTGTGAGATCTGTGCTGGGGACAGAACCGTTCTGGGCATCCACTGCATTAAGAAGATGCTGCTACTCAGACGGCAGAAAGTCAGACCAACAAGGCATTCTGGGACAGTACCCAGCATTCTCCTCCTTACTGGGGGGGGGGTCAAGAAGGGCACCTGTCTATGTCCGAATGCCTGGTATTCATGAGCAGCGTGGTGTAGCTTGCAGTTTGCTGTTCTGTGGTTGGGTTCTGCAGGACTGTCAGTGCTTTTGAAAAGGCAGAGGATAGGGAAACAATCCTGATTGCCCCACTCAGGAGGAAGACTCAAGCACTGGGAGGACTCAGACAGGAGTGGGAGAGGAGAGCTTAGTTATGTCATTTATACGCCTCTGAGAGTTTCTCAAATTAACTTGTGGAACTCCTTGCCACAGGAGGTGGTGATGGCATCTGGCTTAAGTGCCTTTAAAAGAGGATTGGACACATTTCTGGAGGAAAAGTCCATTGCAGGCTACAGGCCATGATAGATGCTGCAACATCCTTATTTTAGGAGGTGCAAGGCAGTAGCAAAAGGATGCAGGCATCTTGTAGTCCTGTGTGCTTCCTGAGGCACCTGGTGGGCCACTGTGAGATACAGGAAGTTGAACTAGGTGGGCCCTTGGCCTGATCCAGCAGGGCTCTTCTTATGTTCTTATGTAGGAGATCATGTGGTTGACTCCCCTCCCGTATAGCTCTGGTTCATGAGAGCAGTACGATACCTATTGAATGAAATGCAAGGTTCTGATGTGGTTGATTTTTTCTTCCCACTCCACTTGAAAACCTGGCAAATTGAAACCTCTGAGAGATTCCATAATTAGACTTAGAAAGAATGACGCCTCTGTCGCGTGTGTGAACACCAGGACAATATCTCACTGGAATGCAAACTGGGAAGGCATTTCAAAGTTTGGCATCCGGCTTTAAAAAACAAGAACCAAAAACCCACACCCAAATCAATCAAGCCAAATGCTGATTCTCCGAGAAATTTAGTAGGGTCCACGCAAAAAGGTTGGCATAGGGAAGTCCATCTGGCAAGGCAAAAAAAGTCGGGATGGCACAAGGGGTCAAGTGGAGTGTTTGCAAGGTGAAGCCCCATGCTCAAAATGTCTGGTTCCATTTTGAAGCAGGACCACCTCCCACTGAAGGGTCAGTTCAAGGTAAGATTTGCTCGGCTACTTCTCCCTATGCTGCCAGTCCTCCCACCCCACCCCCAGCCTGCCATCCTCCAAGTCAAAAACCAAGAATTTCTTGCCTTGGGGAAGGGAAAGAAGGTCTCACATGATGGAGGGCAGCCTTCAGGCAGGAAATGCCTTAGCTGTTCTGATGGGCTGGACACCATGTCCTTCAGGGAGATCATAGGGCTTGTTGTAGAAAAACTACAAATCCCATGATCCCCCGGAGAACAGAGCTGGGGGACAGCAGAGGCAGCCCAGCTCCAGTGCTGCTTTGTGAGTGGATCAATAAATTGCTCACAAAGCCTTGGAGAGCCACGCACAACGTTCCCTTGGCATGTGCAAAATCCTTGAACTGAGCTGGATTGAGCCACGTGGGGGTTCCTGCCTTCCTGTTCTTCTCTTGTCTCATCTTCATCTACATTGCCAGGGTTGCACTGGACAGATGGACAATGAACCACTGCAGGACGGATTGAACGTTTCAGCATGGAAGTTAGGCAAACGCTGACCCAGGTCCATCCAGTGCATTTTCCGTGGTTCGTGTTTCTTTCCTAAAACGTCATCCTGTTCCGCAAGGGGTGACGAACACTTCAGATGGGCTGGTACAGCTTTAGTAAGAACACAAGCAGGACCGTATCAGCTGTGTACCCATTCCAAACCTCACTCACAATGAATGCAGACCCTTTTCTAGCATTGAAAATATGCGGTTGATAGGACAGATGCATTGGCATCCACTATACATATCTTTGACGCTGTTTTCTCGCCTGTTGCCCAGGGAAGGAATTTTGCCATTATCTGCATCTTCAAGCTGTTGCTGCTGAGTACTCAAGTAAAGCAGGCTCTTTGGATTTTAGAAACGCTGGCCTGATAACCGCAAATGTATCAAGAAGCTCAGGCATACTACATTATTGGACTACTTGGTCCAACGCCGCCACAACCAATGTTTTCTCCATTCCCCGAAATGCAGGTGTCCCCTCCTGGGTGAAGGGTAATGCCATAGAATGAACCCCCTGGGGCTGTCCTGTTAGTGGTCACTGTTGTCCTATGTTGCCATTGCAAGCATTCCTTTACACTGGACAGACAACCGTTTCCTCTGAAATGGGAAGCTTGCACATTAGTTCAGAGAAAGTGAGATTTTGAGCATGCAGAACTACCAGACTGGCACAGCAAGGTTATGCAGTGTTTTTGCAATTGTCTTCTTTTTTCCATACAGTGTCCCCGGTACACCGGTAAACGAGGTCCTCTTTCAGTCTGGGCCTTCGTTGTGCTTCCAGTTGGCTTATAAGTTTGCCTGCGCGCACGCACACACACACACACACACACACACACACACACACACACACACATGACACTATAATATTGCGAGAGCCGGTGGAGTAGTAATGCCCATCATTCTGATGCAAGATCAATAACGAATCATATGCACATCAGCAAGCAGTGCCTGGGGTACAGATTTAATTTGACAACTTTTCAATTGCCCATTAGAAGTACTGGTGTGCTCAGCCGTTTTTGTCCTAATTGTTTCTTGCAACACAATCATTGGGCTCTTCCCGGCAAGCACCGTGCCACCAACGTTTTTGGCACAAACCACAAGAACCCTCTCCTTGACAAATTTGCCAGCGTCTTCGGCAAGTGCAAGAGAAGCCTTTCCCAAAGCCCCAGCATGTTTTCATTATGGGGCTCTTCAGTGTTGCTCCCCCGCAGTTGGGTGTCCCTTGCGTGGTACATGTGGCCCGGCCCCCTCCTCCAAATTGAATAGTTGGTGTATTTCAGGCATTGCTGTCATGACATCATCATGATTTGTTGTCTCCTCTTTGCCTGTTTGAGCTGTGCTGGTCTTTATCAAGCATTAAACATTATTAACATGTTAATGTTCACCAACAACTACAGGAAAGCCATGATCTATATTATCATATATAATATGGGAAGGGTTAGAAAGATAACAACAGCAAATTGTTGGTTTGCCATTATGGGCACAACTTCCCTTGGGGCTCTTGGGCACACAACACTGGCTGCACTTTCCAAGATGGCGGCAACTGACTGCAAAACCGAAATCTACAAGCCCACCACGGCGGACTGCTCTGCGATCCCACCTTGCTATTTTTCATCATCTAGTGCCCAAATAAAATGTGAGATGTTGATTGGCTGGTTAGTGCATGATTAATCACAAGAGAGAGCGGGGGGGGGGGGGGTGTGGAGGCTAAGAAGGCCCAGTGTGGTGATTGAAAAACTTGGAAAGTCAACTATTATGACCTCAGCACTTAAATCCCCCAGATTTCAAGATCATTTTGACAGGCGTTCTCAGTTTGATGGTTAAAGTGTGTTTCTTGATCACTTCTGTTGCTGCTATTGTTCCCCCCCCCCAATGTAGCTGGAGCTTTCTCAAAATGAGAGACCCACAGGAAGATTGTTTGCAGGAGGCAAGCTGGTTTCTACGTGGGTGAGACTGTTGTTGTGAGGACTTCAGAGAGAGAGAGAAAGAAGAAAATCTCTTGTTACTAAGCATGGATCCGAGGGCCGTCGTCATGGGAGAAGCCAAAAAATTCCATAGAAGGAAGAATTATTCCTCCTGCAGCCAAGGGCACCTCCGCCGTGATCTTGTCAGATCTGGTGAGAGAAAAACGAGCGGGTCTGGCCAGAATTTGAATAAAATCCACCCCAGGGTGAAATCTCATGCATAATGTCAGTGGAAGTTGCCTTCTGTTTACAGTATGGAGAGGATCTCTCAGACGGCGATCACAGACGATGCAGAGACTCCACTGAATTAGCATTTGTTGGGGTGTGTTGGGGCGGAACCTTCATACGTTTCATGAACCTGAAGATAACGTGCCCCCCTCATAACGTGGCCTAAGTGGCAACTAAGTGTTGCAGGAGCTGTGTAACGTAGCCCCTCCCCCTCACCTCCAGAGCCATTCGGAGCTTGGAGAGGAAAGCCTGGAGCCTGTTCTCAGAGCAAATGGCTCTGGAGGCAAGGAGGAGGGGCCACGTTACATGGCTCCTGCAACACTTAGCGTTTCCACCCCCCTCCCCCCATAGGAATGCCACTGGCTGATACATGGAGGTATAAGAAACAGGAGAAGACATGCCTTAAGAATTAATAGGAGCGAAGTGAAGCCAGGGAGCGGGCTTAGCAGCCATGTTGGTTGACTCAAAACATTCCTCATTCCAAGCATTTCAGATTGCTTTGCTCGTACTGTTTAGGATTGAATAGTTTATTCCTTAAATAAAAACTTACGAAAATAAAAACGTGTGATTGTGTAGAAACATTATTGGTAACCTTATTATGATTTAATATGCAATTACAAGGTTAAATTCCTCATAATTATATTACTGAACATACCTGACGAAATGCTACTTGCCGTCTATTTAAACTCAGATTGCACTGTTTTGACAGATTTTATTTAAATCTACACAAGCAAAAATAAAGTGTGAACGGGAAGGAAAGAAAAAAAAGGGGAGGGTGGGCAAAAATTAAATACATATATACGAAAATTACATTAAAATCTCTTCATAACACAAGTAGTTGTCAATATGAGAGTAATTCTTTTTTACTTCTAGACTATTAAGAGTTTTTTAAAAAACTTCTACACTCACCCCTCCCCATAAAACAAATTCTGTTAATGTTCAGAATTTCGAAAATATTACAGTAGATAATGGAAGGTGGGAAAAAACGGGAAGTAAACGGGAAGGGGGGAAAAAGGAGGGGGAAATATATATTTTTTTACCTTCTAGACCATTAACAGTGGGTGTCAGAAAATGGTGAATAAGACTGCTAGGAACAACAAGAAATTACACAGCTTCAAAAATAATGCACTCACTGTTTCAGTGAACTGTAGTTTTATTGAACTGATGTCATGTGAATACATGAATCTTTCCGTGGAAATTAAATCTCATTTTTTGTACAGCGATTTGCACACCCGTATGCAGAACACGCAGGCATGCTTAAAGAGGTTGAGATTAACTTTTACACACGTGCAGGGAGATTTTTATTCATGAATTCGCGGCAATCCTCCTTGGCGGGAATGATCTGTGTCAACCATATTGGTTGACCCATGTGGCTTCAAGAAAATGACGTCATGTCCGCTCCTGTTACCATTATACCTCCATGGGCTGATATGACCGTGTTGGGATCATTGTGGCTATTGTGAGATGCCTGGAGATGCCTGGAGTATTTGAGAAGAAGGGAGGATCCTGGCCCATTCAACTGAACAAGGCAGTAAGCAGGCATGCAGGCAAGCTAAATGGTACAGGAGTGCCCCAGTATCCACTGATTCTCCATTTGCTTCGGCATGGGAAAGGCTGGGTACAAATTCTTCCCATCAATAAAGCAATAGATCAATAATACCATGGATACTGGGATATTAAAAAGACAGGGGAACATTACACAATTCTCTCTTCTTTTTTTACGCTGTTTCAGCAGTGTTGCAGTGATGTTCCCCTATCTTTGAAAAGGTTCCCACAGTTTCAGGTGGTGGCGGTGATGCCTGGAATGGAGCCCCAGAGGATACCGGGACATGCCTGCACACGCACCTCGTGACCAAGCAGGAGAGTCCATGGCCACACAGGCACGGGAAGTCATCCCATTCATCAATGTACCATCTCCTCCAGGTCAGCACCGGACTGTGTGGCCCCCATCCCTGGGAATCCTCATGTGCTCATGTGCTTAATTTAGAAAGAGCAGAAAAGAGACTGTTATATGCTGATCAGGATTGTGGCCTGGAAAAGGAACGGTTTAAGGGCCCAACCCGATCCAACTTTCCAGTGCTGGTGCAGCCACAATAATAAAAATAATAATAATAATACTTGGATTTATATACCACCTTTCTTAGGTCACCAGATTTCTCTGATTACTATAACTCAAGGCGGTTTTACATAGGCAGACTTTATTCAGAAACCCGAAGGTTTTTACAATTTATACAGAAATGTTCTATCTTTCAAGAACTACACACATACAGATGGATCTTTCTGGATTTAGTCCTTCTTTCTGGCCACCCGTTTGTCTTCTTGCTGGCTGATAAGTGGCTTCCCTGCTCCCACCAGAGAAGCGGCTGAACTTCGGCACAACTCCCCCTCACATAAGGCAGCCGAAGCTCAGCTGTTAATCAGCCGCAATTAACGAGGTCTGCCGCTCACAGAGACTTCCGGCTGTCCCGAACTGGCGACCTTCAGATCTTCAGCTCTTATCTTCAGGCAAACGGAGGCATTAACCCTCTCGACTAAATCTTCTCAACTAAATCAATACAGCACCGAGGAAAGGGAATAAACGTTTCCTTACCTGGAGGAGGCCTCCCTGACTGCTCCCCTTCTGCAGGATGCAGCACCTGTCCCATTGGCACAGATGCACCCATGCATAGGATTGCACCCCTAGGATTGGGTCCTAACTCTGCCATAATCCCAATCCAGATTGCCGTACACTTTCTGCTTATCTCTGTTGGCAGGTAGAGCTCCGGCTTTATCCCCGGCAGTGGCTGGGGCAACCCAACCCCGGGCTTCTTGATTCACCGCTGGCAAAATAGCCGGCGGTGAGCCAAGGAGCCCCATTGCGGGGGGGGGGGGCTTTCCCTGGAGGAAGAGGATCCCCTTCTCCCGAGGAGCCTCCAATGGCTGCCTGGCTCCCAAGGGATGCAGCTGGCACCATTTTGGCACTGCTGCTCCTCCAGGAGCCGGGCCGTTCAGGATCGGGCAGCCTGTTTTGTAAATCAGTGAATACAAAACTTCCTAAACCCTGTTGCAAGCAATCAATCAGATCCTGTCCAATATTGAGGACTGCAGTATGCCAGCTGTCAGCTATTGCCATGTTCATGGCTCCCTTAAGCGATTGTCAAGCGTCAACATCTGTTGCATCTGAGCTGTCAAATCCAGGTTGTTACGCGTCAAATCTGGTCAAACGTTGACTGCTACTGCGGGATCCCAGGGTGTCAAAGGCTGATCCAGAGTATCAGCTGTTTCCTCACTGCGGGAATATTCCCCATCAACATTCACACAGGAGAGGTTTGTTTGGGGGGTGGGGGAAGGAGCACCACTCTTTGCTGGACTAATGGGAATGTCTGATTTGCAAGGAGCAACTCTACCACCAGGGTCTTTCTACTCCAGTGGTGTAGCCAAACTGGAGTTGGGGGATGCATTGCCCCTGGAGGCCCAGTCACAGTTTTCGGCCATCTCCATGGGTGTGTGTGTGGGTGACAGCACTGACCAGGGGCTGCAAAATCGGCCCGCCTGCCGGCCCACCCCCCTAGGGCTCCAAACAGTTTCCAGGTCAGGGCACACATGCATGGAATAGGGGAGGTTGCAGAAGGACACAGGGATGTCATCATGTCATCTGGCCCGGGGCACCTGCCCTCTGCTCTGCTACTATGCTACTCCTACTTTGATAGGGCAGGAGGTGTGGACTGATGGTGGAGCTGCCAGTCCTCCTTGCACACTCTCCAGCAAGCGCAGCAACCACAAGCACAAGGACAGGAAATATTTCTGCGGAAAAAGAAGCCAGAAATGGGGGAGTCCATGGAGAGGAGATTTCAAGAGAGCACAAAGCCTTGATCAGGCCTTTCAGAAACTCGATGCAAATGGGAAAGCGTGTTGGAAAGTCAAAGCTGGGCACAACGGCAAAATGAATCCACGAGCCAGGCCCGACTTGGAGGGGGAACAGGCTGGAGAGGGAGCAGGTGCTCTCCTCCCCAGCCTGAGACCAGATGTTGGAAGAAGAGACGCTGGTGACTGACAGCTTCGCCGTAGAAGTGCGTTTTGGAGTTCCTAAGAATTGTGAAGGATGTGCTAATGCAGCAACACTTGACAAGAACGGCAGAGATATCCCGCCTCTCCGGGGGCGTGGCTAAAGAAGTGCAGGGGGTGCAGTTGCACCGGGCAACAAGCTTTAGGGAGGCAACAAGCTGAGCTTGACACTGGTGGCCAAAATGGTGAAAACCTTGGTAGGTATGAATAATGCCATCATGATATATATTATTGGAAAGGTAATTTAATGCAGAATGCAAGGAAACAAACCAGAGTGTGATACCTTTATCAATAGTTTGGCAAAACAAGGCATGACGTGTCCATAACAGCAGGCCCCCACTTTCTGACGATGTGTGGCAGCCAATTTTTGACCTGCCATTCTTACACAAATCACCACTAGGAGGTATTGCCTGTCAGCATGGTTCACCACAATGGACACTACTTCAGTGCATCTGCACTCCCCCAGGTGCCTTACAGAGAGAGCATTCATAGAGCATCTGATGTGTTCCTAAGGGCACAATCCTAACCAACTTTCCAGCACTGACACAGCGATGCCAATGGGGCACGTGCTGCATCCTGCAGTTGTGGGGGGGGGGCTGTCATGAAGGCCTCCTCAAGGTAAGGGAATATTTATTGTATTGCCCTTACCCCGCTGCTGGAAAGTTGGTTAGAATTGTGCCCTTAGTGAGAAAAAAGTGCTTCTATCTTGTCATCACCTGTTTAATGACATCACTTCCTGCTTAATGACATCACATCTGACCCTCAGCAGGCACCATGAATGCTATTCAGCCAACTATATGAAACTATTTCACACCCCTGCTCTATATGCCCCTACTTCAAAAGCAGATAATTCTGTGGTGGGACAGAGACCTGAAATTGAAGACCCAGCCCGACCCCAGAAGGAGGGGTTGGCTCTTACGTTGCACCCCTTTCTCAACAGGTAGACATCTTTTTGGTGAAGTGCTCCTTTCCTTGGATTCCCTTGAAACACATTCATAATTAAGCCTGTAATTGTTCTGGAGATGTTATCATCCTGGCAAATATAGAAACACGCTGTCCAGAGAGAGAAACTCTTACAATAAAAATTAATTACGTGCTACTGCTGTTCCACTCCCTGAGGAAGGGTGGGGAAGGCATTTTGATGAGGGGAAAGGAGCGGGAGTTTGGCAGATAAACAGGGTGGGGGGGCACTCTCCTCCCTTCAGGATGACAGCCAAGCCCCCCTCGCCTTGTTCACAACACCACTGTAAGCTTTCTGTTTTGTTTTATTTTTCCTACCTACATATTGCATGGAGATATGCATTGGAATTAATGCCTATAGAATGGAACAGGAACATGAATGCTTGGGGCAGAGAGGGGTGTGGTGGGGTTTGCACTTAGTCTCCACATAGGGTAAGTTGTTAAAAACAAAAAGAGCAGTGCTTGGCCCTTATGACGGCTGCTGGACGCTTGACCTTCTGAAGACAGGGGAGGAGGTGCGGACTGATGGTTGAGCGGCTGGAACTGCCTGAAGCTGAGCAGGAGAATCTGTGATCTTGTTTTGGGTGGGAGATGGAGTGTCAGGCTGGGACAACCTGCAGTACCTGTTGTGGCAGAACGGAGGTGGTGTGGAGCTGATTAGTGTGGGAATGTGTGAGAAGGCTGGCAAAAGAACAGAGTAGGATCTTTAGGGCCTGTCCAGGCTGGACTTATGATTGCTTGCTGAAGCTCAATGGCACGCAGCCAGAGGAGGAAACCGCACTATAAAGGCCACATCTAGTACTTACAGCCCAATCCTATCCATTGAGCCCTGCTGATATATAGTGGTGCCAAAACGGCTACTGCTGCATCCTATGCTGGGGGAAGCCATTGTGAGGGTCTCCATGTAAAGGAAAAATCACCTCCACAATGTGTGTGTGTGGGAGGTCTACTCACACCTGCACCAGCTAAATAGCAGGTGTAGGTCCACATGGACCTACGCCGCGAGATCGGGTTTGGGAAGGGGATTAGAATATAGCACTTGCTCAAACCGCCAATCCCGCCCCCTGCTAGGCCCCATCTCCCCATTCCCTGCCTCCCTTTCCACCCAGTTTTTGCCCCTTCCCTGACCCCATTTTGCTTTATTTTGTGGCACTATTTTTATTTTATTTATTTATTTAAGAAATTTTTACCCCGCCTTTCCTCTGCCGGGGCAGATGTCCAAGGCGGCTTACAATATTAAAAAAGATAAAAATAAAGTATAACAATTAACATTAAAAACAGTTAAAAACAGTATTAAACAATAAACAATCAAGATTAAAAACACAAACAATTTAAAAACAATTTAAAAATAAAATAAAACACAAGCCCCGTGGATCATAATAACCAGCCAGCCAACCTGTCAACAATTAAAAGCTTTTTGGAATAAAAAGGTCTTCAGCCCCCGCCGAAATGTAAACAGAGAGGGAGCAGTTCTCAATTCGAGGGGAAGGGTGTTCCAGAGTTGGGGGGCCACCACCGAGAAGGCCCTCTTCCTGGCCGCCACTCCTCTTACTTCTCCTGGTGGCGGCACAGTCAGAAGGGCCCCCCCAGATGATCTAAGAGTACGGGTTGGATTATATAGAAGAAGGCGGTCCCTCAAATACCCCGGACCCGAGCCGTAAAGGGCTTTAAAAGTCAAAACTAGCACTTTGAATTGGGCCCGGAACAGAACCGGCAGCCAGTGTAGTCGCCGAAGCAGCGGCTCGACAGAGTCAAACCGACGTGCCCCAGCAACCACCCGAGCCGCCGCGTTCTGTACTAGTTGTAATTTCCGGACCGTCTTCAAAGGCAGCCCCACGTAGAGCGCATTGCAATAATCTAATCTTGATGTCACTAGGGCATGGGTCACTGTGGCCAGGTCCGCACAGCTCAGGTACGGCCGCAGCTGGCGGATCAGCCGAAGCTGAGCAAAGGCTCCCCTGGCCACCGCCGCCACCTGGGACTCCAGGTGTAGCTGTGAATCCAGGAGAACCCCCAAGCTGCGAACCTGCTCCTTCAGAGGAAGTGCGACCCCATTCAGAGCAGGACGATAGTCCAATACCCGAGCTGTGGATTTCCGAACCAAAAGCACCTCTGTCTTATCCGGATTTAATTTCAACTTGTTCGCCCGCATCCAGCCCCCAACTGCCTCCAGACAGCGATCCAGGACCTCAACCGCCTCCTCAGAATCAGGGGGAAAGGAGAGATAAAGTTGGGTGTCATCAGCATATTGATGGCACCCCACTCCAAACCCCTGGATGACCTCTCCCAGCGGTTTCATGTAGATGTTAAACAGCATGGGGGATAAGATGGAACCTTGCGGCACCCCGAACCTAAGAGGTCGGGGTGCCGAACAAGAGTCCCCCAGCACCACCTTCTGGGATCTGTCAGCCAGGAAGGAGCGGAACCACTTCAAAACAGTGCCTCCAAGCCCCAACCCATCCAACTGACCCAGAAGGACACCATGGTCGATGGTGTCGAAAGCCGCCGAGAGGTCCAGCAGGACTAACAGGGTCGCACTTCCCCCGTCCATCCCCCGGCGCAGGTCATCCACCAAGGCGACCAAGGCAGTCTCCGTCCCGAACCCCGGCCTGAAGCCAGATTGGAATGGGTCCAGATAATCCGTTTCCTCCAGAACCCTCTGAAGCTGGGACGCCACCACCCGCTCAATCACCTTGCCCAGAAATGGGATATTGGATACTGGCCGAAAGTTGTTTAAATTTGAGGGATCCAGGGAGGGCTTCTTCAGGAGGGGGCGAACCACCGCCTGCTTCAAAGAAGGCGGGAGCACCCCCTCCTTCAGAGATGCATTCACTACCCTCCCCGTCCACTCGGCCAGCCCTCCCCGGGCAGCTCTAATTAGCCATGCCGGGCAAGGGTCGAGCGGGCAAGTAGCAGGTCTCACACTCCAGAGAATCCTGTCCACATCCTCAGGCTCTACAAACTGAAAAGAATCCCAAATGATAGGATAGACAGGTTCCCCGGGGACATCACTAGATCTGCCCACAGCAGCGTCCAAGTCATGCCGGATCTGATTGACCTTGTCTGCAAAATGTCGAGCGAACTCGTCACAGCGAGCCTCCGTGTGCTCCTCCCCACCAGTAAGGGGGGCAAGATGTAACAGACTGCGGACCACACGGAAGAGCTCAGCCGGACGGTTCTCTGCAGACGCAATGGTGGCAGAGAGGTGAGCTCTCTTAGCCACCATCACTGCTCTAGAATAAACTTTCAATTGGGCCTTAGCCCGTGTCCGGTCAGATACGGCACGAGTCTTTTGCCACCGACGCTCTAGTCGTCTGCTCTGTCGCTTCATCGTTCGCAGCTCCTCAGAAAACCAAGGAGCCGCTCTGATTCTGCGACTGGGCATAGGACGCTCAGGAGCAATCTCATCCAGGGCCCTGGCCATCTCCGTATTCCAGAGATCGACCAGGGCACCGGGTGGATCTCCAACTCTGGCAACAGGAAAATCCCCCAGAGCCCTCAGGAATCCATCTGGATCCATCAGCCTCCGAGGGCGGATCATAGAGTGTGATCCCCCGCCATTGCAGAGGTGAGAAGCCGCAACAAGCCTAAATCCCACCAGACAGTGATCTGTCCATGACAAAGGAGTGATCTTAATCTCCTCCACCTCCAGATCACCATCAACCTGCCCCGCAGTAAACACCAGGTCCAGCATGTGTCCCGCCTCATGTGTCGGGGCAGATATTTTTTGAGACAGACCCATGGTTGCCATGGAGGCCATGAAGTCCTGAGCCGCAGATGTTGCCGGGGCCTCGGCATGGACATTAAAGTCCCCCAACACCAGAAGGCGGGGGGACTCCAACACCACGCTCGAGACCAGCTCCGTCAGCTCAGGCAGGGAGACTGCTGGGCAGCAAGGCGGGCGGTACACCAACAGAATCCCCGTCCTGTCTCGCCCCTCCAACACAACACGAAGGCACTCAAACCCGGTGGACTGCTGAACAGGGTATCTGGTGAGACGGATGGAATCCCGATAGACCATCGCAACCCCACCTCCCCGCCCCTGTAGCCGTGGCTGCTGCAGTACCCGGAAACCCAGTGGACAAATCTGGGAAAGATTAACCCCGCCCAGCTCATCCAGCCAGGTCTCCGTGATACATACCAGGTCGGCTTTCTCCTCCAAGATTAAATCATGGATAAGAGAGATCTTATTATTCACCGACCTGGCATTCAGAAGCAGCAGCTTCAGACTCAGGGGACTGTTGCCAGGATTTCCAAGGGTCAGAGGGATGAGGGAAGGGCCAGAAAGAGGGACAGTCTGTCTACGACTGACCCTCCTTCTCCTGTAATGTCCAGCCCCGACCCCACCGCCATATCTTCCGTAACCCGTAACTCTGCTAATGGTGGCCTCCCTCCTTCCCCCTGAGCTCCCTCGAGGTGTCAAACACATAATTCCGGCGGGAGCGACCTACAAGCCAACCACCAGCACAAATACAAAAACTAAAAAACACAGACACACACACACACTCCCACCAACAACCGGTGCAGCAGCCCTCACCCCACTCCCACTGAGGCTTGGGCTGCTGCAGGCCTCTGCCTCCCTCTCACTGAGGCAGAGGCCCTCACTCCTTCCCTCCCTGCCCCCCTCTCACAGAGGCAGGGATAGCCTTCCACTCCCTGGCCAGACTCTCACTCCGGCCAGGAAGTTACACTCGTACAATCACTCACTCAGTTAAAAGGCTGGGGTTGGCTTGTTGACAGGCGACTAGGCTCCAACAATAAAGACGTGGCTGGAGCGTGACGATCCACAGGACGATAACCCAGGAGGCAGCCAGGACACAGCAACAGCAGCAGATGGTATAGGCTCCCAGCTCAGCTCCCCAGGCGAAGAGCCACGGGCAAAGAGCCCTTTGGCTCTTGCCCTTCGGCTCGCGCCAGAGGCTCGCGCCTCTGGCAAAGCCAAACAAAGGCTTAAGCTGGTGACTGACCTGCAGGGAAGAGAACCAAATGGTGCCTGAGTTAGCCGGCCCGGCCCCCAGCACAGGTGTCTCAATCAGTGGCTCTTCTCCACCCACAACAGCCCAAACAGCACTAGTGGAGGGATAACTAGGGCAGGAAGTGTGGTCTGGAGGTTGAGCTGTTGCCTTTGCCTGAAGATGCTAAGCAGGATCAGCCTTGGATTGGCCTTGGATGGGAGACCGGAAGTCACTGACAGAGCTTGTGGAGGAATGGGAGGAGTGTGGAGGACTCAGCTGACAAAAGAACTGGCCAAGGTGGTGGACTGTGAAGGCTCAGAAGGTGCAAGAGGTCAGCCAGGATCATGACCACACATTGAAAGGGAAACATCTGAAGAAATGGAGGGTTCTGTGCATGGTACATAGAACAGTAGTTGTAAAAACCCCAATTGAAAAAAAGGGGGGGGTTATGAACAGCCTGCCCATGTAAACCGCCTTGAGTCCAGTGAAATCTGGAGAAAGGCGGTATAAAAATACATTAAATAAATAAATAAATAATAACTGACAAATCCACATCTGTATCTTTCGTATATGTGACTTCACTTGTGAAATGGTGGGTTGTTTTTTTTACAGTTCACTCAGAAATCAAACACAATCTGCTTTCCTGTTTGCTTCTGGTCTTGTTGTTCTGTCGACGTTACCATAGAGATGCACACGTGTTCATTATTATTATGACTTGAAATTTGTCTTTTATTGGAACATTCTGTATTCTGTAGTTAGCAATTGGCCTTTTCAACATTCACCCAAATAAATGCGTAAATCTGGGTACAAGCATTTGTCACCACCCAAACCTGTAATTTTTATAGGGAACAGAGCAGTGCTTGCTTTGATCTTCCAATGCACTCTGGGTCATTTGAATGTACTCACCGAATTCAAACTTGTTTACTAGCCTGAAGGAAAAAGTAGACATTCTTTCTCAGCGATTTCCTAACTTTTTCATTTAACGGCACACTGAGAAGGCACTAAAATTGTTAAGGCATGCCGTCATTCCTGAAAATTGACAGGTCACATCTCACATTCCCTAATGGCAATGCTAATATATGACACACGTACCCAAACTCCCACACTTGCAGACCGCTTGTGGAACACCAGTGTGCTACTGCACAGTGGCTGAAAATCATTACTCTAGATTATCAGGCAGTGGGGCAGCTTTGGGGGAAAGGGTGAACCTCCCCCAGTGCATAATGGTATCAATCCATGTTTGATGGAAGCAGCAGCATTGGTGAGAGATTTTAACCCTTATTCTTCTCCCACCTATATCATGCCTGTATTTTGTCCACTATGGCAGTCCACTGTTGGTCGGGACCCCCACGATAGGTTGTGACCTGGTCAGGTGGGTCGTGGAAAACTGGGAGCAGCCATTTTGTATGCTGCAGACCTTACTCTTACTATAGTCCTTCTGCGACTGTTAACTATTTGAATTTTCAAGTGACAGTTTGCTTTTAGTTCAATGCTTTTGCGTCATATTTTGTCCTCGTCTTACTTTCTGCCAGGGATGTTTCATGGTTGTGCAGTTGCTGCAGTCCCAGAATGCCAGTTCACATTCCAGGAGTGTCATTTTCTTCTGTCACAATGATGGCACTTCCTGCTTGGTGATGTCGCTTTCGGCTATGATATCACGTACAGGTTGATGACATCACTTCTGGTGGGTCCTGACATGAGTCCCATTCTAAAAAGTGGGTCCCAGTCTAAAATGTTTAGTCCCGGTCTGAAAAGGCACTTCACTATGGAGCTAATGTTAGGGACGTGGTGGCGCAGCGAGTTAATCCGCCGTTGCTGGGCTTTCAACCGCAAGGTTGGGAGTTCGAGACTGCACGACGGAGTGAGCTCCCGTTGCTTGTCCCAGCTCCTGCCAACCTGGCAGTTCGAAAGCACCTAAAATGCAAGTAGATAAATAGGGACCACTTCGGTGGGAAGGTAACGGCGTTCCGTGCGCTACGGCGTAGAGTCATGCTGGCCACATGATCGGACAAAAATGCCGGCTCTACAGGCTTTGAAACGGAGATGAGCACCGCCCCCTGCAGTCGGTCACAACTAGAGCATTCCGTCGTGGGGAAACCTTTACCTTTATGGAGCTAATAGGGGCTGGGGGAGAAATGGGGTGGCCTTGCGTCCTCCCCCAGGACCACTGCTCTGATCAGACTTAGGCAATTCTCCCTCCACCCCACCCCACCCCACCCTGCTACTCCCTTGTAAGTTACACAAAGAAAGTTGGGAGATCCAATCATGGCCCTTCACTGTCATGTGAGACAAGAGAGGTTGATGCCAAGCAAGCCTATTGCTATCTGGAACAGCGGAGGCTGAAGTGCTGGCAGGGTTTCTGCTGAATGCAGGAGAATCACATTGCGAGAAGCTGAAGAAAGCCTCCGCTGCTCAATTGATTGGGAGGCGACATCTGAATTATGAGAGCTCTAACTAGTTTTATCAAGAGCGAGAGAGGCTGCCAAATCCTTCTGAACAGCTGTGGCTGGTCTTTCAGAGCGATGCCAGTGCATTCCGGCAGAGGAATAATTTCTGTTTGAGTGAGGCTCCTGGGTGGGGGGAGAAGCCGACAAGAAGCAGGGTGGTTTGCCTCCAGCCTGACTTGAAACAGACATGGTGGCCACTGGCTTCCTCTTCATTTTGCTGGGCACATGCCAAAGGGCTGCTTTTCTCCTTGACCACGTAATTACCCCATGCATACGCCATGAGAGGGAAGGTTTTTTGATGGTGGCATCCAGGCATGGGCTGTAGCCATTGAGCTCAAGTCGCAAGTCATTTGCAAGTCTCTATCCCCACACGACTCGACTCATCCACAAGTGCACACCTGTGGCAACTCACCCCTGAAATTTTTCACCTCTTAATTCCATCTTTTTGTCCTGCTGTTTATGTGAGTGATTTTATATTTCGCAATGCTTTTCAAAACAAACCTTTTTGTTCTTACTAATCTTTGGGTGCAATCCTAACCTGGAGTTATGCCAGTAAAGTTTGGCTGGCACAAAGGACACTGTAAAGCACATTTGGACCACTCTTGGAATCAGGGAGGATGGCACATGTCTGTGTGCTGGCCTCTCTGACTCCAAGAATGGTCCAAACATACTTTACTGTGCCTTTGTGCCGGCCAAACTTTGCTGGCCTAACTGTGCTGGTCTAACTCCAGAATAGGATTGCGCCCAGTGATGTCATTCAGGGGGAACGGACCAGAACGGGTGTTCCGGATCCTAACGGGCTCCATGGCTGCTTCCGGGTTTTTTTTTCCTTCAACATTTGAATTTGAACTCAAAAGTGAGTTCCTGTTCCTAAATCATTTGAATGACACCACTGATTGCACCCTTTATTGCGCTGCTTAGGCCAGCTGTTTTATCTTGAAAAAGCAGGACACGTATCTTTGAAATCAATCCGTCAGCCACATACACAACAAAATATAAATCCAGAGCAAAGCTGTGATGGAAGTCGCCAGGGTAATAATCCCAGAAGTAGCCATCTTCAATCTATGGAGGAGAAGCAATCAGTGATGCTCCTCAGCTCATTTAAGTGACAGAGTATCAGGAGGGCAGTGGCGTACACTGGTTAAGCAGGGACCATTTCCATGCGCACAATATGGCTCTTGAAAAGAGATGGGAGGTCAAACAAAGGGGAGCTTATCGATGGACTGAACGGAAGATCTGACAGGAGAAAAGCCTCCGCTGCACGGAGAAATCACTGACTCGTGCCTGACTCCAATACCCAGCACGGGATGCCAAAGAACCCACACGAAGTCGTCATAGAGCAGCCCGTCAGTCTGCAAGAACCCTCAGCACAGGAAGGCGGACTGACATTCTGATAAGAGCTGGCATTTAATGCTCTTTCCAGGAGACATGCACGGCAATTGCCAAGTATTAATTAATCTCCACAATGCCCTTGAGAGCTCAGATGGGAAGGTAGATATTGTTCTACGCACTTTGAAGATGGTGAAAGAGAAAGGAAGCGAGTTCACTTGACTCGCCCAAAGCCATTCAGTATGTCAAGATCAGAATTACAGCAGGACTTCAAGGCTCCCCAATGCCAAATCTTGTACTAATTTGTATAAAGCACAATAATGTTTGCTCTTATTTAACTTCACCAGACCAGCGCTCTTGACAGGCATTTACATTTCTCAGCACTCCTTACGATGGGAAAAAATTCTTAAGTCTATGGATATTGTTGCAGGAGAAATGGAAGCCATTTAGGAAGAATATGCGGGAGGGGAGAATCTGTCCTTGCATGAGGGGGTTGCCCTTCTCAAAAATGTTATTGTAGAATGAAAAATGGGTGGGGGGGGGAGACACAATACTCCAGGTGTAGCCTTACCATCTATTTGTACAATGGCATAATAATATTGACTGACTTGTTCTCAATCCCTTTTTTAATTTACCCAAGTATGGAATCGGCCTTCTTCAATCATGCCGCACGCTGGGTTGACACTTTCATTGAGCACTGGAGGCAGCGGCGTCATGCAGCCGGAACGCTGGGCGGGAGGAACGGGTGAGCGGCAGCGGGGCGGGGAAGACGGCGAAACAGAGCGGTACGCAACGGGCAGGCTGCCGCTCACCCGTTCCTCCTGCCCAGCATTCCGGCTGCATGACGCCGCTGACTGGAGGGGCCCCACCCAAGCCCCAAACATTATGTTTTCAATGGTAGGTTGTTGCACCCTTTCATCCTTAGGCCTTTCATCCTTAAATGCCATTAACTTTTAAGGATTGGAATAAATTGTGGGTGGTGGTGGTGGTGGTGGAATCTGGGACATTTCCCCAGTGGACACCCTTGAAAGGAAAAAATGGGGGGGGGGAGAATGGCAATGCGGCAGGAGAAAAGCCCAGCAGCCTAAAGCTCTGAGCAATGAAGATGCTCCAAAGCAGCCAGAAAGTCATTTTGAAAAGGTCTGCAAGGAATTTTGGCTCAGTGCCAGGCTGCTGGGAAGGGATTAAAGACCCCGGAAGCACCGTGCGATGATGGCAAGTCCCTCTCTGTGGGGCACCAGCAGCCACAGTCAGGCACTCAGGCAAATGGAAGATGGCGAAGAGCTGTGCATCTTTCTGACACCCAACATTTGAAGGCAACGAGGGCAAGCTGGCATTTTCCGTCTGCTTTGAGGAGAGTCCATCCGCCAGGCCCCAGCTGCCTCCCTTCAGCTGCCAAGCCCAGAGTCTTCTGTTTTCCATATTTCTTGGGGCTTGCTGGACTCAGCCCAAGGAAGCCTCAGCAGACTCAGTCTCTGGGGGAAAAGCAGCCCTGCAAAAGGGCAATTAACGGCAGCGTCGCTTTCCTCTGCTTAATTGGCGATACAGTCAGGAAGGAGAGGGTGGCAGGGCAGAGCAGAGGCTGGAAACGACTTCCCAGCAACGCCAAGAAGATGCTCCCCCCATCACTTATTTAGCAGGGATGCAGCCAAACCCCGTCCTGTTTTTAAGGACCAAACGGGTCCGACTTTGTCCGATGCGCATCAACAACAGAACCTCTACCCATTCCGCTGCATGTCATCTGTCAAAGTATAAAATGCTGACTCCTGTTGCATGTCGGGCTATTCTAGGGAGCTTTTTCGGATGGGCAAAATGAATGACATGAGTGGAGAATGTGCAGAATGCTGTTGAGAGAGCTCCCAGCGACTGCCAGGGGCACTTACGCATAGCTGTTATTCTCAGACATTGACGGCTGCAGAACAATCTTTGAACGCTGGTATTGATTATCAAGCATTTGCTGGCTATTTGTGTGCCGGGAGACTGGTGAGGATCGCATTAATTGCCACCGAGTGACTAACGTCCAGCGAGAAACTGTGGAAGGGAGAGGCTGAAACACAGAGATCCCCGGTCACAGCTGGGCTTTCAGACTCTGTTACCCTGTAGAGTGTAGAAGCGTTTCTTCTGCTCTCTGCTCCAGTGGCCCCATAACATCCCCCAGGTCTCAGAAGAAGCCAGGGAGAGAGGCAGGAGTGGGGGAGAGAAGCCAGGGAGAGGCCTGCGCAGAAGACAATTCATGAAGAAGCTGACTGACGGGCGCTAAGCATCTTGCCCTTGTCCACGCTTGACTGCAGTGCTGCAACTGCAGCCACAGTGGAAAACTGACCTTCCTGTCTATCTGTCTCTTTCTCCGTATCTCATTAAAACACACACACACACACACACACACACACACACACACAGAGAGAGAGAGAGAGAGAGAGAGAGAGAGAGAGAGAGAGAGAGAGAAGGGGGGCACTATTGATAAATTTCAGGTTCCTTCTGCTCCCTGAGTTCCGGAAAGTGAGTTGAGGAGTTCAGAATAAACACTACGTCATCCAACAGCAGGGGTGGGCAGCCGCCCTGTGATGCAGGGAGTTTGTTGGACATGAAATGGGGCAAGGAGAGTAGCGGAGAGGGGGAGCCAGGAAACAGGCAGGGCCATTCAATGATCTCTAAGTGCCTCAGGTGCACAGTCTTGATGGAGTCCTGACAAGGAGCTGGTAAGGCCATTATGATCCCCGTATTGCAGCTGGGGTGTTGCGCCTGAGAGGGGGTGACTTGCCTAAGGCCGCCTTGGGAGTTCATGGCAAAGGCAAGATTCACACTAGGGAAGGTGCGATCCGAACCCACTTTCCAACACTGACGTAGCTGTGCCAATGGGGCATATGCTGCATCCTGCAGTGGGGGGGGGAGGCAGTCACAGAGGCCTTCTCAAGATAAGTAAAGGGAATGTTTGTTCCCTTACCTCGGATCTGCATTGCTGTTACCTCCATGCTGGAACATGCCCAATCTGAACCGTGACACTGACGAGATGGGGGCAGATCAGGCATGGGAGGGGTGGATTTGGTGGCCGTGGTGCCCGCTGAATCTCACCTCCCTTCCTGGACCTGATTGGTCCACACAGGTCAATGGGGACTTGCACCTGTTGTATTGCCTCTGTACCAGGAGCTGGGGCTTATCCTTTGGGATAAGGGAACAAATGTGTGGGCGCTGCTGCATTACCGGGCTGGGGTTTAACCAGGATTGGGCTGTGGGTCTCTTGCGGACCTCAGCTCTTACATAATGAATTAACTGATTTGAATTTGAGTTTATTTTTTTAAAAAAAATGAAAATTGAGAGCTCCCTTGGGCATCTGTCGCAAGCAGAGGAAAGGTGGGATAAAGATCTTTTTTAAAAAATTAATAATTGCAATTAAATAATTTTAAAATAAATAATTAAAACTATTGTTAATAATAATTCCCAGGCGCAATCAGACCAAGCGGTATTTCTTGACCCTGGCATGGAAAGAGGAAAAATTACTCTTCTGAATTAGTTTGGATAAAATGAGGCAACTGTAGTATTTTCTACTGCGCGGTGTTTTATTAATGGTCAGGAGAGAAAAGCATAGCGCAAATAAGCCCAGACTTACTCACTGGGGAAGCGATCATGTGGCGAATGCCTTTCTGGGACAGGAACCCCTCAGTTCCTCAGGGCTGGTCCACTGTCAGGGTCTTCTCGTATCCATTGATTAGAAGCTAAAGGGGGAAAGTGGGGGAGGAGGCCAAGGGTGGGTAGCAGGAGAAGAAGCTGACTTCACAGCGCATCCAAGGCACAAGCTGCCGGAAAGCTGAAAAGTGGAAGAGTTTGTGGAGTGGACAAGTGCAAGCACAGTGTGAACACACCCGGGGAGGCACCAAGGAAAGCCCAACTTCCTTCCACCCTTGACACCACCCCCAACAAAATGTGTGGACTCATCATGCAGGCCCAGAAGCTATATGTTTGCCACCACATCTGTTATTTTGGGGTGTGTTTTTGGGCCATAATTTCTGCTAGAATAAAGATATTATACTCTCGGTTTTTCATGGAGCTCCTGGTGAAATTCCACATCCAACGGTTTGCAGCATGACGGTAGCATTCCGTACACTTGCAACTTTCCAAATTTGGGGTTCAGGATAGCACCTGAGGACGGCACCCGGGGCCCTGCGCCCCCTGCCTCATATATAGCTACGCCATTGGGGTCCATGTGGATCTGTGTGAGTCTGGGCACGTGCACACCTGAGAGAGCGGTGGGTGCCCGCTCGGCTCACGTGCTGCGACTTCTCCTTCAGGGTCTCAGTTTCCCAGTGCCTCCCTGAGTCACACACTGCGGGGGAAGTGCTGCTATTTAAACAAGCAGGTTGTTAATAAATGCAGCCTTTTAGCCCTAATTGGAGCCGAACCACTAGCCTGCAAGCCTCCCAGAGCTCTTCAATTATAGATAGAGCTCCAGTCAGAACTGCTGGGGACGGCTGAGCGATTTCCTGAGTAACGGCAGAGCTCCCTTTTCAGAGTGCAGCATTAATTGCTCCATCAGGCCGGCATCATGGAGCACTCAGACGAGGCCAACCAAGTGTGAGGGGAGGGGTCAGGTTGTGACCACCTCCATTTATGAACTTCAGCAGCCCAGTTCATTGGGACAAACACGCGGAGGAGGAGGCGATTCCACTAATCGTGTGAATGAGTTAGGAATCGATTGTGGTCCTTTTTGGTCCAAAGTCGGTAAACGTTCTAGAAGTTCCAGCCACCAACTAGCAAGGTGGGGAAAAAATGCTGGGGAGGGGAAATATGGCATGAATTTTCTCCTCCTTGCACCAGTGGTAGCTGCCTACTTCTGGCGAATAAAAAGTAAAGTACAAGAGGGCATCTTATCAGGTAAGGGGGGTGCATTTGACATCATGTGGACTTGAGCTGGCCCTACCTTCAGCGGGCCACAAAATCTTAGCCCTTGATGAGCAAGTTAGCCAAACCTTCGCCCATTAACAAGCAGGCAGTTGCCACAGCATGTCAACAGGATGGCAGCATGGAAAGTTGCCTCTGCATCTATGGCGGTCTGGTATGATATCTAAAGTCAACTGCTCAGTTATCTCTCAAGTACTCACCTCATTCAAGCTGGTCTGTGGCCAATGGGGTTGGGAGCAGCTCCTGCTGGATGCTGGGAGGTGAACACGCCTTCTCCTCTCCCTTCTCCAGGGGCCAATGAGCACCATTATAGAGTAGAAATGGGAAGAAGGAGGGACTATCTCTGCCCACCGGCCGCCACCAACAAACCACAACAGCTAGGGGTTGGAAGTGGGGCAAGCTGGGTAGATGGCAAGGGTCGGGTAAGGGGAAGCCCGGGGCGGTATTTCCTGGAGTGAGGATACTTTGTGCACTTGTGCAAGGACCCCAAACTGGCTCATGTCCTGGAACCAGCGGTAGACCCAGCCAAGGCTCCGCCCCAGCAGGGTTGACACTTGCCGTCCCTGGCGCTAGCTTCGCTCCACCCCCTGCACACACCCCAGCACGCTATGCTCCATTTCGGGGCAGTCAGAGTGCAAGGGCGGGCATGTGGGTCAAACACTGCTAGCCTTCGCGCTTAAGGCAGCTCCAGCAGGCAGACAGGGAGCAAGGGGTGGCTGCGGCTCTGCTGCCACTCTGGCCCATGTGACTCCCCGGACACACACACCCCCACGCCACTGCCCAGAGCACAGCACACCCTGGGCTTGCTTCTCAGTTGAAGCCAACCTGACTGACAGTGATGAACTGGGCAAATCGCGCTGCTGGGGCCTCGCCTCCCATTGGTCTTGGTCGGCTGCGTTCGTCTTCTAACGGAGGATGAGGGACGAGCAGGCATTTGGATGGACGAGCAACCGCCTGATTCTGTGCCAAGAGGAGGCGAGGCCACGCACAAAGCAAACAACCGACTTTGTGGAAAGAGGCAGGTGAACACTTTTGCTTTTCTTTTTCCCTGTTGGCAGTAACGGCAGGGAGGAGAGGAGGAGAGGCTCGCTGAGTCCGAGACTGGGCAGCGCACTGGCATGGCTGCCGAGTCCACAGCAGCCGCTCTTGGCCTCCTTGCAGGCTGCTATTTAAACTTCCTTGATATGAGTTGAAAAAAGCGGAAGGGGGAAAGACAGACAGACTAGTGAATGGAATGGCAGCTCAGAAAGCAAAGGCCCCAAGGGAGTGGATAGTCTCTTGGGTGGACGTAAAATGACTCACCACCCCCTTTCACAAGAAAGGCCCTGTGGCCTTTTTGCTTCCTCAGAAGGGACAACATTTTAGGTCCTGGGCCTTGTAGGCCACTTGTAGGCCCCATCATCATAGCCTGTCCACCTTAGCAACAAGCACCAGTACACCACCCCAGGGGGGTGCTGCACGGTGGGTGGGTCTCACAGACTTTTCTGGCGCAAGTGTCATTCTGGTATTGAGCCTGTTTTCACAACCGCTCACTAGGGATCCATTCCTGTGGTGTTCGGCAATGCAAAGAAGCTGCACTCCATCGGGCGTTGTCAAGAATGTTTTTTAAAAGGGGTTCAAGAAGGGAATGTCAGAGAAACTGTAGGCCCAGCATAATAGTGTGACCCTCAGTGATCCTGAGGTGGCTCACATTAGGCCTAAATGTATATTGTATGCCACATGTTTTCCCACTGTCTTGTAAAATCCATACAGCCTGTGTGTAACCTTTCCTTAGTATAAGCTTGAAGAGGGATGCTTGTTAAAGACTTTTTGCTTAGGACTGTGCTTTGAACTTGTCTTATCATTTTGGCATGACCGAGTGACTTCATAATGAGCAGCGCTAAGCTCTGTCAGGGCTTTATAATGAGCAGTACCAAGGCCTCTCCATAGAAAGGTAGAAGCGATGCATTGCTGGGTGTTTAGATTACACTAACAAGTTCTGGGGGCAACATTTAGGGGAAACTGTGTGATTTCTGAGAAAATGGAAACAACAAGCGCTTGTTGCAACATACACTGTGCAGGAGTATTACGTACTCACAGGTGAGTTCCATTAAAATGGTGATGGGGTGGTTTTGGGGGCTGTGACTGTATAAATACCTTTTGTGCATCTTTGCAACGATGTGGATTCCTTCATAGCTGACCTGCATATTGTTCCACAGTGGATCACAGTGGACCAAATGTGGTCCAATTCATGGTGCCAGCTGTGGGCCAGAAGTGACAACATTAAGCAGGAAGTGATGTCGTTAAGCAGATGATGGCCAGAAATAAGCATTTTGTGCACTCGTAGAAACTCGTGAGCTGCAAATGACAGAAGAGAAAATGTGCAAATCTAGTTCATAATTTCAAGATATGAGAGAGCCCAATTTTCACACTGGGAGAGCCCAATTATACGGGGGGGCAGCTAAATTGCTTCTGGGGGCTGCACCCAACCCAGGGGCCTTGTTTTACACCCCTGCTCTACACAATAAAGGAGAGGAGACTGAACTAAAAGCTGATTGTGTTTGAGTGTGCAGTTGCTCCAGATCAGCGCCCCAGAGGAGCAGCTGGTTCCAGCGGCGTTATTCACCTGGTACGCTGGGCGGGACTTACCTTTGAGCGGCAATCCGCCCGTTGTGTCACACCGTGTTCTGCCGCTTTCCCGCCCGCCCCGGCGGAACACGGCGTGACTCAACGGGCGGACTGCCGCTCAAAGGTAAGTCCCGCCCAGCGTACCAGGTGAATAACGCCGCTGGCTGGTTCCCCAACAGCAGTGGCGGTCCTGGGGGGCGGGGAAGGGGACAACTGTCCCAGACTTGCCTACCCCCACACCTGTGCCACAAAGCTCCATTACACCTGAAAATCATTTCTAGTTGGGCCCACTGATAATTCAATATCCCCCCCAAAAAAACCAAAAAAGAAAGCATGAAAGAAAGAAAAGCCAAGTCATGTGAATTTGAACAGTTAAATAGACAAGCTTGAAAAAGCAAATTTGTGGGATAAGTGATAACCAGGTCAAAGCAATCTTGTTGTAAACAAAGCAACTTGGCCTCCCAAGACTAGTGAATATTTGCAGAGTTAGTGCAAAGTGTGTTTCCCAAATGAAGGCAATGAAAGAACTGAGGCGCATCTAATTAAAAATGCATATCAAGGCATAAAAAGACAATAGAAGGTAAACAAACCACTGAGATTGGGGCTGTTTGCAATCAACATGGAGGCCATTTCTGTGTAATGCAACTGTCCAGCGCAAGGATTGCTGCGCGACGTACAATTAAAGCAAACGTTTTGCAGAATGATTGCTTTGGGTGTGAAATGGCAAAGGCGCATATTTGTGTGCATTCGGAGAGATGGCTGAAGCAATGAGGTTGATGATGGTGGTGGTGGCGATGACAAAGCGACGTTCCAAAAGTACATTTCCACCAATTTGGTTTTCCTATAACCTGCACAAACATATTCCAAAAGCTAATTTGAGCTTGGACTTTTTAATAGGTACAAAGTGGTCCCATGTGGCGAAGCCAGGCTGCATATTTTGCGTAAGAGCAGGTGCCATGCAGAGCTGTTGGCAACACGAGAACAGGGAGTTCTTGATGTAGTCTGATGGAGAGAAAATTGACAACTGAAAATGGAGCTCCTGAGCAGGTGATGGAAGAGGGTTGCAAAACCAATTGGGTAACCATGTTAACCCAGTTAACATACAATCTTGCATGTCCAAGCTCACGCAAACATACGTTCCCATCACCACCACGACAGCCACCCCTGTCCATGACTGGGATCCCCTAAACTGAGGGCCCTGTTTTATGCATGCCTTCTTTATTTTGGCTTTGCAAAACCACCTGACCCTGCTTGGTGAACAGCTGTGCATGAACAGCTGGGCCATGATGTGCTAACAGCGACTATGGGGAGCTCTTTTAGGCAGCCACAGCGCAGCAGCTGAAACCTGTGCAGGGTGCATTGGTCTTTGGGGAGTCAGATCATGTGAGGCCACCAGCAGCCACTAGAAATGGAAATGAGAAAATGAAGGGGGCATTGTGTTTAGAAGCCGGCCAATATAGAATAGAGCATCTTGCATGGTGTAGCTTTGTCAAATTTTGGCTTAAGGTCTGTTTCAATGTGGGTCAAGCTCCCCTTTTACAAGCTCTACTTGCCAATTCTTGGCAATCATCAGGCTTTTGACGCTTTATTGAAAAGATACGCACTATTGGGCTTTCCCCATATTTGTTAGGAAATAGTACTTTGACTAAGTCAAAGCAAATCGTCATCCAGAGGCTCCAGGATATCGAAAGCCAAGTAATCAATGCGGCAGCGAATAAGTCCTGTTCCCCACTTAAATTTCAATTGCCACTTTTCTTAGATCACTGTCCCAGATACTTGGTCCTATAGCATGACCCAAAAAATCATTGTGTCCTTTCACTGGCTCGATGCAATGTTTTTCCCTCACGTGAATTGGAGGCTAGATTTTCTCTACAGCCGTTGACATCTTCAAAGTGTATTTGTTCGATGGGGGGAAGTTGATTCATTAATTCATATTATAATTCACTGTCCTCTTTACGAGGATATTAGATTTAAGTTTGTAACTCCTCTTCTGGCTAACTCAAAGTGCAACCATGACATTACCACAGTATGATGGCTGCTTGCTTCAAATAACGTGGCAGTCTTAACCCAAGTGTCAATTTTTCTTATCGCGGTACTATCAAGACGTGGAACGGCAAAGACCAATTTTACTATTGATGCCTGAATGCTCCCCTGTATTTTATTGTAATGTGTACTGTTTTAATATATATTTATGTCAAATTTTAATATTACAACTGTGTTCTACACAAATGTTTTCTTGTATATTTGTCTATATGCCTAATAAAGGTCAATGATGATGATGATGATGATGATGATGATGATGATGATGATGATGATTACAATTATACCTTGCAAACATTATTTTAGTCCGTGAAAAGGAAGAAAGGGCCCTGTAGGTTTCTTCGGAGTTCTTGCCTATTCATTCGCGGGGGGGGGGGTCAAACACAATGTAATAAAGAATCATCTCTGCAACTTTGGGGAGGCTACTGTGAAATGTTAAGGTCATAATTTCAAGTAGCATATGAGGTTTCAGAAGATCAGGTTTTCTGACAGTCTGCAGGGCTAATACATTTTGACCTCGTTTTCTTCATTATCTGCCAACACTGTTGCAATCTGCCATTTCCACCATGCCGTCTCCTCCTCCTTGGTCACATGATCTCCCTGGGCTACCTTGGGCCTGCAGCAGCAGAGCCATTCTTGGCCCGCAGTGCACCTGGGGCCTGACATGGAGGCCCTTGCCCCTGCATGGAAAAATACCTGGCACAGAAGCAAGAAGACCCATCGCCCACCCTGCGCCCTCACCTTGGGGGAAGGGGATGTTCGTTCCCTTCTCCCACGGAGCTTCCGGCTGCCTGATTGCCGTGGGGATGCAACAGTAGTCACTTGGCTACCGCTGCTTACATGGGCGGCCGAGCAGTTCAGGCAGGGCCAGCTCTAGGAGTGGCAAGGCCTAATGCGGGGCATTCCTGTGGGGGCCCCCACACTCCCCACAGGGCCCCCCCACTCATCAAGAAGAGCGCTTGTGGTGCCACACACAAAGTGTGGCACCTGGAAATAGTTGGTGGTGACAGGATGACGACACTGCCGATTGCTTCCAGGAGGTCCATTTTGGGCACTTCAGAAGCTGGGGCAGCTGAGAGGCCGAAGGTAAATCTGCTCTGCTTGCCTCACTGACCTACATACAATCAGTGGTGTCATCTGTTAATGAACTGAGGGAACGCTGGGCGGGACTTACACTCTGATTGGCTGCCCATCCGTTGTGTTCCACCGCCTGCCCGTGCTGCCCCAGCCTTGGAGGGTGGTGGAACGCAACGGGCGGGCTGCCAATCACGCGTAAGTCCCGCCCAGCGTTCCCTCTGTTCATTAACAGATGACACCACTGCATACAATCCTAAGAGATCCTGACTGCAGCAGCAAGCAATATGCTCACTGCACTGGTGCGGGGGCCCCCAAAGTGTGGGGCCTGATGTGATGACATTGGTCACATTGGCTTAAAGCCGGCCCTGAGTTCAGGATTCACAGTTTTGCTGCTTCAGAATTTCCCAGCCTTTCCCTGTATTCCATAGGGTGACCACATCCTTTGATTCCAATACTGTGAACCTTGGTGGGGCTTTTCCCCCCTGCGATTGGTATTAATTTGGCTCCTCTCCTCCTTCCCTCTGCTTAGCCTTCTGTTTGTATCCATATACCTCAGCTTGTTTTACAACCACCTGAAAACACAGGATGACAGGGTGTAGAAACAGCTTAGCTGGTGAGGGCGAGACAGCCATCAAAATGCCACATTGGCAATGCAGGGGCTGCTGAGTGAGGAATTGGCTCCGACACCCGGCTCCTGGCACAGCACATGTGCCACTCGCAGTAGTGCCTCTGCCAACTGAGCTGGAAGAAGTGCGCCGATCCAATTGGCTGGTGGCCTCCCAATGGGTGGGGTCTCTTCCCCCGTTTTTGGACTGGGAGCGGTTAGACGTGTAGGGTCAGAACTATTTCGATTACCCGGTTCCCCTCTGCTTGGAATTCTGTACAGTTTGGGGGAAGGCAAGAGAATAATATGAGAAAAATGCATTTAGAACAGTTGATTAAATAGATTTTGTTATCCCCTTTGATTTGATGGTGTATTGGGTTTTTTTTTAAGGTAAATGGTTTTTGAGGAACGGAGAGACCTGAGGCGACCCCAGTCAGCACTTGTAGCTTGTTGATGGCTTGTGGGAAGATCGTGCCATGGAAAGCAAATGCACCAACGCCTTTGCACAGGATTGTGCCAATGAGGCCAAAGACCTCGCAGTCCGACTGGAAGGAGGTCGGCTCCAAAGGACGTTCTGCTGAATTCAGTGGCACGCTGTGTCACACGCAAGCAGGATCAGCACTGCAGCCGCAGGGTCGCACCCGGACTAGCATTGCAAGGATGTGAGTTGCAGAAAAAACTGATAGCACAATCCTGAATTGTGCTGGATTGGAAAGGCCGATTGGCCCGTGCCAAATCCAGGGCACCTTAGGTGTGCTGGGGAGCCTCTCCGGAGCGAGGGCGTGTTTCAGAAGTTGTGGGTGGTTTGTTCTTTGTTTTTGTTTTGCCAAACAGCCATTCTGAGGCCCGTCACCTTCGGTGGGCCTCAGAATGGCCTCCAGAGATGACCAGAGCACAGCTCCAGTCACCCTTGGAGGCATCAGGCTGAGCTGAATTTGGCTCAACCCGGGTCCAGGGGACCTACGTTGAGCCAAATCCGTGGATTAAAAATCCACGGACAATTAGGCTCACCCAGCACAGTTTTTCTTTCCTTACCTTTTCTGGCCGGCCTGGTCCCTGATCAGCACACGAGATGCAACAGCGGTTGCACCAGCAGCCCTGCTTCACGTGCGCTGACAGGAGTCATGGTTTCCTATGAAACCGACCGCATTGGATCACGTTGGCTGCCTTACAGACCTCTGCTCCAACAAGAGAAACAATGCTAAGAAGCCCTCTTCTGCATGGGTGGGCAATCATGTGGCAAGCTGCTGTACCCATTGTGGCAGGATGGAGTCGCTGTTGAGCTGATTTGTCACCACAAGTACGAGTTGTGGGGGAGTGTGAGAGACGGCTAGCTGGCAAAAATAAAAATAAAATGGTGTACAGCCTGTCCAGGCTTGACTTATGATCAGAATCATAACAAATGAAAAATGCGCCTGGGGCAAGAAAGTATTTTGTGCCCCCCCCCCTTTTTCCAAACTCACCACCAGCACGTGGTTGCATTCTCTCCAGGCTGCTCTTCACAAACCGGGAGTTGCGATGATGTCATGTCACTGCCCACTTCCTGATTTGGAGGCTCTTCAAGCCTGATTTGGAGGCTTCCTGATTTTGGAGGCATTTCTATTCACCCTCACTTCCAGTTCCTCCATGTGTAGTAAGGAGGCATTTGAGTGGAAACGAGAGTGGAAACAACAGGAAAATCAGAAGTCGAAAGAAGTCATACAGAGGGAACAAGGGGTGCAATTTTCAAAATACCGTAAGTTATTTGCTTTTTGATGTTGCAAAAATTGCACCCCCCTTTGAACTCCACCTGAAGCGGCTACCTCTCGGGATCCACCCACGTTACAGCACTGCTTACAATTGCCAGCTAAGGCTTGATAGCACAAAGCTCAAGGAGAGAACCACACTGTGAAGGCTACATCTGGGGCGGAAGATTGAGTGAATCAGAGTAAAAATCCCATGAAAAATGGTAGTTTAGACTAGCCTGCTCATGTATGCCACCTTGGGCATTTGCTTCGGCATGGGAAAGGCAGGATATAAATTCTTCAAATAAATAAATGTGCCTCCCTGTCTCTGCTGCAAACCTCAGCCATAGTATTCACTCAAAGCATTTTTCCCCCTTTTTATGTGCAAAGAGATGCGCAACGCCTTTGGCAGACACCACTTGTGACTAGCAACTGGTGGTTCATGACCAGACCTGGTCTGGGATCCATCTGTAGAAAGAGAATACAACTTGCGTGAAAATAAATGGTTCTGTTTCTGGAAAACCCAGTGTGGTGGTGGGGAGAAAATGTAAAAATATTGTTTGTAAGGTCATTTTCCTTTTGATTTTTTTTTTAAATTATCCGGTGATGTTCGCTGTGACGTATTGAGTATATTCTACATTTCAATGCGCTTTTGTTACCATATTGTACAAGGTGCAGTATTAATCACACAGCATACTGGGAAAGGTATCATTTCGTCGTGCCTCCACCATGGGAGAAAAAAAAATTATACGCTAAGAGCTCTGTTGAATGTGAAATTATTATATTTATATGCACGGAATGCTAATGTCTGTATTTCCTGTATATGTGCTATAATAGATGAGCACATTCACAGTGTGTTATACAGTGTTAAAAGCTGGAACGGTCGCAAATCAGATTTGTCAGCTGGAAGTCAGAGTTGAAAAAAGGTTAAACAAAACCAGCCCCGTACATCTCAACATGCAGATAGCATTTTGAGATAACTTGATTTTAATTACACTTGCTGGACGGTGGCCAAGAAAGTGGCCTTGAAAGCGAGCGAGAAAGTGCGCAGGACAATTGCAGGATGGTGCGCCACTGAAAATACCACGAGGAACAGCACCTTTTCATGTATACGCTCATTGATTGTCAGCTTACCACTCTCTGAGGTCCCCGCCCCACACAATCAAAGAGTCCCCCTGCTAAAGAGGTGCTCCACTTCTTCCCTATTGATCTATGTTTGTGTTTGGACAAATGTCAGCCCTCATGCTGGGAACTGACCCCCCCCCCTCTTCAAATTTGCTCCCGGTGCTTTGTTCCCTGCAGGCAGTTTTGTGATCTGTTATCTCGCTTCAAATGAAGGTCTGTTAGCTCATGTCACTCCTTGCCACAGGATGTGGTGATGATGACTAGCCTGGATGCCTGTAAAAGGGGCATAGACAGATTTCTAGACGAGGAATCCAACACAGACTACAAGCCTGATTTTAGTAGTAGGCTCCTTCAGAATACCAGGTGCAAGGGAGTGGCAATGGAATGCAGGCATCTTGCTGTCTTATGTGCTCCCTGAGGCACCTGGTGGGCCACTGTGAGATACAGGAAGCTGGACTAGATGGTCCTTTGGCCTGATCCAGCAGGACTCTTCTTATGTTCTTATGTTTATGTTCTTCATTTGCTCCTGGAAAGGAAAGGCGGGATAAAACATCTTTAAAACAAATAAAACACGCAAACAAAGCTGGGACTTGCATCCAACTACCAGGAGAAATGGCCAGCTGGAGGCTTCCTCACAGCCCTGCTAGGTAGCTTTCTGAGGAGTTGCAGGCCAACACATAGTCAGGAAACATCAGTCCTTGTGCCTCCCAGCTAGGCATCCAGTGGCCTGAGCCCAGATCATCCCACGCAGCAGTTTATCGCTGCTTAGACAGCACCGAGACTCTCTTTGTCCGAAACCCAACCCAGCAGTACTGTCCCAGAGCAGTGGCATAGCTAAGGCATCTGCTACCCAGGAGTCAAAGATTTTGTAGCTCCTTCCCCTCCCCGCCCCCGACAAAATCAAATTTAAATTATTAAGTAAAGAAACCATTTACCGAACAATTCACCCATTTTCTGGTTAATTATCTGGAATAGTCACCCCTACTTCTTCCGTGTGCAACTCCTGTGGCTGTGTTTGTCTGTGTGGGGCGGGTGATGCTCCAGAACTGCTGCCCAGTTGCCTGAAGAGCTTCACTAGGAGGATGTCCTCATCGTGACATTTCAGTATCTAAGCAGCACCAGGAGGTAAACTAGAAGCAGCGAAGCAGCCACCAGCCAAGGAGAGACATTCTCAGCAGAGGCTGAGGCATCTGAGGACAGCACATGGTATCAGTGGGTGGCAATTGCTGGGGAAGGAGCACAGGGATGGGAACAGGCAGAGACTCCTGCAAACAGTGGAGTCCAAAACCCTTTGGCCCCTGCAGGGCCGGCCCATTCATGAGGCCGACTGGAGTGCTCGTCTCAGGCACAGGATTGGTTGGGGGCATCCATCTCTCCCACCCACCTGTTTCCTCTGCTGCTCTTCCTCCTCCTCTTCCTCCTTCCACTTCCTGGATTGAGAAGGAAGAGGGGAAGAGACTGTGGAGGGGAAAGGGATGCTGAGCGAGAACATTGGACAGAGCAGAGGCTGACGCGTCAACTGGCAAGAGGAAGGCAGAATTTGGCATGCCTCCTCTGACAACGGGAGGGTCCTGGGACTCTGTAGGGAGATGGGTTTCTCTGCCGCCGCCATGAGCAAGAGACCTGCACAGACCTATTGCAGAGTAACCAGAACAAAGTTCTGATTTCTTTGAAATTTACCAAAGACAGAAGGTTGAAATGTGGGACAAGTCCTGGAAAAAGAGGGCGTCTGGTCACCCTGCCTTCAAGGCATTTGCTGCCGCTGCCACCCATTCGGCCACTTTGTATGCAGACGTCCTCTTTGAATGCAGACGTTCCAGGGAAGAGTGAACTGCAAGGTTCCTTTTGCTGTTTTGTGCATTCGCCTGATCCCTTTATTTCAGCCAAGTTGATCTCAGGCAAGTGGATCTCCTCCTCCTCCCCTCCTCCCACCTCTGGCAAAAATACTGGACACTCGTAAAGATCGCTTCCATTTCCATGACTCGGGGAACAATAGCAAAATGTCATATCCTGAGTGAAATACTGTTTCTGTGGCTTGTTTGCATGCTGCTTTCTGGGCCAGGGAGGGGGCTTTGGGTGCAACCTAATAGCTGCGTTTCAACCCTCCCCAGGCCACCCTGCCTGCAGGAACACCCCCTCCTTTCTTCTCATGTCCTCCATGTAGAACTTGTGAGTATGATCTTGTGGCTGAGTGGTAGTATAGGCTGAGGATCCCTTATTCGGACTGCTTGGGACGGGAAGGTGTCTGGCTTTGGGATTTGTCTGGATTTTGGAATAACTGCATAAATATCATGAGAAATGCTTCCTCTTGCTCTTTTCACTGTGACCCACTTGGGTGTCTGCTGGCCTCTGACATCTTTCAACACGGGCACCCACCACAGAGCAGAGAACAGAACTGTCAGCCTGTACATGGGAATGAGCACAAGACCTGCTAGTGTACACCACGGAAAGTTTTTAAAAGGTCTTGGACAAAACTGTCTTGATTTCAGGTGTCCAGATAAGGAATCATCGACCTGTATGGAAAAAGCTGCCCTGTCCACTCCCTAGGGCCAGATGGGGGAGGAGAGACAGTTCCCAGTCATCCGAACAGACCCTGCCTTCAGAACTGTATTTGCCACTGAGTGGGGACATAGCTCTGAGGAGATGGGCTTCCGGAGGGGAGGAAGAGCACTGCTTTTTCTGAGGGAGTGTTATTTCCATTTTCAGATAAGGTGGGTTATTTATGCTAGGCAGATCAGGCACACACACTCCCCCCTGCACAGTTGTTCAAGAGGCTGGAGCAGCTCAGCAGTCCCCACGGCCCCACACACAGTGATGTCATTCAGGGGGGACGGACCAGAACGGGCGTTCCGGATCCTAATGGGCTCTGTGGCTGGTTCCGGGTTCCCGACAAGTGCCAATCAAAAGTGAGTTCCTGTTCCTAAATCATTTGAATGACACCACTGCCCACACACCCCTTCACACAGCCAATGTCACCAATTCCAGCCTCTGCTGCAGTGACCTCTGCCCTCCCTCTGCCCCCCCCCAAAAAAAACAAGTCTCATTCAGCACATAACAGGAAAGCACGAATAACCAAGAAAAGACTCTGATTCTGGAAGAGGTTTTTTTTTTTACCCTGATATTTTGTGGTAGGTTTCTTTATTTTTGAATATAAAGTGACAGAAATAATTTGCTGTTAGAAAAGAGAAAGAATCTTTTACTATTTACAGATTCTGTACATCACAAAGTTTTCTCATTTTGTTTTATTTTTTGTTGTTCCTTCCCCCCTTTCTTTTTAAGTTTTTCCTGCATTGTTGGAACAATGCTGTACTGGAAATCTATACATTTCTCCCACCCACCCCCCAAAAACCATCTGCCCCTAAAACAACTCCCAGTGAGAAACAAGATAAATCAAAAGGGAAAAATCAACGGAATTTTTTTTTCCAGGATCCATTTTTTTCCTTCAGGATCCTGTGTGTGTGTGTGTGTATGTGTGTGTGTTGATGTTGCCTGTGTACGTATATATATATAAATATATATATACATATATACGCATTAATATATACTATTTTCAAGTTCAAACACCAAAATCATTAAGAGAAAGGGAAAAGTAAATCAATTGTCCTCCCCCCTCCAGAATCTATCAATCCCTGCTTGTCCAAAATCAGAAATAGCTATTTACAGAAAAAAGAACTGGAGAGGGGGGGTTGGGGAAAGGAGGACTGGGAGAAATAAGGGTCGTGACTGGTGAGGGTCCTGGGATTCGGGCCTCAGAGAGACGAGGCAAGCCTGAGTTCGACTGCGCGTTCCCTCGGGAAGACGCTACGCTGGGAAAGTAACACTGACGTCGCCTTCCCCCCATTTTAGTTGTGTGAGAAAATTGCATTTCCAAGTCTCTGCCTCAACCCCACACTGGATACTGTTTTCTCCTCAAGCTTGCATTCAGAATGCATAGTTCTTCTGTCCCGCCCCTACCGGAATCCATAGCAGTGTCCCCTTGATATGCTGAAATAGCACCAGTGGCCATTTTGAAAATAATCGGGGCCAAGATGGCCCTGTGGTGATAAAGCTGTGACCTGACACACCATGCTTGTCAACCCTTGCCCCTGATTCTCCCTGCCATACTCTCACCCCTCCCTGCCCCAGCCCCTGTCTCAAATAATTGCACACACACCCTGGACTAGCTGTTCCGAGCAACAACCGAGAGATAAAGAATTACATGAAAACCACCCCAGGCCCTATCAACTTCATCTCATTTGGCTCAGGCATGGGATGTAGGGTTGCCACCTGTCTACCCAGCGACCACCAGACCCTCTCCCTTAAAAGCTCCAAGGCTATGCAAGGGAGCACCTGCCCCACACTTTTCCCAGTCCTTTTGCCCACGTTTCCCCTCTGCCTCCTGTAGCACTTGAAAGTTGTCCTACATCAACTCAGGTGACTGAAGGGTAGGCAGAGGAATGGGAGAGACACGGCAGCTGCTTCTGTTCTTGGCGCCATAGAGTTTCAAAGGGAATGGCGTGATCGTTGGCAACCCTAACCGAATCTCAAAGACTCCGCAAACAGAGGAGATGTTGAAAGAAAATGCTATGTGCTATTTTCTGTGAAAGACACCAGTTCCTATGCCAGGGATTCCCAAACATTTTACTAATGGGAGACAGCATTGACATGTAGCCTTCATCCAGGACACACCTGCCGGACCAGTCCCTTGGCAGGTAGTCATTCGTGTGCTGACATTCCCCCTAACAGTAGCAAGTAGCAACCAGCCACACCTGTTCAGTGCAAAGCCACACCTGTTGGGAATCACTGTCTGGAACTGTGCGCTTCTCCTTTCCCCACCCATCTCCTCTATTTGAAACATTCTCTTCGTCAGATTAGACATTTCACATCATGAAATGGAAGATTAAATTGTGCAGGCATGACCGTGTGTGCATTTTCACCGCTTCCAGCTGGGCACATCACGTAAATGGAACCAAAGGCAAACCAAGATTTTTTTTTGTTCTGTTTTGTAAAAAAAAAATAAAAAAAAATTCTACAGAGCACTTGTACACTATATTTTCCATGCGCTTGAAAATGTTCAGTGTAAAGTTGTAACTTTCACATTAACCACTACAACTGTGAGAATGGATTACTGTCAATGGCTTGTTTTCTGGCATGAGTCACACCCATCCTTGAACATTAATGTGGAAACAATCAATTACGTGCATTTCCTATTGCACAATTCCATCACTTCTTACCTCTACTGCAATATAAACTGAGAGGTGCTTAAAAAAAATATTAGTAGTATTCAATTAGCTCTACACTATCAAGGCTTTGGAATGTAAATATGTCCTATAGACAGGACAAATGTGAATTTCAGGACAAATATCATTTAATAAGATACATATATAAACTGAAAGGGTTGTTCTAAGTCGTTCAGATCTAAAAACAGATAACACATTTGGAAGGCTGAGAAAACTGTAAATAACTGGCTAAAATAATGTTGTGGATTCCTAATATCACTTTGACACCATCCTGATTTCCAGCACGGGGCTCTGGCATTAGGTTGTACTATTTTAAAACCATACTTAAAAATGGGAGGGAAAACACCAGAATATGCACGTATTTCTTTTAAAGAGCTTGGGGATCTGACATAGGAATATGCTGGTTTTGAAAACAGAATGCCCCCCACACACTGGTGGATTCAAACAACAAGCCCAAATCCAGAAACAAGATACTGACCAGATTTCTTGCAAATGTCCTTCAAATTCCTACTTGAACCTGATCACATCCTATCAAACAAGAACCGTGCTAAACCAAGAGCATGATTACAACTTATGTGCTCAATTTTTGCACTAATCGAATCAAATCCAAGACCAGGAAAATGAATACATTCTTTTGCCAGCTTTCCTTTCAAAGCAATCCTACACACAAACAGCCTTCATGAAAGAGCACACCAAAGAAAATAGGAAGAAAGGTTCTCTAAGCAGCATGTTTGGCTGTCAAAATCCTTAGACCAGAGTCCAATTCAGCCCTCACCAAAATACACTGCCTGCTTCCCACCGACTATGATAAGAGCCAATATGACCACATAATAGATACAGTGGTGATGGACCAGGCCTTTTGGAGTACTCCCTTGTCACAAGCAGCAGGAATTAGATAGTTAAATCCTACCTAGTTTTCTCTGGGCTAGATTTTTTTCTTTCTGCTCTCCAAGATAAAGAACAGAACAAAATATTTATCTTTAGGGATAAAGCCCCACATACATGGGGAAGTAGCTGAGAAATTTCCCTATGATTCTACAATTGAATGAAGGCTACTGTCCTAGGCACGTGCTTACCTAGAAGCCCTGCTGAGCATGGCCAGATCTACTTCCCCCTCCCCCCAAAATGCCTAGGGTTGTGTGGAAGTCTCACAAGTCTCACATCATTAGTAAGCTGAATAGTTTGGATGGTGGAGGACTGCAGGGAGAAGCTGAGAATCAACGGGTTTTGTCTACCTTGGAGTTTGTTAGCAGTGATGGGAGTGAAAAGCTAAAAGAAGTGGCCCAGTCAAGAAAACGGGGCAAGTGTGACACCTGCGGCCACGGCAGAGGAAAAACTCTCTATGTGCCCTCAGCACATAGACAGAAGCACCCACAAGACTTGCAAGAGGACACACAAGAGTGGCGGCCCACACTGGGAGTGGCTTGGATGCAACTGGAAGAGAGAGTTCCTGTAGCAGAGTGACAAAGAGCCCAATCCTATGCATGTCTACTCAGAAGTCGCATTATAGTCAATGATGCTTACTTCCAGGTAAGTGTGGATAGACACCCCCCCCGGTTTAAATCTCTGCCATGAACTCATTGGGTGGCCAAGGCAAGTCCCTCTCAGCCTGAGACTCCCCCACCTTAGAGGATTGTTGTAAGGACAACACCTAGACTGAGACACATGGAAGTGCTTTAGACACTCAGGAAGGGCTATGTAAATGTCAGGTATGATGATGAGCAATGAGCAAGGAAAAGACCTTGACAGGCTCTCTCAATGCCCAGGACAATCCATGCAGGATCAGTGTCAATGTTGTTGGGGTCAGACCAACGGTGGGAACCATTAAAAAAAAGCACGTTATAGAGGGGCAAATCAAAGCGTATCCTTCTCAATTTGAGATCATGTCCAGTATAATAATTGGGATGATGGGAAGAAAGAGCAGTGATGTGCGTGAGTGGAGCACTCCTGCTGGTCCAGCAGAGTATACTTGAGCCAAAGACTTGCTGGAAGTCTCGACGTGTCGCTTTGATACAAGTGTGAATGCATCGTTGTGGGGAAGAACCCGGTTCAGGAGCAGCGAGGAGAAGGAGGGACCCTTTGAAGAGGTGGCAGCAGATACGAAGCGGTTCACAGGGCACAGCACCCTGAAATGCCAGCAAAGCAGAAAATTCTGGCAATGGCCCACAGAGAGTTTGGTCTTGTGATCACCGTGGAAAATGATCTTTTGTCAGGCAATAGGAATGGCTACAGGTTGGTCTCACAAAGCTCCAAGACAAAGGTAGAAATGGTGCTGGAGTACCAAAAACAACTACTTAGCAAGTTCAGACTCTGTGTTTCGGCATCTGATCCAAACCAGAACCTCAGGTCTGACCCACAAAAATCAAGCCACTATTAAGAACTGCCTCCCCGCAGGGATTTTCTGCAGGACTTTAAAAAAAAAATACCACAGGATCTGTGCACATATACACAAGTTCTACTAAACACAGCTAATCAAACACGTTCAGTCTGGAAGACGAATAACATTAACCTGAGGCACAATCCACTGGGAAGTTCTCCTGCACAAACTCCACTAAAAGTGGGACTTGCATTGCGGCCATTGGCTCAATGAGAACTACACAGGAGAACTTCCTGGAGGATTGTGGTCCAATTGACAGCATCATCCAGGCACAAAGACTGCATTTCAATAGGTAAGTTTTAAAGCAAGTTTCCAACAGAACTCAATGGGACATAAAAGTGATTCACGTTGGCGGGATTGCCCCACTAGCTTTCTCTCTGTGATTGCTGTCTACCTTATTTGTACGTACCCAATTTATTCATCGGCAAATACTCAGTAATTGTGTATGAGGCAAGATTATGCCAGGCAATTTGCATAATGTATATCAATGACAGCATCTGTCGATTTGCCGGTTAATATAATTTCTGACATAAACATCTTTAAGGTTAACATCTAGTGGGGGGGGGTTGAAGGAGAAGTTCTGCATCGTCACAACCACTTGGGAGCCAACTAACTGCTATGCAAACCCAAAATCATCAAAGGAAGATGTGGCCAAACTGGAGCAGGTTCAGCGAAGAGCAACGGAGATGATCAGAGGGCTGGAAAACAAGTCCTATGAAGCAGTTGAGAGTACTTGGTATGTTCAGCCTGGAGAAGAGAAGGCTGAGGGTGCAATCCTAACCGGGAGTTAGGCCAGCACAGTCTGGTTGACATGAGGGACACCGTAAAGTATGTTTGGACCACTCTCTGAGGCAGAGGGGCCAGCGCACAGCCATGCACCCTCCTCCCTGACTCGGAGAGTGGTCCAAACGTGCTTTATGGTGGCCCTTGTGCCAGCCAAATTTTGCTGGCCTAACTGTGCAGGCCTAACTCCAGGTTAGGACTGCACTCTGAGAGAGGATATGAACCCTTTTCCTACGCATTTGCCTGTGCCAGGATAGGCTCCCCAGTTGTGGCCTGTTTGGACAAACAATCATTCCCTCTCCCCAGGGAAACCCTGGGAAATGTAGTTCTGCAAGGGGATTATGAATCGCTAACAATAAGTGTTATGGATTTTGGGGGGAAAGCCATGGTAGTAAAAGTCACATCAACCACAGTGCCATATCGATTTGTTCTCCTGGTGCTTAAAGTCTTCTACACAATGTATTTCTATAGCTCTGCGGAAGAGTCGTTCTTCTCTGTTTGATATTTGCAAAACCGCAGTCATGACCCCCATTAAGTGACTTTTCTCTGCACTAGGACAATCATGGCACACATCAGTTTTCACTCTCCTGGGCCACCCGGACAGGCGGCGGTGATTGACATTGTGGAATAAAAGAGAGGACCTCCCAAAGCACCATTGCTGGATGGAGGAGGGGGAAAAAAGAAGAGAGAGAGAGAGAGAGAGAGAGAGAGAGAGAGAGAGAGAGAGAGAGAGAGAGAGCATCCAAAAAAGACAATCTTGCTGCTTGCAAAGCATTGGGAACGTTTTGCCTAAGTTTCCAGCGAGGGAAGGAAAATTTCTCCTTGAAAAAAGTCTTGAAAGTACCTGTGGTTCCTCAGCATGCAGGCACACGTACACAATCTCCCACATTACTTATCATCAGAGAGTTCCACTCACACACAGAAACTTACTTAAAATTCTACAGCGTCCCCCACGGCTAATAGAAAGTGAGCAAGCTGCTGAAGGACAATTGCAGAGCCCGCACTTAACCTTGAGCGAGGGGATTTGATGTCCAGCTTCGGTTTTCACACCTCCTCAGCAAAAGCTGGCTAATCGGACAGCGGCAGGAGAGAACACTTCATGCGATTCAGCTCAACAGCTCCGAGAAGAAAGCAGCCAATCGGGCCAGTTCTTCAGCTGGATAGAGGTGGGGCATCTCTGCTGCTAAGACAGTGTAGAAAAAGCAGCAAAATTGCCTGGACCGGGTTGCTGCGGACCTTGAAAATGATTCTCTACACGTGGTGGCTGAGGACCATTCATGTGCCTGGTCCTCTCTGGTCTAAGATGCGATGCCATCCCAGAATGATAAAAGAGCTGCACTTGGAATGCAATTCATTGCAGCTTTTTACTGTGCTGGCAAGAAGGAATCAGATTAACCCTACTAACAGAGCTAACCATGGCAGTCACTCAAAGAGTTGAGCAACACCATTCAAGAATGCCAAATATTGCATGCAAGGGTCCAGGAACATGCAGGTTTCCTCCAACTCATCAGCACCTGTTCAGCATGGCGGTGCTAAATTTGAAAATCCAGTCTTTGGTGGATAAATTTGCCATTTCACAATAATCTCCCCAGGTTACTCGGGAAGAAAATGAATCCAGTTCAACTATACATTTACAAGAAGCGGGAGACCATCTTTAAAGGCAAATTCATGTGCTAGTGTGGATAGACTAATATCCTGAAGCACCAGGGAAATGGCAAAGGTAAAAAGTGTTGGGACATGGGAAATGTACTGGGGGGGGGAACAGTGGTGCATACAAACATGCACACATACGTTTTCCTCTTGAGATGCATTTAGCTTGTGGGCTTAAAATGCTACGGTAATCCTTGTAGGCTCTCTCTCTCTCTCTCTCTCTCTCTCTCTCTCTCTCTCTCTCACACACACACACACACACACACACACACACACACACACACACACACTGGCTTTTGCTCTCCTGTGCAGAAAAGTCATGCTAAGGTATATCATCTGTTCATAACGGACAGACGGTTGATGCAGAACCAGAAGCAAATGTGGAAGATTACATTAGTGCCTCCTACTGGATCCTACAACCTAGTTAAGTGACTTTTGCATGATAATGCCCGAAGGTCTGTTCCAATATGAGTCATCTCTGCCAAAGTCTGCATGCAGCAAAACTGCAAGATTGTCTGCAAGCTGATCCTGATGGAGGCTCCCACTTGAGTCCCGTGCACACTACACACCCTCCCTCTCAATTTCACTGTACAGAGCATGACTCCAAGTTCGAGTGGGTACTGTTCTGATGGAAGAATAAGAATCCTTGAATGTGGGTACTACAGTGCATTACATACTTGCCTTCATCATCCTTGCCTTCCTAGTTGCTTCCCAAACCGGATATGCTCGTGCAGTAGATCTACTCAATGAATACAAAGGACAGTAAAGCATAATCCTAATCTGGAGTTAGGCCAGCAAAGTTTGGCTGGCACAAGGGACACCATAAAGTGTATTTGGCTTACTCTCAGAGTCAGTGAGCTCAGCACACAGGTGTGTGCCATCCTCCCTGACTCTGAGCATGGTCCAAACATACTTTATGGCGTCTCTTATCCCAACCAAACTTTGCTGGCCTAACTGTGCCGGGCTGGCCTAATTCCAGGTTAGGATTGCGTGCTACATCTAAAACCACGCTGGCCGTCCCCACTCTGCACTTCCCTCTGGGAGGACCTCCTGCAGAAGCCCATTGAAATGTGCAGAAGATGTGCATTAGTGGATTGTTCCCTATGGGTTGGTGCATTTTTATATCATTACGGCAAAATGAAATTTGTTTTTTGGAATTTGCATCATAATGTAATTGTCACGGCCTAATATCATCTCACCTTTATTGAGTCTGCATTATACATTATGTCACAGGCTATAGTCATGTAAGGATTCTTTTGTAGCCGTAATCGAGAAGAAGAGATAAGCTCCAATCTAGCATGTACATTTTCAAAGTATCCCAAATGGGAGAGATGGCATCTCAGAGAAGAACAAGGAGCTCTTTTGCTCTGCGTAGTCGACTCTTTCCGTTTTACATCCGGTTTCCCTAGTTTCCTAGCCTAAAGATTCCAGTCTAGAAATCACAAGGTTCTCTCCTATGCTAGCTTTCAACACAGCTAGGAATACATTCTAGTGGAATTGAATTTGGAATAATTTAAATTTGGGAAGCCTTTGGGAAAGCTCAAAGAAATCCAGCAAGCATAATATACCTAATAACAATAACAATAACAATAACAATTGTAGAATAGCCCCTGTTTGTGGTGGGTCATTTTCTTTCCTCCTAAGATATCAAGATCCTCTGAATGAATGAATGTGCTTTTGAATTATGGTGTTGGAGACGACTCTTAAGAGTCCTCTGGACTGCAAGGAAATCTAATCGGTCAATCCTACAGAAAGTCAAGCCTGATTGCTCCTTGGAAGGACAAATACTGAAGCTGAAGCTCAAATACTTTGGCCACCTCATGAGAAGAGAGGACTCTTTAGAAAAGACGCTCATGCTGGGAAAGATGGAAGGCAAAAGGAGAAGGGGGCGGCAGAGGATGAGATGGTTAGATAGTGTCACTGAAGTGATGACCATGAAATTGGGCGAACTCCGGAAACTAATGGAGGACAGGGAGGCCTGGCGTGCTGTGGTCCAGGGGGTCACGAAGAGTCGGACACGACTTAGTGACTGAACAACAAAAACAAATAGGAAACCACCAGATTCATCAGATCTATTTGTATGCAGATGAGAGTCACCAACAAGTGGTGGCTGATGTCTTCAAGAAGTGAAGATGCTGCAAGCCTACTCACCATCAAGTTATTCTAACATGAGGAGCCTAGCAGGGCAAAGGTTAAGAGGCAGGATCTAGTGGCTTAAGGGACATGCCCTTGCAGATCAAGGGCCATGAAGCAGAATCTGGAGGATCAAGAGGCAGAGCCACGTAGGATAGGGGGCAGTCGCCAGAAAACATTGTCAGTTCATCCGGGTGCACACACTTCAACTATACAATAATCAGAAAGCAGAAAATAACCTACATGCAGAGCTCAAGAAAGTGAGCCAAGCTGCAGACTGTGATCAAGCTGCTGAGAATGAAAAATACTTTCTTGAAAATATGGAATCATTTTTTGAGATGGGGAACATGACCCAAAGCCTAAACACACACATGCAGTCTGTCCCTTTGAACGCCAGGTCCAGGAAACAAGCAACCCAGCAGTTTCCAAACTACGGCCTGGGGGCCAAATCCAGCCAACCCCAAAATTGTATCTGTCCTGCAGCAACTTATTTGGCATTTTTACTCATTATATATCATTTCTCAGTTATGCATGGCATTGTTTCTTTGTAAAAATCACATTTTTCCTGTGTTCTGAATCATATCACACTGACTACAAAAAAGAAACCCATGTAAAACCGATATTCATTCATTTCATTTCATTCATTCATTCATTCATAAAACTGAATTGTTTCAGCCTGCAAAAATGTGTAACATATATGAGGTGGCACTTGAACTGAAATGTTTGGAGACTCCTGCACTAACCTAGGGCACAATCCTAAGCAGCGCCAGACTGGCGAGGCCGAAAGGCCAGCGCCACATCCAGCGTTGCTTCGGAGAGGCTGGAGCCCATGGGGGGGGCCATGGCAAGGGAGCATTCACTCCCTTACCATAGGCTGGAGCCTCCCCTATTGCTCCTCGAGTCTGCGTCCCCTAAAGAGCAGGCGCAGATTCAAGGAGACTGCACAGCCCAAATCGGGGCCTCACTGCCTCGCTGACAGGCTTAGGAGGTGGCCATATGGACACCTCCCAAGTCCGCCCAGGTCCCGCCCTTGCCTCCCGCCCTCCCACCAATCCCCACGCTGCTTCCACGCGGAGCCTTCCTCGTGCCAACCTGCTTGCAGCGCCGGTCCTGCTGTTCTAGCGCCGACGCGGGGGTGTTGATCAGCGCTCCTGCGTCAACGCTAGGGCTGTTGCGCAGACGCTATGACGTAGCGTCAGCGTGACGGGCAGTACAGGATTGCGCTGCTAATGGTGAGTAGATAAGTCACATGATACTGGGGGTCATTCACCTGCATGATCACGTGAGATTTCCTCTCTGTTCCTCCTCAAGGATCCACCTCCATTTCCCCATGACATTGCAAGAGAAAACAATTGGGGGGCATTTGTATTGTTTAGATGGGGTCTATACTTCAGAGACGTTTGGCTGTCCACTGTTGTAAACAGAGCGCTAGCACAGTTGGAGACAAGTGATTGGCTCAAAGCCACAAATAAACTTAATCCAAAGTTGAGTCTAACTCCCGAACACCGTATCACTCCCTGCACCTCATGTGTGTTGCTGCAGCAGAACATGCATTTCCCAAAAGGCGAATTAGTGAAGATGAGAGACAAGTAACTTACCCATGAAACTGAATACAAGACAGAGGTCTGAACCCCCGAACACCAAATCACTCCTTTCACCCCCACGTACGCTGCTGCAACCCAATAAACATAGGAAACAAACCATTTCATTTCTTCCGCGGTTCCCATCTGAAATCAATTTCCATCCAAGTGATTTACTGTCCCTGAAAATTAATTTTCCACCCACATTACCCTCAATTAATTTTCTCACTTCCTCTTCCCCCACAAAGAAAGAAGAAAAATCCCATTCTTCTTACCCATCTCAATGATGCAGCCAGACCAGACCAGCACTCTCTCTCTCTCCCTCTTTCCGGCGCTCCCACATCTCCTTGGAGATACGTGGGGGAGGCTGGAGGCAAACTCCAGTGTTGGGACAACAATGATGCTATAATTAGTGAAGGGACAGCTGGCCAATCAGCAGCCAACAACCACCCACCAGTGCCACCAATTCTGAGCCTCCTCCACTCTCACTTTCTCCATGATCTGGTGACCCCCAAAGGGCAGGCACCTATGCAATACTACAAAGCAATTTGCAGACACAGGCCAGAGAGTGGCCCCTGTGAATCAAACTTGCACTCCTTTGGGGAGTTTGTCCTTTAGGTAGCAGCATAATTCACTGTGCAAACTGAATGAGGGGCTAGCATTGATCAATCACCAACTCCATTTTTTCAGTAAGAACAGGAAGCAGTACAACGACTCAGGAACCAGCAAAGGGTGCAACCACACAATGAAAGGGGACACAGAGGCCTTTTCATTATTTCTTTTTAAAATATATACACCATCCCTCCTCTCAAAGTGCATCAAACAGTGGTCTACATTTAACCAGTTGGGAAGGGGGCACAACCGCATGTGAAAGCTCCCAAGCATCTCTGGATAGAGTGCATAAGGGAGGCAATTTACACTGCAGGTCTTGTGCATGACAGGAGATGTTATGAGGCTGTGAAAAAAGCACCCAGCAACTGGAAGGATCCTTCTCTCTCTCTCTCTCTCTCTCTCTCTCTCTCTCTCTCTCTCTCTCTTCCAGCATTTCCATTTTGGTACTCCTGCCAAATGGAGAGTCTGAAAAACTGCCATCCATCTCGATGACCTGAAAATATCACAAGCACCTTCACTAAGCACTGTGCCAAGAGGAGAGATGCCCTTTACCTCTGGGAAGCATCATGTGTCGTGCAACACATGAGCAGGCAGAAATGCCCCAGTCGTACCAACATTGCATTGTGACCAGGCTCTGCCCTCCCCACACAGCCAATCATCCTACCCCCAAAAACAGTTCTCTCCACACTTGATCATTTTATTTTGAGTGACTTTCATGCTACATAAAAAAATAGTTTTGCTATCAAAAAACTATTTGTAATATTTATTTTCAAACTATTTCAAGGAATCTCCTTCTTTTGCCTTTTCAGAGTGTTTGTAAATTTATTTTTTGTTCTTCCTGTAGCTAGGGTTACAAGGCACCCCATTCCCTCCTGCTAACACCATCATTCTGCTGCACCAAAGAAATTTGCGGATCCGTTTCTCAATTTTCTTTAAAGGAAACGAAAAGTCTTCCGGCAGTCATGCTACTTTGTTCCAAACAAAATGGTGAAGGGACCCAAGGGATGGTGTGAAACTGACAGAAGAGGAGGTGACAGGATTCAGCCCAGAGCAGGCATTTAGGACCCAATCCTAACTTGGAGTTAGACCACCACAGTTAGGTCAGCAAAGTTTAGCCGGCACAAGGGCCACCGTAAAGCGCGTTTGGACCTCTCTTGGAATCAGGGAGGATGGTGCATATCTGTGTTCCGGCCTCTATGACTCCAAGAGTGGTTCAAACATACTTTACGGTGTCCCTTGCGCCGGTCAAACTTTGCTGGCCTAACTGTGCCGGCCTACTGTGCCAGGTTAGGATTGCACTCTGATTGATATTAAGACTGGGATTATCCCAGAGATAGGAGATGGATGCCCAATTGAAAAGCCTAGCAAGGAATCCCTAACAAGGCATTTAAACAGTGGAGGGACCCTTCTGCCTCTGTTGAGTTCAAACAAAGGTATCTCTGCAAATTACATTATTTAAAAACACAACACACAAGCTTTATAGCATCAATTCCAAGCATTTTTTTCCACCCTTCAAATTAGAATGAGGAATAAATTATCCCTCTTGTAAAGTCTGAAAAAGAAATTCATATTCTTATGCATTATTATCTACAAATCAATGGTCCTAGGCTGCTAAGTAGAAAAACTAACAGCTATTCTAATTTTGAAAAACCCATCCCACTCAAGGGTCAAACTTTGGAATTGTGATAAGCTCTGGAGTTGATGATGCTTTGGAGGTTGTTGATGCAGGTCCTTGAGGAAGGCACTGTTTGCTCTAAAGATTACAGCTACTTACTCATAAGCATCACAACGTAAATTGAGGCCAAATTGGAGCAGGTTTCCAATCCGAGTCTTTTTTTCAAGAAAACATCAATTGTACCCATCTGTGCACACGCACTGAAAAACCTAACTCTTGAGAGATGGTTGTAATCTATCTCGCCACCTTCTCTCTCTTAAATGTCACACTCTCTTTGGATGAATGAATACAGATTATATTTTCACAGGTGACAATTTACCAAGGTGTGCATTAACTGCTTGATATGCCAGTCACCTGCCCTGCCCTGTCTTGCCAAGGGGCAAAGATGGAGAGTGTCATCATGCCACGACACCCACTGATTTCTGATGGGATAATGCATGATAACATCCTCATCATGTGGCAAAATGCTGCAGAGGACCAAGTGCTTCCAAGCATGGGCCATCTGCACTCACCTTCTGTCTCTTCAAATTCCTTGTTCAGTTAACAGAATGCCTAGAAAGAGATGGGCATTAATTACCATAGTATCCAGTGAACAAGTCCTCTCTTTCCTCTCTTCAGCATGGGCAATACAAGAAACACTTGTGGAAAGAAAGACCACCAGGGATAAGGAGGAGGACAGGTCTGATCTGTGATGTACATTATAGGATTTTCAATGGACAGCCAATACACTTTGCTCGACTCAGGATCCGTTCCTGAAGCCAGCAGTATGATGCTACCATTGGCTCCGGTGTAGCAATCGCACCATAAAGTGCATCTGCAGTACCACCAAGGGCCCTACTGCTGGTGCTCAGCCTCTGCCTGCGAGCCTCAGCACCCAAGAGTGGCCACGTATCCTCTGACTGTGGTAAGTGCTATGGCAGGCCAGTGGCTTTTGGGGGCAGGAGAGGGCATGGGGAAGACAGGGGGAGGGAGCACCTGGGTGGTGGGAGGAGAGGAGTGGCCCCAGAAGGTAGGGTGCGACTGGTGGTGGCACTCTCCACTGCATCCTGAACACCCATATTGGGCATCCAAGCCCGACAAGGGACCAAGCCAGTCTCGGCTGGCGAAATAGCCAGCGAAGGCTTGAGTAGCCCCATTTCGGGGGCTGGAGCTTTCCTTGGAGAAGGGGGCAAATATCCCTTCTCCCCCCAAGGAGATTCCCATGGCTGCTGTGGCTCCCGCAGAATGCTGCAGTAGCCATTTTGCAACCGCTGCTGCTTACGGGATTTGGGCAGCTTAAGGTTGGGCTGCCCATTTCTGTTCCTTCCATTTCTCAGTTATCCCTCTATTACCCATTATGAGATCGCCCCTGCCACATAAAAGAACTCAGGATCAAGCCATGTCTAATTAACCGCAGTACTTTATAAAATCAATCGTACGAATTCTGTCTCCACACTTCCCACCCTGTTACATCTGTACTCATTTCATGCACAGAAACTGGATTCTGCATTAGACAAGCAGGTGGGATTTAGCAATCCCTTATGGATGGGGAGAGGAAAACTATGGTGAAAACCTAGAGGAAAGAGTCAAGAACAGGAAGGGACTTTAAAAAAATAAATCATTCAACAATATGATTCATGCTGCATCTCCTATTCATTTTGGGCAGCGCTGCTCGAAAATGGTGTTTGTTAAGTGAATTTTTTAAAAAAAAACTGGTTTTGTTCTAATTCAGACAAAAGAAATGAAATCTAACATTTTTAGTGGGTTCCAAACACTTAGTACTAAACTTGGTCTCACTATCCACTTCACATATACAAAACAATCATTTTAATTAGTTTACATTATCCATGAAGTTCCACTTCAGCTGGAAGAATTTTTTCCTCTTTTTCAAGTAGCCAAATGGGTGGCAAAGTGCTTTTTTTCAGCCAAGAATGTTTTGTTAGATATTTTCAGCTACATGGGGATGGCAGGAGTGTGTGTGTGAGAGAGGGGGGGGAGGGACTTTCCAGATGATCAGTTTACAAAGCACATCTGCAGCCCAGACCTGTGCAGAGAAAATGTTTTTTCAATGAAATGAAACATTTCAGAGGTTCAGAAATCTCAGAGAGATTTTTAGAAAGACAGGAGCCTACTTTATGCATTCCCTCTTTGTGAAGGAGGAACATGAGCAGACTCTGCTACATGCTGTAGTCCAGAGCCCTTCTCCTCCCCTTCCCCCTCTCCTCACGGACCTCATTGGCCTGTGCAAACAAATGCCAATCACAGGGAGAGTTAGAGGTACAGACAGACTGGATGGACACATGGCCAGAATTCTGTTCCAACAAAGCATTCAGTGGATTTAGACTCACCTAATTCTGCTTGGGTTGGGCTGTGAAAATGTGCAGCTGTTGCTCATTTGTGGCACAGATCCTAGAACTCTCCTTCAAGCAATGCTTCTATTGCATGGATGCACATTTTCTGAGCATCTGACCCATAATATTTGCTAATGTTAAGTGCCATTCAAATTGTAGTTGCATGAACATCACAGATGCTGATTGGATAATACCTGCTATGGCACTACGGCTGCCCCACCATCATAACCAGTGCTATTTTGTGAACTTTTTTTTTTACTTCTTTTTGCAAAGGGAGGGTGTTAAGAACCTTGATTTCTCTGCTCCTCCAGCCTTGGGCTTCTACAGTGATAGAGCAGTCATTCAGTCAGGCTATCGCATGTTGCTATTTCAGAAAGTTTTACTTGACATTATTGTGCTATTTCATCTCACCTGGCCATGCCAAACTGGCACGATCATGGAGCCTGCTTTTTAGCATTGAAAAGGGGCATCACAATCTGTCTGCAAGACGGCCTCCCTCATCACTGACCTTCGAACAGGATGTCATACTGTCGGAACAGGGGCTAGCGCAAACATGGTACTAGCATGTGATGGGTTTTGATCACCTGTAAAGACTTTAATGAAAATGGAAAGAGGGAAAGCAATGTGAATATTGCACCAAAATGAGTAGCTTTTTTTACACATACAAGACCAAAGGGTGTTTCTACTGCAGAATTAGCTTCCAGTTAGAGATGGAGCTCAAAGGCATAGCAAAATAGTTCTCTTTTCCAACACAGAGTATACACTTTTCTGTTTAAACTATACAGACTAGAACAGAGATATCAAAATCATATTGCAGAATACGCCTCCTCGTTCCCCATCTAAAGGAGTTTCCATGAAACATCCCCCCCCCAAAAAGGGTGTATAAGAGAGAGCTTACGATTCAGATGATGGAAGGAGATTTGAAACGAGTTTAACAACACTATAAATAAACTTACAAAGACAGCCCCCCAAAGATCGGGACTGTGCTATGGAAAGGCTTTAACACTTGACCCCCACCCCCACCCCACCCCCAATTATGGCCCTGACAGGAAGCTGGGAGTTTTCCCCTCTTATTAAAATAGCAGCCGCAATTTGGGACTACAATGGGGTGAAAAGGTTAGATCCCCACTTTCCCCCCATGACATGGTCTTGATCTGGCTTAAAAAAAAACAAACAAAAAAACAGGCAAGCCCACATTAACGCTAGGTTTTAACAATCTGTAGTTGGACTACCAGAGCAGAAAGTGTCAATGCGAACATTAATGTGAAGAAACAATTCATTCGCAAGGAAAAGAAGAATAGGGATAGTTTTGCCAAAGCATCAAGGGCCCAATCCTATCCAACGTTCCAGCACTGATGCAGCTGCAGTGCAGCCCCAAAGTAAGCCAACTAGTGTCCCCTTACCTTGAGGAGGCCTCCATGACTCCACCACCACCACAGCATGCAGCACACACACCCATTGGGATGGCTACATCAGGCTGGAAAATTGGTTAAGATCCGGCCCCAAATCATTCAACTCAAAGACATGGTTTCCTCCAAGATGCACAGAAGAGGTTGCCCAACGACAGGCATCGTATCTGCTTTGACAGTGAGGCAAGAAGAACGCTTGGCACCAAGCACAGCAAGGAAGGCATCTGGTTGTGAACACGGAGGCCATGGCAGCAAAGCAATGAGCTGCACTGGAACTGGCAGGGCTCTTGGCTGCAAAGGAACAGCACCCAGCACCACCAGAGAACGTGGTGCAGCCATTGCCCGCAATGGTGGCTCATCCCTTCTGTGGTGACCTGAGGCACCCATGACATGATGTCTGCAGACTGACAACTATCTTATCTGATATTTGACAGCATCGCTCTATGAACATAAGGCAAGTTGAGTGGGAATGATGTAGCCAAAACTGCAGAGGAGAACATTCTTCCACTTCTACAAGATGGTGGTGCTCGGCAAGAAGGAGGGAGTCAAACACTGACAGTTTCTACCAACTCTTCTGGACAGCTTGAACTGCACAGGAAAATGAGCCACATCTCCCTATTTCCTTTGCCTTCACAAATTAAAGCTCAGCCAACACCACACTATCAAGAGGACAGTCGGCTCTCTCCCACTTTTGTTTAGATAGCAAGCACACACCGATCACACACAGAGCAGTAAAACTCAACCTGATGGAGGTGACCGGGCTCTGGTGCCACTTCCACGGCACTCAGCAAGGAGCTTTCGGGCACAATCCTAACCTGGCGTCAGGCTGGCACAAGTCCCTTGTGCCGGCCCAGAGTGTTGCAAATGCACCGTGGACCACTCTTGGAATCGTATGCGCTGGCCTCTCTGTCTCCAAGAGTGTTCCAAATGCACTTTACAGTATGTTTACAGCACTCCTGGGCACCCTTTGTTGAATATACACCAGGCATAAGGATAAATCTCACCCTGAGTGTATGCTCTGCAACAAATCTCAATTTTTTTAAATATTTCATTGAATTAACCTCAAACAAATTAATTAAGATGAATCAGATCAGTGATTTTCAACCTTTGCCAGTTCACAGCACACTGAAAAGGCGCCAAAATTGCCAAGATGCACCAGGAAGTTTCAGACGATTGACAAGGCAGACTGCACTGCTGGTGGGGGTTTCACATCCCCCAAAGGCCCTACTAACAAATGACCCTCCCCCCAACACCTGTGGTGCACCTGGGGACCATTCGCAACACACCAGTTCAAAATGACTGAACTAGATAGCTTCTCTCTTCATGGCTTTTCAGCCTCCCTCTAGCAAATTGTAGGATTGAGCTTTCTATCACAGTACAGCCTTGGATCTGGAAGAATACCTGGTCTACCTGCAGTCATATTTGCCCATCACATTCTGACCTTCCCATTTCATTGAGGACAGGTCAAAACAGTTTATTCAGATGTTAGGACTTTCTCCAGTCCTAACATCTAGCACAGGCTTACAACCTGAAACTTCTTGGTTGCATCAAGAGATTCAAAGCCAGCGAGGCACCTTCCATGAATTGGTGTGAAAATGGTCTACTCACATTGTGTCTTTGCTGTCTCTCTTCTTCTTCCTAAATGAAGCACCACCACCAGCCCATGATGACATGTCTTTCCTGGAAGAAATACACTCCAGTGCAGACTGTTTCTGTGGCGACATAATAACCTTCTGCCCCAGTCCTAAAGGAAGTAAGTGGAAACAACTCCCCTCTGCCCTCCGAGAAGGCTAGAGAGGGGCAGGACTGCTCCACCCCAGGATGGCATACTATGTTTCTGGTTGGTTGGTTGGTTGGTTGGTTGGTTGGTTGGTTGGTTGGTTGG
>JAJKFI010000095.1:3967667-4015861 GCA_029204185.1 Lerista edwardsae
TGGTTGGTTGGTTGGTTGGTTGGTTGGTTGGTTGGTTGGTTGGTTGGTTTCCAGGGGCTGCATCCTAGGCCAAAAAATGCAAGCTATGGTTTGGGCTGCTGCTAAAATGAACAGACTCATCCACATACAACAAAAGGCACTCACACTCCTCTTTTGATAAGCAACTGTTGAATTAAGATGAGGAAAGCATGTTTGTGGAATAGAGAACTGGTCAACCAATGGGCTTCGAATTGGCCTTTTTTTCCATGGGTATTATTAATTAACAAAGAGCTTTCCAAGGCAAGAACACACAAGAAACAATAAAAATCTGGGGTGGGTGAGTGAGGGAAGGGTGCTTCGCATGCAGAGGGTCCAAAGTCCAACCCTTGCTGTCTCCATCCCTGGCTGAGACCCTGGACAGCAGGGAAGCCTCTACTTAGATAGGTGGACCAATGGTCTGTGCAAAAGAAGTCTACAATGAACCCCACTTAACTTTAGAAGGTGTTGGACTTGGGAAGCCAGATCCTCATCCTGCTTAAATAGAATTGAAACAAGGGTATCTTGCTTCTGGATGTGACAGGAAGATGCATTCTTAGTGGCTAATGCATCCTAAGTGCTAAAGAAAAGGACAATTGATATGAGCTCTTTCTTCCCCAAGTGTTTTCTGAAGGACAGCATTCTAAGGCTATTGCTTTTCTATACTGCTACCTACGGCCTGCGATACACGAACTCATTGCGGAGATGTTTTGTAGACGACAGGAAAAACATGTGGTGAAGTTAACGGGTAAGGGTTACGCTCGGTCTGCTACATATATTGAAAAATCTCCCACTGCATTCAGAAAAAAAGCCATGCAACTATGCAAAATAAAAGGTCTAAAAGAGCACACAGTTATTGATTTCAATGGGGTTTGGGCAGGAGAGCTTTCTGGTGAACAGTTTTCGATGTCTTTGAACATGACCTTGGAGTCAGAGAAGACACTCAATAGGATAGTGTCAAAGAGGTTAACGAGGTCAGAAGATGTATAAACAGGCCAGAAGCACATTGTGGTAAACCAGAGTAGGGCATTTACTTTTGATTTTATTGTGCACTTTTATAAAAGGATCTTGATACAATTGGAAAGGTTGTAGAATGAGCAACCCACCGTTAAGGTTTTTTTTCCTGTTGGTTTTTTTTTTTTTTTAACAAAAAAGATATAATAGGAGAGGTAAGCTAATAAAATGTTAGGTTGTTTTTAAAAAGACAAAGAGCGCTGCTTCCAAAGAGCTCTCAGTAGGTGAGCACCATCACAAGACAAAATGCAGAGCTCTAGAGGGCCCTTGAGCAGAGAAGACAGTGAATGTAAGAACAAAAGGTGGAAGCAAAAAAGTAGAGACCAACGAAACAGGGTTGCAATGTTAAGGCATGAGGATGATCCACCATTAGCCTGGCGTATCAAAGGAGGCAGTGAACTTTCAATCAATTGCACTTTCACCAAAAACAATCAATGCCTTTGGAAAGCATCCATAAGCTACATTAGATGTCTCAATATGTTGATACAATGGGAAAGAATCGTATATTGTTAACATTCCACATTCTAGCCACATTTTATCCATCCATCTATGAAAATATTTCCTTTTCAGTGGGTCAGGTTATAGACAGCAGAAAAGACACACCTCAAGAATTGGCAAGTTCTGGCTCTCTGCTCAATTCTTCAGTCATACTAGCTGTTTCTTAGTTAAAAGATATTTCCTGATTATAGATCAAAGAGACATACAAGCTGTTGCCCACTTATGTCATTGTGAGCACAACCCTAGCCTGGAGGTAGGCCGGCACAAGGGACACCGTAAGATGTTTGGACCAATTTCAGAGTCAGAGAGGTTAGCACACGGATGTGCCCAGTGGTGTTATGCTGCTGGAACACTGGGTGGGACATCCGGGTAATCGACAGCCCACCCGTTGCGTTCTGGAGCATTACGCCGTTTGCATAACCAATTATGCCGCTTGCATACGTTACGCAAATGGCGTAACGCTGCAGAACGCGACGGGCGGGCTGTCTATCACCTGGATGTCCAGCCCAGCATTCCGGCAGCATAACACCGCTGGATGTGCCCCATCCTCCCTGACTCTGCGAGTGGTCCAAACATGCTTTACGATGGCCCTTGGGCCAGCCAAACTTTGCTGGCCTAACTCCAGGTTAGGATTGCGCCCTGCCTTACTCACTGGAGTGTAAAACTAGCTGACAATACAGGTTGTTCTAATAGGTGAGCTATAGAGGTATAGGAATCTAGGACATGGGGTTTTATGTGAGGAAGATAGGATTAGTCCAGCCCTTCCTTCAAAGGGTACTGGACGGGTGTGTGTTATCCTCTGTGAAATCTGCACAATAAACTAGGCTGAGAGATCATGATTTCCCAAGACTAGGCCAACTGGCAAACTTCATGGCTGAGCAGGGATTTGTCTAACACTCTTTCCACTATACTACACCAGCTCTCCTCTCCACCACCCGCTCACGAAAGAGTGCAGCTCTAGAAAAGTGATGCCATCTTCACCATACATGTGCACACACAGTCAGGTGTCACTCAAGAGGGAATGGAAGTGGGACAGAGAGATAAGAATGTACCTCTGAAGACACCTGAACAGTGAAAGGTTATGCTAGGATGTGAATATGGACAGTGAGGTCCTGTTAAGTAGAAGACCCAGAATGAGACCCAGAAGAACTACATCTCAGGTGGACATAGGAGGGCTCTATGGAGCAGTCTTCCTTGTAGAAGGGGGAGGGCAAAGGAGAAAGGATGGTCCTGAAACAATTAAGAAGTCTTGAAATAGTGAGTGCTGCTAACAACCCAGAATGAGAAGGGGCGAACAGAACGTGTAACCAATGAGGACAGAACATGATAATTGACCACTTAAAGAATGAGATAGTCCGGTGTTTCAAACATATAATCTCAAACAAATAATCCCTAGCAATCAATACATGTTCTAATTAAGGAAACTATTAACACCCTTTCGTCCCCACCCGCCACCAGCCCCAAACCTCCCTCGACATGTCCCTTTCTTAGAACACACATAGAACATCCAGATAAACTTCCCAAACCAGCAAAAGCAACCACTGAAACAACTTCAAACACCACAGACCAAGGAAAACCACAACTCATAAGTCAACTCCCCCGCCCCAACCCCCATGCCTTTGCCTAATATGGAAATACTGTACATATAGAAAAATTACCCTCTTCCCCCAACCTGAATATAGCTGTTGTAATTAGCTCCTATACATATGTACACTGATATTTACATATAACCGCAATCAAATAAGCGGATGATAGAAATGGCACAACATGAATACATAACATTAACCATGGCAATAGGAAAATGTTGCATTGTTTCTGCTTTGAGAAAATGCATTTTTTGCGACTAAAAAGTCAAAACATGAGCAGGAAGGTAATAATTTCTGTGTCTGGGATGAATCCGTACAGAATCAAGCATTTTGTTGAGCTTCTGTGAAACATACATATATTATTTTGCTTTGCAGTGTGTGTGTGTGTGTGTGTGTGTGTGTGTGTGTGTGTCTGTGTCTGTGTCTGTTTGTCTGTGTCTGTGTCTGTGTGTATGCATATACACAAACACCAATGCCAATAAAGGAAATGCAGCCAATTCAGTATAAAATAGGTGGGGCTCTTAAAGATTGTATTTATGAAGACCTCTTATGGTAGGAGGGTTAATATATCAATGTAAATGTCTAATAAATGACTAATTATATAGATTTTATTTATCTTGGACCCAATTCAAATTATTAAACTGGCATGGGGCATTTGCTGACTATGGGCACAATGCTACCCAACTTGCCAGCACTGGGGTAAGGGCAATGCAGCTCCAAGGTAAGGGAACAAACATTCCCTTACCTTGATGGGGCCTCTGTGATACCTTCCCAAATTCAGGATGCAGCACGTGCCCCATTGGAACAGCTATGTCAGTGCTGGGAAGTTGGTTAGGATTGCACCCTTAATGGATCCCAGCTACGTTTCATGCATGGTGAAACTGTTGCAGCATCCCACAACCCACATCTTACAGCTTTATGACAGCATGGCAAATGAGGGTTGATATGCGAGTTGGACATGCGTTTAAGCTTCATCCTATGCAAACATCAGTTTCAGTCCATGGGCAGCCCAATCCTAAACTAATGATGTAACGCCGACGCAACGACATTGCGTTGGCGCTATGTAAGGGCCTGGATTGCGCTACTAACTTACCATGGGAAAAGGCAGTAGAACTTCCTTTGCAGTTCATCAACTTGGTTAAACTGTTGGTCACCTGAGGTCTTGACATCTTTGCCTTCAGATGAAAGGTCTTAGGTTTCAACCTCTGAAACACATTTTGTTTAGGGAGAGGCTTTCTCCTCTCCATGCCCCTCTTTGACTACAGGCAAATTGGCCTGCTGGTTCGGTTGTGTGAACCGATTCTGATTTCATGACATTCTCTCCTTCACTGCACTTTCCTAATACAATGTATTCTAGTGTTGTTGAGATGTCACCTATGCTACCTTTCGGGCGATACGACAGCTCACATCATTGTCAAACATAAAGGGAATCTGGCAAGCACTGAGAAGCTGGAGAAGGGGCTCCAAACCATTTAAAATTAACCGTCACAAAATGAGGTGATTGAGTTTTGTCTGAGGTTGATGTGAATGGGTTTTCAGACATGGAGATCATGGAAATGAAGCTCTATGCCTGGAAATAGAACTGGCGGTTATAACCCCAACCAACGTTTCCTGTGGTGAGGGTGTAGGGAATATTAAGAATAGGGGATTATGGCTTGGAAGCCTATTTGGCTACAAACTGGAAATAAGCCCTTGGGGGGACAAAGCTGGTGTCCCACTAATTACTTTCTTTCTGTTAGAGCAGTATCCGGCAATATAGTGGTTGTATTCCATGTGGACAGACCTATTGTACTCCATATATTCAATTGCAGGGAAGCACTTATGGGAGAGGATGTAAAAGCAAGTTAGATAGGATTAGGTCCCTCTTCTTGTTGAAAGGATCTCACGGGCCTGATCTTCCAGATAGTGTCATGCATTTATCTGTGACGCATGTCAATGGCATGAAAGCAACACAAACCCCATTTTGGAACCGGTGGGCAATACCAAGTACAATCAGCATGCCAACTTTTTTTCTGGATTGCCCACATTAAAGTAATATAAAAAAACTCAAGAGGCACACAAATCTTCTCTATTATGGCAGCAACACCTTGGAGAACAGTGGAACAAAATGGCTCTTTTGTGCAACAAAGCCTTCATCGTCATATTGATACAAATGTTCAGAAATTATGGGGAAAATATTCCAGCAAGTCTGTATGAAATGATTTTGAAAAAAAAAAACAATTCCCAGAGGGCAAGGAAGGTTGCAAGAAAACTGCCAACCTGAACCCAAATTGGGATTGCGTTGGACTGGAATAGATTTACATGTTTAAGGGGCTGGAGGGAAAGCATTGTACATTTTTCCAAAAACAAACGATAGATTAGTGCTGATGCAGGTGCAACCCACTTTCTTTGATGTTTTCAGTGTCGTACATAATATCCCCATTCACCATATTCATGGAACATCATGCATTATGGCTGGATATAACGTAACATTTTGAATTACTGTTTTGGTAGACATCCATTACTGAATGCCAAAACGAGTGGCCCAGTGACATGGAAAGCCTGCCATTTTTAAAAATTGTTTGCTCCTTTATTCCCTTTCACTTACTACATGCGTATTGTCATGGCTCAAGAAGAATAAACATATTTCAAAAACTTTCTCCGAGATAAATGGCAAGAGATGCCAGACTGGAAAAAAAAAAAAAAACCATTATCAGGTGTGTTGTGTACATTCAAGTTCAGAAATACTCACCCACACATGAGACAATAAACCTTAACTCTAGGGGAAAATCAAGAAACATTAGGAAAAGATTCTGTATTTTTAAGAGGGAAGAAGAAACAGAACTTTTACAATGATAAACATTCAGTTTTTTAGCCCCATCATGCAAAATCCCATGTATTTTTTTTGTTTTTTGGCAAGTTAAACAAAAAAAAAATCCATTCTCGTATAAACAGCACCTGCTACTAAAATGAGCCATCATGTTTACTTGATCCTTTTTAGTGAAACTTGGAATTTTCAATTACAAAATCGAAATCAGCATTCAAAAGTGACACCCATGTGTGAGAAAGTGATCCAACCAACTCTTTTCCTCTTGGCCAAACTTCAAGGGAAAGAAAGGGAAGGATCAACGGAAGAATCTGAGAGGCTGATTTGATGTGTCAAAAGAAAATACATAAGACTCCTGCAGATAGACTGTTGCTCAAGTTCTCCAACATTTCAAGTTGTCCTTAAAACAGACATTTTTTTTTCATGCTCTGTGCAAGCAAATAAACACTTGTAAAGCATTTTTAACATTATCAATCCTAAACACTATATATGTAAACATGTCGATCAACATTGAAATAGAGCTCAGGTCAAAGGAAAATGAGTGCAAGAAAATGAAACTCATAGTGAACCTTAAGAGCAAAACACATTTCTGGAATCATTCTGAGAGTTCAGTTAGCATCTTTTTGGTTTATTTTTCAGTTTAATTTTCTCCAAAGTCCCATTTTTAATTTTATTTTTATTTTTTGGTTTCAGCTGAGGGACAGGAATACTGAAATAGCTGCCAGTGGCAGACCTACCAGGAGGATCAAACGCAGCTGCTAATAAACCTTAGGGAGGTCCAGAAAATGGAGGCCATTTCCCAGTCCCCAGGTTTCCCAGCTACTGTAACTTTGGAGAAGTCCCTGTAGTGTTGGATGACAGCAGAAACTGAACGTTCACAATGATGGTTCACTCTGTCACCAAAGGAAAACAGCGCAATGTCTCAGGACCCAGATTCAAGAGGGGGTTGATGGTATGGAGCTTAAAACGAAGCTAGGGAGATGGTGTGCTTCCATTAGAACATGAAAGCCCTGCTAGCAAGGCTTGAGGTGAGATACCGCCATTTTCTAATCATGAAGGCGAAAGGTGACAGGTGCGGATTAGAAAGAGGTATTCCAATGCATGCAGTTTTCTCTCATTCTCCCCCATTTTAATGGCCTGGGCTCACATAAAACTACTTCCAGATACACAGTCTGAAAGTTGCAGGGGGGAAAATACACAACAACAACCTAAAACCCTTCTCTTCCCCAAACCTGAATATTCACAACAAGAGAAGCACTAGTTTGTACAAAATGCAATAGAAAAAAAAACTATATTTACAAATGAAATGAAAGCCTTTTTCAATTCCCTTCTTGGAGAATTCTGCCTTGTTGCTCTCTGATTTTCAGGTTTCTAGGCAATAATAGTTTTCCTTTACAGGGGAAAGAGGACAGCAACCTAAAGCAGCCTGACTCCTCCATCACCAGAGAGGACACCGCTTCTTCTATCACTTCCTCAGTACATCCAGAAGGGAAGAACGTTCCCAGCTCACCAAATGTCCAGGCCCATCCCGCCCCCATTTCAGAAAAACACAAGGCCTTCTCTTGGCTAAATGCAAGAAGGTGTGGTGGGAAGGAGACATGAGAGAGGAGAATCAGCGACAGGAAATGTGACTCAAAAAAGAATGGCTGCTTCCAAAGTTCAGGGCCTCTGCATGCCTCGACATGTGCTTGGGTCTACCACCACCATGCGCCTGGTCTATCAGAAGAGCACTTTTTCCACCCAGCTTTTCACTTGCAGAAAGTAAAAACAGACCCATCAAAGAAAGGAGACACTTTTGCAACTTATTTGGGAAGCAACAGTGCATCTGTTGCCCTTACCTGAGGGTTCCTGCTGTAAAAGAAACAATTGGACTTCATCTACAGCATCCGCGGATGCCATTTAACTTGTGTTTACACATATTCCTTGGCAGGAAAACGGTCGGGACCCCTACGGTATACACCGAGAACAAGGGTCGGGCACCTCTACAGCTGCTCAACCACGACCCCCTTCTCCAGCTTAGTACCTGCTGATTTCCTCCATAACCCTGCTATATCTCCACCTCTCTCCTCTCCAGTCCCCACCACTGCATCTGTCAACGCTGATATTTCATCTCCTCATGCCCTGTGGAAGACAAGCCATGTATTTCCACAACACTATAATTATCAAATATAAGTATATATTCAATAAATACACATGTACACGTGTCTGAGTTGTGCAGCCAGATCTTGGTTCTGGCCCCGTTCCCACCAGCAGAAGCACCATCTCTCCTCCCACTTTCGAGAGGAAGTAGCTGAACACTTGCCCACCTCCACCAACAGCAGAGAAAGCCTTTTCCCCTCTGTTCTTCTTGCGAAGTCCTTTGGTAAGACATAGGCAAGAGAACGGAAGGAGAGCCGAGATGTCTCTCTTCCAGATGGAACCCATCAGAGAACAAGGTTTCGTGAATCGTTGAGGCTGAATCGGCAGCCCCATTTCCTTGTCATTCTTAGTCCTTTGCACTCCCCGACATTTCAAAGGCTTGCTCTGCTGGGTTTGCCCACTTATAGACCACAGATTCATTTTGCATTCGCAACAGATGTTTCATATCAACTATTGTTCACGTACACTCAGCACATCTGAGAATCATGAGTTCAAAATTAACAATGAGTTGTTCATGAATGGGGTAAAACTTGCCACTTTCCCCTCCCCAAGACCCCACATGTTAATTCTCCCACAACTTTTGCTGAGGGTTTCCTGATCTCCCTGGCATTCACTTCTTTCACTTCGCCCAACTCACCTTTCAGAAGTGATCTCACTCAGTTACTTTGACTGGACTACTGGCCAGAGCTGCATACATGTCAAACTTCCCCTCCCCTTAGTAAAAAATATCCCAAAATTTCAATACATTTCTTCTTCTTCTTCAGTATACAGTATATGCAACTACATATGTTCGGCCTTTAACCCACAAAGTCTTCACAAAAGAACTGAATGAATCTTTGCATGTAATCAACATAGATTGTATCAAATTGATCCCACACTATTCATGTCCTATTAATTTTGCTTCAAAATGCACATGTTAGGAAGAGCGACATCTTCTTGGCGCCCATTCCGTCTCTTCTACTCTCCACCTCGTGCCACCTTCTCTTATTTGCATGAACCATCACTGGTTGGGTGCTCAGAAAACCCCAAACGCTGTGGCCCCGCCGGCATGCTGATCTCACCTCAACCCTGCCCTGCCTTTCCAATGGTGAAAACACAAGCCAAGCTCCGAAGCTCTGACATGTGATGGCCAGGAATGCAAGTGTGAGTGGGGAAATGAAGAGAGAGAAAGAGGGGTGGGGGGCTGGGGAAGAAGGAGGTGGCACTTCTCACCAGTGCTGCCGTGGCAGAACGCCAGTATTCCACAAAGAAAAAAAAGTAGCAGAAGGGTAGCAAATGGGAAGTCGGTCTGAACCTGCCACCGGCCCCTCCCACACTTTGCATTTCCGGCACCATCCCCTCCCATGCTTTTCCCCATCACTCAGACATCAGATTCAATACTGGAAAGTTTCTCATAAACATGCCCGTTGCTGGAGCCATTGAAAGCCCTGGGGTTTTTGTTGTTAGGCACACAGGGGTTGGACTGGTTCCCTATACAGATGTCCTTCTGGAAACGGGCTGGCACAGCGCCGTGAAGGGCCGAGACCACCGGCTTGTTGGTGGTGACAATGGCTCGGAAGTCTGGCCTGGCCTTGGGCCCTCCTGCCACCACAGGCTGCCTGAAGAAGTAGGATTTGCTGCCGTGGAGCAAGCACTGGTCATCCCCAAAAGTGGGGATGAAAGGGTTTTGAGTGACCCGGTCAGGGTAGAGCGACTTGCTGAGCATGTAGCCACCGCCAATGCCAGGATTGTTGTGGTGGTGGTGGCCGGTGGCGGGCACTGAGGACTTGTTGTTGGCAAAAGTGGACTCGCTGGCAGGCATCTCAAACATGTGGGCATAGGGGCTTCCCTCCAAAAAGCGGCCCTTGTCCTTCAGGCTCACGCTGCGTGGGGCCAGGGCCGCGTCTTCCTTCTGCAGATCCACAAAGGTGTCGTAGGAGTGCTGCCGGCGGAGCTTGTTGCGATTCTTCTTCTGCACCTTGGAGGCAGAGTTGGAAGGGCTCTGAGGGTACTTGGTCGTGGAGGTGCTGGTGGCCACGGGCACAGGAGCAGATGGCTGGTCCAGCTCTTGGAGGGAGTTGTCCTCACTGATGTCATAGAGATTGCCGGCCTTCTTGCAGGCCTCACACCGGATGCATGGCTGGCGGGTAGAGTTCTGTCCGACCACGGTCGGGGTGTAATTGTGCAGCTTCGATGGGCAGCTGCGGCAATAATTAGCCCCTGGACGATCCTCCCAGTCAAGATTGGTGAGGTTTTTCTCCCATGGCGCCGGAACCCCACTCACCACACTGTGCTTGTGCTCATTGTTTGCTCCAAAGTCCCCAGACCCGTGTTTGTGGTGGGTCCTGTTCGTACACGTCCCAGCTCCCCCTATAGTCTCGCGCTTGAAGTCGTCTCCCCTCTCTTTATAGATGTCAGTCAGGTCCACATGTTCCCAGTGAGGTGAGTTCTCCTTAGCCCGGAACTGGTCTAAATAGAAATCCCTTAGCCCTTCCTTGTCCCTGAAGTAGCGCTTGTGGTCAGGGGAACGAGGACGCCGACGATACGCCAACTCTATCTCATCAAACTCCCTCCGCGACTTTGCCGAGGCTGGGCGTTTCTTTAAGCTGTCTTTGTACTGCTGTTTCCGCCGCTTGGCAGCATTGCCCTCAATGTTGCCATAAGTCACTGTGTGGGTGGAGATGTCCGACACGTCCGAACGGATCAAATCGTCGTGTGCCCCTCCACCACTGTATCGGTCGCTCTTGAAAGACAACTTGCCATAAAGGTCACCTAACTGGCCATGTTTGGCTGGTGGCAAGCCAATATCCAATGGCTTCTTACTGAGAGACCGAGGCTGAGCTGAGAAAGGGGGGTTATCACAGTCATACAGTCCGTCAATGGAGCTGGCGCTACCTATGCTATGGGGGCGATGGTGGTGGTGGTAATGGTCTTGATACACATTGCTTTCTTTCAACTGGAGATTACCAAAGGTCCTTTCCACCTCACTAATGTAATCACTGAAAAGGTTCTCCTCGCAGGGGGGGTTGTTATACGATTTGCAGTCAGAGTGAGTAAAGCTGCGGCGGTGCTCCGAGATATCATAGACGGAGGATTCGCGGCGGATGAAATCCAGGGCACTTTGTGGTGAGCCGTTGACACCTGAAAGGTTGGCCATGTTCTTCGCGGTACGGAGCAGGCGTAGAATGTTTGAGTGGGTATTGTTCATGGTGGCGGTGGGGGAGTTCATAGAAGAATGGTGGTCTTCGATAGCCACCCCGTGGATGCAGCTGTAAATGCCCTGCAGTGGACAAAAGCAAAGAGCCGTCAGCTTGCAGAGAACTCCAACAGAGGAGCTGCAAGGCTTGCACAATGGGGACAAGATATTGAAAAGCCTCAGATGTTGCCAGCCCAGTCTATAGTCTGTATTTTGATAACATTAGGAGATGAGATAGCCCTGATGCTACCAGTGTTGTTCTTTCACTCTTTATCTCACCCTTTTGCTGTTTGTTCACTCTAGTCTCTCTCTCTCTCTCTCTCTCTCTCTCTCTCTCTCTCTGTATTATTTATTATTATTATTATTTATTTATTTATTTATTTATTTATTTAATCTATATCCTGCCTTTCTGCCCATAGGCACCCAAGGTGGCTTACAACATTAAAATACAATAAAAACACAATTTAACAATTAAAACAATAATTTAAAACAATATTAAAATAATTTAAATTTAAATTTAAAATTTAAAATTTTTACCCCCTTTCCATCATGCTACTGCATGAAATCCAGCAATCTGTTCATCTATTGACTAAGGGTGCAATCCTAACCCAGGCTGGAATAGACAGGCTGGCACACCTGCCCCATATCCAGCCCTTTGGGGCTTGGAGGTGCTGCCACGTTACCCAGGGAAAGTGGAAAAAATCCCCCCTCCGCCAGGTAACGCACACTCAAAGCTGCACCACCAAAATCAGCAGCACTACTTCAAGCAGCTGAATCGGGGTTGCCCGGATCGGGGACAAGGGGTTAGGATCCAGCCCAAACATAGAATCTTGGCTCCTCCCACCTTCCTAGGTAGGGTGCCCATGGGCCCGCCCATTCCCCACCTCTCCCGCCTTATTCTGTCCACCCTGGCCTAACTTATCCAAGACTGGTGCAAATATGCTATATGGGACTTGTGCTGGCCTAAAGGTAAGTTTGGATCATGCTGTGAATGTCCTAGCGCTATGTCTATGAAGGGTCGCATGAGTGCAGCTTAGGGGTGCCTCTGAATCATGCATGACTGTGGGATGTCTCAGTGGCAACAGAGACCAAGAGCACTGTTTCTCAGTTCCCCTTTTCATACCAGCTACAACCTTTTCTTGGCTTTAAGGACTTGGGTACTGTCTTCCTTGCCTGGCGACATTTCCATTAGATAACTATAATGCTGTCATCATAAGGCTGCCCTTGAATTTGATTCTGAAGACCCAGAGACTGATTTCAGGGTGGGCAAGATTTTAGTCGCCCATATGCTGGCTGGTAGTTGGGTCCAGGAAGGATTTTACACTACTACTCCCTTTTTGCATTGTAAAATTACTCCATTGTAATTTACAATACACTCTGAAGAATTGCCTTCCAGTGAGCGTCTGGGCCCAATTCAGGCTGCTGGATGTAACCTATTGTGCCCTGGAAAGTCTTACTCACTCCCTTTGCAAATATTTTTAGGGTCTTTGGATCTGGCCAAAGGAAACATATGGCCACTGGGAAATTAGAGAGTGGATAAAAGTGCTAAGCATTAGTTCAGTTGGCACAGCCTCCTGTCCCTCTCCTTAGCTCCTAGTCCTTGTTATTCATCTTGATCACAGCCATTGACCCACAGCTTTGACCCAAAGCTGCTGCTCCAGTCTGTGACAAAGAGATAGGAACAGAATTTAAAATTCCACAGACCTGACTTTTTCAACCAAAAGAACTGCCTTACATTCCCCAATACTGTACATCTGACTTTTTGGGCCAAAGAGTTTGACATTTTAAAGGCATCCTCTAGTTGAATCATCATTTGGGGACTAACAGCCTAAGTTTTTAAATGAATAATCTAAAGATTAAAAAAAATCCACATTCTTACAATAGCTTGAAAGGTTAAATTATTATCCCAAAACCGTCTTTTGGGTCGGACTGGAGAATATACGATGTGACAGACAGATTTCACATGAGCAACCAATTCACAAAAGCATCACCGTACAATGTAATATGATTGGCTGTGGTCCAGCAATGCAGCCTTCTATATAATAGCTAAGATTCTTCCACTGCTAGCTAGGATAGAGCAATGGGTCTTCAGCCACATTTGCCATAGCTGACAATAGAAGCCCCTTGAGTGGGCAGGTGATCTGGATCAGATATATTCAGGCTTGCCCCAGCATCCACTGATTCAGTATCCACAGTTTCAGATTTTCACAGATACCGTGGATACTGGGACGCCTATTGAAAAGATAGGGGAGCATTAAACAGTTTTTTTTTACTTTGTTGCAGCAATGATGTTCCCCTATCTTTAAAAAAGCATCCCCAGTATCCATGGTTTCAGGTATCCATGGTGGGGTCAGGAACAGAACTCCAGTAGACACTGGGGCATGCCTGTATTTAGTAACAAACTGAACTCTATTAAAGCTTATGATATCAAGATGCAGAAATATCAATTATCTGCAGGGCAGAGAAAGGGTAGGATTCAGAAATGCGACATGCTGAATGAGAAAGAAAGACCATTTTGAGATTCAAGTTTATTTATCGTTAGGACAAGGAATTCACAACTACTGGCTAGAGGGGTGGCGGCTTTACGTTGAAATGTCCTTTTTATCCTTCGGCACAATATTTCCAGAAACTTTGGGAAAGTCACAGACCTTACAGAGTTGTCCAACAAATCTGTATGTTTCTTTTGAATTATGTTTCTTCTTCTTTAACTTCTTTAACTGTATGTTTCTTTTTCTTTAACTTCTTCTTCCAGTTATATGACCAAGGAAGGCAGAACACTTTTTTCCTTCCTAAATTCATCTAAGTTCTGGTCTCAAAAGGTAGCATTCTCTCAAACTTCCAAAGGGACACCATTTTCTGTAGGCTCCCTTTCATGGTTATATTCCATTTTCCAAATGAGGCCAGAAATGACAACGTAAGAGGGAAATGATGAAAGCCCAATTGGGGGGGGGGGGGGGCTTGAAAGCATAATGGACGAAATTGATACATAATACTAGAGGCAACAGCCTGTATTGGTTGGTACGGAAAGAATGGTCGTAACTAGGGTTGCCAGATCAGTCAGCCAGAGCAATACAAGGCAATCACCATTCATGCTCTTGTTAGAGCAGGAGGAAAGGTAGTTGATGTCCCTTCCACCTAACCAGTAATTGTTCTCCCTTCCACATAACCAGTAATTGTTCTGAGGCTGCAACAGAAAGCCATTTCACCTTCTTCTATGGCAGCACAGAAATGGAGCTATTCTCCAAACAAGAAGGAAGAGAGATGAAAGTGCAGAAGGAGTTGTAGGCTTTGTGAGGAATATAGTACGGCACCTCCATAGCAGCCCTCATAACAGCTACAATTCCCGTAAGCACCTTCTCTGTTTGGAGAAGAAGGAAAACTGCTACCAGATTTTTGCCTGCTGTCTATCGGTGCTTGAGAACAATTATTGGTAAGTAAAATTTTTCTGTTTTTTTCTATCCCCTGCTATCTGCTTCTTAGCCCAGCCTCCCAATTGTTGTTAGAAGCTTTTTTAACCGTATTGATCCATGTACAAGTCAATCCATGTTTTCAGGGTCAATTTTCAGGCATAAAGTTTTAGACTTCTACATGATTATATAGGGAATGTCTCCATTTATATAATTTCTGTTCTGCCCCATCAAGCAAAAGAAACAACCACCACAATAAATGAAAGAATATAAAACATAAAAACAACGACAATAAAAAAGCACCAAAAGCAGTCAGCAGCACTGAGCAGAAGCCAAGAAGTCAATGTACATTAATGTACCACAGATGTATTTGCGCACCATTTCCAATGTTTGTTCAACAGCTGATTACAGGTACTTACATGGAACTGAGGGGCTGTAAACCAAGTGGATTCCAAAGTCTACTCCCTTACCATGAACGTGTGCCAACGTTTCATTTTTAGTTACAGTGGGAGGGGGGAAATACCCTGCAAACAATTCCATTGCCCCAATTTCCTTAAAACAGTGATCTTTGCCTTCCTGGTACAGAAAAGTGGGTGACCCTAGCACTCTGCAAAAAAATGCAGAAAAACACTTTCATCTCTCCATTTTACACAGAAAAAATTCTGAAGACTTGGTGGGGACAGTTTTTGCTTTTGTTTTTAACCCCAACCTCTTACAAACGTTGCTCAAACACAACTGAGGTCCAAAATCGGGCCTGCACAAATGAAAAGCGATCCCCTGGTGCTGAAATGGACCAGGGCTCGGTGCCAGTTGCCCCTCTCTGGGTTGTGGGGGAGGGAGAGCGTTCCACCAAGGGAAATGGGGCTGGCCAGACTCACCCTGCTGATGGAGAAGACGACCCCAGGCTTGCCAGAGCAGACCCCCATGAAGCAGTGGCGGAACTGCCAATAGAAGAGGTGTTCGCAGATGAAGGTGATGAGGCTGAGGGCCATGGCTGCGCCCAGCATGTAGAAGACACCGGCCATGTTGTCTATGTCCAGCTGGCTGCTCATCACCTCGTTCTTCTCATTGTGGCAGATGCCAGTGAGCCACAGAGCCTCCAGCTCTTCCATCTCTCCTATAAAAATAGATGGGGAGGATTAAGAGGGGACATCAGAGAAGACTCAGGTGCAGTGATGAGACAGTTTATTGGGTTAGTTCTTAGGTTAAAATGTTATTGATGTGAAAAAAAATACTTAGCAGGGCTCAACCTGTGGGCCTTCACAGCAACCATCTGTGATCAGACAATCTTATTCCCAATTTAAGGTGACAAAAAACGAGGTTGGTAGTGACTTGAAGGTCTCTGGCTAATGGGGGACTCAGGCTCAAGTTGGTGAAGTCACAGGGCAGTCTTCTCATCCACTAGATCAGTGGTTCCCAAACTGGTGGATAGCAGCTCACTAGACAGGGAAGTCCTGTTTCTGCTTCCTTAAGGGGCAGGGCAGGGCAGGGCAGGGCAGGGCAGGGGGATGGTGGTGATGCAATGATCACACCGCCAATGTGAACAGGGCTTATTTTTACTTACCACCGCTAGCACCAGCCTCCGAGGGGTGTATGGAGCTTTCCAGATCCCACAAGAGGGCTCCTCACACCTCAGAAAAGTGATAAATAGCTATCACAAAACCAGTTTGCTATTGTGAAACCAGAAGAGGGTCACAATCGCGTTTTTAAGCTTTTCCGAGGCATGGGCAATCCTGCAGAGAGGCCAACAGGGCTCCCTGTACCCATCAGAGGCTGGCACCGTCTGTCTCTGGTGACGGCACAAACTTAGCAATTGTGTCACCACCATCCTCCTGCCCCACAAAGACTCAGAGAGGTTCCTGAAACTTTGAAGAGCTTGGGAATCACTGTACTAGATTATATTAGCTCTACACACTATTGAGTAAAGGTAAGGGCTTCCCCACGACCGAATGGTCTAGTCGTGACCAACTGTAGGGGGCGGTGCTCATCTCCATTTCTAAGCTGAAGAGCTGGCGTTTATCCAGGACACGTTTCCGTGGTCATGTGGCCAGCATGACTATACGCCAAGGCACACAGAACACTGTTACCTTCCCACCGAAGTGGTACCTATTTATTTGCATTTTTATGTGCTTTCAAACTGCTAGGTTGGCAGGAGCTGGGACAAGCAATGGGAGCTCACTTCGTGGCGTGGTCTTGAACTGCCAACCTTCCGGTCAGAAGCTCAGCAGCAGCGGTTTATCCTGCAGCACCACCATGTCCCTTCACTATTTAGTACTTGTTACCAAATATTACTCAATACAGTACTAAATACACTATGTAATAGGAAATGTATTACAATGATAGGATCTTGGGTTCTACATCAGTCAGTCAAGTATTTGCACGTAGAGGTTGAACAAGCTGATTTTAACCATTTTGTCACATATCTTCCACAATCGACAATAAACCATCAAAGTGTGCTACCATTCCAAGGATTTCTAAGTTCCAGGCACATACACAGGTGAGGCAGGGTGAGCCTAGAGTTGTTTTATCAAACAGCAATTATGCTGGGACTTGACAGCCCCACCAAACTGTACAACTCCAAAAGATTATGCTATTTTATTTATGATATGCACATCAGACAGCTCAAAAGTGTGTGCCAGGCAATTCACGTTAACAGGTGACTCACTTGCTTAAATGGCCTGGAACGATTTGATCAGCAGGCACCTTGGTGTGTGTGATGCACCTTGGCCCATCACACACGGGGCTGAACTGCGGGAACCGATCTGTGAGGAGATGTGCCCGATCCTGCCCTGTGATAAAGGACTGGGTGGCAATGTGGTTGTGCCCAACCTTGTGATTCTTTTTGATTCACTGCAGAATGCCTAGATTTGCGATCTTGTTCTTACAACTCCTGTTGTTGTTGTTGCTGCGACTGCTGTGTGCTGCTAGTTTTGCAGCATGTATAACACAGGCCTGCAAAATGGAGGCCTGCAAACTCTTTTCAAAGTTTATGGCAGTTTTGTATGAATTTGGGGTGCTGATGCCAAAAATGGCATCAGATTTGCCCTATCACGTCTACTTTCGGAGAAGGCACAGCCTCATTAATGAATTATTCAGGTGGCTTCCTTCACTAATGAGGCTGTGCTGTATTCCAGAAACTAGACGTGGTAGGGCAAAACTCATGCCATTTTTGGAATCAGCCCCCCCAAACATACCCAGGAAAAGATCTAATTTTTAAGACAGCAAAATGTGTGTTAGCCTGTGTAATTAGGTGCTCTACAACCAAGAAAACAACCTCCACTTGGGGCCTGCTTCAAGATTCACAGTCCAGGATACTTTGTGCTATTTAAAGGAATGAACAAATTATGCACAGTTCTTCCAAAATTCTTGAGTTTATAAATAGCTGTCTTATTTATTTTAGAGTAACAGAACACAAACATCCAGCAATCGATACATAGCAATGCATGTGTATTTAAAGGGGTGCATATGAGCTCTTCTTGCTGAACGATTCATGTTTGGCTGGTTTCTTCAATTCTAGGAATGTAAAACCTTTTGCAATATCCAAAATCACACCAACTGTTGTTTGGAATAATAGGTATTGCATATGGTTAATAATCAGAAATGAACCCGCGACAGAAATAATAATTGTCACATTTTGTAAGGCTCAATGCATTTGCAAAAATACAGAATGAATTTCTCATGAACCAATCATAGCACAGAATTCTCAGTAACAAAAGGGCTTTAACAAAGAAGGCATAGGCATCAAACCTGCCACCCTACCATTTTAATTTGACAAGGAATGTTTAACAGATGTGATAAGAAATACTGTTTTATTCTGTATAACTCACTATGCAGTCCAGAGATGTTAATATGTCTTTATAAAGGGGACATGGTGGTGCTGCAGGTTAAACTGCTGCTGCTGGGCTTTCTGACCGGAAGGTTGGGAGTTTGAGACCATGTGACAGAGTGAGCTCCCGTGGCTTGTCCCAGCTCCTGCCAACCTAGCAGTTTGAAAGCACCTAAAAATGCAAGTAGATAAATAGGGACCATTTCAGTGGGAAGGTAACGGCGTTCTGTGTGCTACGGCGTACAGTCATGCCGGCCACATGACCACGGAAGCTTGTCCTCGGACAAAACGCCGGCTCTACAGGCTTAGAAACGGAGATGAGCACCGCCCCCTACAGTCGGTCACGACTAGACCATTCGGTCGTGGGGAAACCTTTAGTATATATATAAATTTGTCATCGTGATCAATATATTTGTTTTAGGGGCAGGGGCAGGCCTAGCAGAGCATCCTTGGAGTCACAGGGGCCACCTGCCTGCCTGCCTGCCTGCCTGCCTGCTGGAGTCGCTGCCGCTGCCTGCTCTCTGAGGTCCTCCCGAGGTCCAGGCAGGCCGCGCAGTTGAAGAACTAGAAGAAATGCTGGAAACGTTGCCGGAAGTTCCGTGGAGGGGATGAGGAGGTGTCAGGAGTGGCACACGGTTCAAGGTGAACTGTGGGTCAGTTGGGGGTGAGTTGGGGGAGGGCAGCGGTGGCTTTGGAGGGCAGTGGGCAGCAGCCGGCGGGTGACAGCCTGCAGTGCTGGCCAGGGGCCATACAGGTGCCAGGGTTGCCCACCGTTTTGGGGACATGTAGTAATGTTCCACATCCTAACCATTACTTTGCAGTTCCTTCTTTATGAAGTGCTACGAAAACCTCAGGTAACAGTGCTGTGAATGCTTTGTACCTTCTCAGGAAAAAGACACTAGCTATGTAGTTTGTTCTTTAAAATGACTGGCCACACATAGATTAACACGCTACTGTTCTGTGAGAGTGCTACAATTTCTTCCTTTTTGCTGCAACACCTTTTTTGTGTGTTTGACTAACTGATTGTATAAAATTCACTTTTAATTTCTCAAAACCAAGTTAGTATACAGGCAAGGAAGGGCAAACCTAAAGAAAGCTTTTCCAGCAAGGAAGCTATCTTCCCATTTTCATTTAGTAAAAAGCACTGTTTCCAGTGATATTAATCTTTGGTTGATAAAAGCAAATAGGTTCAGCTTTAGTGAAAGGATTGTCAGATATTTCACTCTGTGATTTACCTCTGAATTCCCAAACCTCCTTTTAGAAGTGAATGAACCTCCTTGACTCTCCATTCCCCCAGCTTCATTTGCAATTATACCTACCTTTTCATTTGCTTTGAGACTGGAAACTATACAGGGGAGGATAACAAAAATGTTCCTCAAGATTCTCACATTTTGTTAATTCCACATTCAAAGGTATGCTGGCATGCAAGCTTAGATACAATAACCTTTGCCATGTAATGCTCTTTGTATTCTTTGAGATGTTTTACTCCCCCTTTAATGCTATTACTAGTATACAAAATGCAAAACTTCCACTGTTCCTCAGAGCAGTCTTGACAGGGATCTGTGGAAATGGAGGGAAATCATGCCGCCTTCAAAACAAGAGGGAAATACAGCCAGTCCTCATTATCTGCTAGGGTTGGCTTCCTGGAAATCCTCATGGATAGCAAATTCACAGATAACAAACCACTGATCCTATGGGGTCAATGGGGTTAGGTGCAAGGGGTGCCTTCTCTGCCCTCAGAAGAATCCAGCAGAGACCCTCAGGAAGCCAGCAGAGTGCAGCAGGAAGTGCCAGAAGATCTCTGAATGCTGCAGAGCCCTTCCAGAGGCTGCAGGGAGCTTCACAATGGCACATGTGATCAGCTTGGATGCTTCTGCCAGCCATTTTAAAGGGGTCAGTGCTGGTCGCAGTGCCATTCTGAAGGTCTCTGCAGCCTTCGGAAGGTCACTGCATAGTGGATAGCAAGGACAGAAGTGCAGATAATGAGGTAAGAAGCAATTCTGCCCTTCACAGATAAGCAAATTCGTAGACAGCAAGTTTGCATATAAAGAGGACCGACTGTATTTGTTCCACTCAGTGAAGATCTGGTGACTACGAAACTCTCTCCTTATCTGGATCACTTACCATCGCCAAAAAGCTGCAGGATGGCCAGATCCACTTGCCGTTTCCAGCCCGAATTCTTCTGGATAGCGATGCCGTAGCCTGTAGAAGCAAAAACCTTCCCACTGCCAATTGTCACCAGCTTGCAACCTTCATCCCTGCCAGCCATGTAGTTCAGGACTGCGGCGTCATAAATGAAGGCATCCAGCTTCCTGCGCAGCAAAGACCCAAGAGAGAAAACAGTAAAGAGGAGATTCTGGGCCAATCTAAATCATCGCATAATGCAGACGGAAGTGCAGAACTCAAGCAGTAAACCCAAAATGTGGGAAGAAGCCATGCTATAGAACGTACGGACTGTGTCGAGTCAAGCAAGACGACTTCTCACTGCATCCACTGAAATTTTCCCAACACTTGCCAGCTTCTGCAGCCCATGTAAATAATTTCATTCACTGCTGAATTCCACTCCCGTCTTTGGCTACAAATACAGCAGCAATTCCATAACATGCCACCATAACTACACGGTGAAATAAGGCAGTAAAGCCGACCATCTCCAAACAAAACAGCTGGAAAGATCGTGCTAGGCAAAATGTAATTACTCAAATTAGATTTGGCCAGGACCCCTGCCCCTGTGAAGAGTCCCATGGGCATCTTTAAAGATGACAAGTGGTTAGGAGATCAAGTTATGTCTCCCTAGGAGGGCAGTAACTTCAGCTTTATAGTGCCCCCCGTAACCTCACACTGAGGAATGGAATCAGCACTGAATCAAAAAAATTGCTACGACCAACACAAAGGGAGCATTCCCCCAGCTGCAGGTCACACTAACTGCTGCTAGCATCTCATTGTGGTTTCTCTCACACATCCAGATTGTTTCACACCACATGTAGCCCCCCATTTTAAATAAGTACAAAGGGTGGTGTTCCTCTTATATTTAGCAGGGGGAGAGTAACTGTCCCTCTTCATCCCTGCGCAGTCTTTCTAGTGGCTGTTGCTGGCAGTCTGCCTTTTTTTAGATTGTGAGCCCTTTTGGGATAGGGAGCCATTTAACTTTATTATTACTATTTGCCTGTAAACCGCTTTGTGAACTTCGTGTTGAAAAGCGGTATATAAGTACCTGTTGATTGATTGATTGATTGATTGATTGATTGATTTACCCAAAGCAAACACTGTCAAGTATGCAAACCCTTTGCTACTCTCTAAAAATAGGAATGAGTTGAAGGAACCAAAAGCTGCAGCTAACCAAGCATGCACTGTGCTCTGGACAAAATTCATATGTTAAAAAATGGAAAGAATGGGAATGGAGAATTCCTAATGCATCGGGAAACAAGACCAGCTAATTTGAATCCAAAATCCAGGGGAAAAAATCGATGAGAAAAATTGTGGAAACATCACAGCCCATGTTTTCGAAAGAACAGATTATCTATAAGGAATCCATCTCCTTATTGTGGTGCTAACCTAATATACTCCTGGCTGAGATCCCAACAGATTGATCTTTTGATCTAAAACAAAAGGAATGGATCTCAAACCATGGTTATTTCAAGAATCCAATTTTAGTCGAATCCTGGCCTTGACTCTTTTAGATATTTCATGGTACCCTAAGGCATTGTTTCCAAAGGCCAGATTTTTTTTAAAAATAGATTCTGTCACACTTTTACTGCTAAACAAAGAGAACTAAGGACTATATGAGGATTAACTGAGTCTAGATGTATAGCATATGCAACTTTGTAGTAATAGGTGTATTCTGGAGAAGGTTCCTCAAAGTCCTCAGAGAGATCGCCACACATTCAGGTTTCTATATTCAACTTTGTAATGGCTCATGTGGACAGCAGTACGGAAGGCGGCCATCTCACCCTGTCTTCAGCGAGGATAGTGCATCTTGCACCGATCTTTGGTTGAACTTCACCATGTAGGCATGCATTAGTTCATAATTGTTGCGAATGTTCCTCTCTGTGCTGCCATTGGGAACCGTTCCAAAACGGAAAGGTGGTGAGAACGCATTTGGATTTTGGAACTGGAACAAAGAGAGAAAGACAAGTGATCAGGCTCTTTCAATGGTTGCATGAGAGGGGGGGATACCCCAGGAGGCGAAGTAAGAGAGGAGCAGAGCTTTAGTGGCACATTGGCATCTAGAAAGAACAACAGAGGGACTTCGAAGATGAAGATGTATTTAATTGAACCCCACATGTTCCGAGTACCTCACTCTTCGGAGTAAACCAAGTCCTCGACTGTCTCAGAGCTACTTTGAATACTGAGTTGTGGACTCAACAACATTGTGTGCCTTCAGTGTGCCTTTGTGGTTCCCTCTCTTGTTGTTTCTGCCTTGGTGCTCTTTCTCCTTCACTAAAGAGACTTCTAGGCCACAACGAACCATGATCCACACATGGGTTCACATATGACAAAAATGCATGTAGCTGTAGCTTTCTTTTTGGAGTTTTTTTTTTCACAACAGCAGTTTGAGCTGCGGAAGAGGGAAGCTGCTGGATTTTAAAAGCAGTCGACCGCTTTGGCTCTCAAAACCACTGCAAGAAAAAAAAGGAACTTTCCATGGAAGTGCCTGCTGCACTTGCTTGCATTTTCTTTGGAATGCAGTATTGGTTTTAAACCTGACACACCCAAAAAACAAATACTTCCCCAAACAGTACAATATTTGCTATGCAATTAAAATTTTCTTCTAATTCGCCTCCTGTCCCAGAAAAAAATAATTAGACCCTGGTACCCTACTGTATAATGACCAATAAAGAGGACGCAGAGTGCCGATGAAGAGACCAGGCTATGCAAATAGACACAGTCGTGATTCTCATGTACTGTCGCTGGGTTCACTGGCATTACCTGTGCTGGAAAGCAGGTAATGCTCTCACTCCAGTGGGTTGACCACTGGTGTCACTAGTAAAGTGCATCCCTTTACTTTCTGCCATCGCTTATTGCTGCATTCTCAGGAAAGCAGCAGGCTCTGGCGTCACAATGACGGCACATCCGGCCATGACATCACTTCCGGTGGGTCCTGGACAGACTGTCATTCTAAAAAGTGGTCCTGGTGCTAAAATGTTTGAGAACCACTGCTGTACAAGCTCCCCATCTGCCCACCAGTGGTGGCACCAAATAGCTGGGGACCTTGGGGCAAGACATTGGACTGCGCCCCCTGCCCCATTTTCATGTAAATCCCAGAAGCAGTGGTGGGATTGAGGGGGAAAGCGGGGGGACAGAGTTCCACTTGTTGGAACGTTGGCTAGCTCCGCCCACTCGCTGATGTCGGCTGGCTTGTGGTTATTTTTTTCTCCATTTTTTTTACGTTGTTTTTCTTCGGTTGTGCGCGCGCTCCGGCCCCAGTTCTGCAACATTTGAACTGGAGGCGGCGGGAGACCGGCAGCGGTGGCGGCGGTGGGAGACGGCAGCAGGTAGGCCTGGGCTCCCTCCATGGCATGGCCTGCCTTCTCCCCGTTCCCCCTCGTTCTCCCCGTCCCCCCTCCCTCCCGCAGCAGTATGAAAGAAGAATGTTGTGGAGTGGTTGCTCTAGTTTTTTGGGCTTGCTAGCCCACCTAAAAATGCACAGATGCCTGCTGAATCTGTTGTGGAGTGGCTGGTCTAGTTTTTTGGGTGCCAATTTACAGTTCATGTCATTTTATTGTGTTACAATGACAGCACTTCCTGCTTGACAATGTCACTTCCTGCCACAACATCACTTCCGGCTATGACCTCACTTCCTGCCACAACATCACTTCCGGCTATGACGTCACTTCCGGTGGGCGGGTCCTGACACAAGTGCCAATCAAAAGTGAGTTACCCTTGCTAAATCATTTAGATCCCACTACTGCCCAGAAGTGCAATTTGAACACAAAATGGGGCTTTTCTTTGCCTCAGGAAGACCTGCGGAGGGGGTTGTGGGCCTCCCCAACCCTTCTGACAGCCTCCCTGGCCCACCAGGTATGTAAAAATTTCCAAGGGTGCCTGGGGTGCCACGATTGCTTTGGCACCGTCGGGATACCCTCCTCAGCCCCAGTCCCTGCCTCCGCAGCACTTGCAGTGTTCCCCAATGTCCGAGCAGGATGTGGGGAACTGCTGAACTAGAATATTTTGAACACTATCCTAAAAAAGTAAACAGGAATATATAGATATTGCTGAGAAACAGCTCGTAGGTTTTTTTCACACTGTGAATTTTTAAGAAGGGGAGATTCTAATCTAAGTCACCACAGGAAGCACAATCCTGAAACTGCCCTGAGTGTCACAAATGTGCCATCAAGCAAGTTGGAGGGAAGCTAAGCCAATACATGGACATGCGCAGGCTCAGCAGTGCCAGAGCTGTGCTAGAGGACGGGGAGTTCGTGCCAGCCTGTAAAGGTCAACTTAAGGGTTGGGAGAGAGGGGCGAGGGGGTGGAACAGAGGCACAGGGAAGGTGGTCTGAGAGGCAGATCAGGCTCAGGAGGGATAAGCCAGATCCTAACAGATCTACATAAGCCAGATCCTAACCCCTGTTCCCAGCCAGATTGGCCTTGCAAGGATTCGCCTGCAAAACCACAGGTGCAGACCCATGTAGCCCTACTGGGCAGGCTGGCGCACGACACGGGGCAATGGGACTGAAATCTCCTTCCTCCAAGTTGTGCCCAAGTTGTGCCTCCCTGTACCAGCACAGTTGAAGACAAAGCCCTAAGCAGCTTAATGGAAATCTCCGGTGAAAGCTTTGCCCGCTGCAACCTGCAAGCAGGCCTGCTAGCATTTCCCTTCCCTTTGCAGTCTTTGCCTTCTCCTAATTCCAGAACCCCACCATGGACTTAAGAACAGCGAAGCGCCAGTGATACACACAGAACAGGCGACACATTGCATTTAAAAAATAATAATAATAATAAGCTGCCTGGCAACTCTTGATGGTGGCTTTAAGGCAAAAGTGGAAAAGAGGGAAGAAAATGGGGTGGAAGTCACCATCCAAATCCCTTGCTACTCCTGGTAAATCTCTCTCTCTCTCTCTCTCTCTCTCTCTCTCTCTCTCTCTCTCTCTCTCTCATAAAATGCTGAACTGCTGTAAGATTTTATATGCTCCTTGGTTTACTCAAGTCACAATCAATGCTTTCTGGGGTTTTATGAGCAGTAAACTTTAGCACTGACGATTACTAAAGCTCCTTAAAATCCATACACTGAGAGGGAGGTGGTGGAAGGAACACCAATGGCAGTGTAAGCCAAGGGCTCAAAATCAGCATTTGGGGGTGGGAGGGGGCTATTATTAGAGTTGCCATATTATACAGATCAGCAGGCTTTCCACAGTCTTTAGGCATCCCACTTGGTTCCCCCCAGTGATGTCATCTGCTAAAGAAGAACGGGAACGCTGGGCGGGACTTACGCGTGATTGGCAGCCCGTCCTTTCCGTTCTGCGGCTGCCCTGGCCTCGGGGGGGGGGCTGCCCCGGTTGGCGTGCCCCACCGCTGCTCGCCCAGGCACCCGGCGCACCCCCCACCCATTCCCACCAGGCAAGCAGGCGCCCCGCCGAGGCCAGGGCAGCCGCAGAATGGAATGGACAGGCAGCCAATCATGCGTAAGTCCTGCCCAGCATTCCCGTTCTTCATTACCAGATGACATCACTGGTTCCCCCTTTCCTTGTTGGCTGGCCTGGATTGCCAGATTTCATCTTTTTTTAAGGCAAGTTTTTGACTGGTGAGGAGCCAAACCAAGCAGACAATATTGTACAATGTGCAATGAGAAGGGACTGCCCCCCTACCTTCCATTCTTCCAATAAATGAGGATTTGGTTCCTCTTTGAAACTACTGGAGGTCGTTTCCCTTCCCTTGGGAAGGAAGCAAGAGCTGTCGATAGAAGACAATGGAGGAATCCAGGATTTTTAGAATAGCCGTGATCAGGTAGCAGGAAAGACAGGAGATTGTATTCTTTCAAATTCAGATCCTATTTCATGCTTGAAAATGTCATTGATGTCATTAGTTTGTTTTTTTCATCATTTAACAGCATGGTATGCATTTAAGTCAAGTTTCTGCATGCAGCTGAGTGCTAGATTTGGTCAAGGAAGGAGGATGAGGGGGTAATTTCAGTAGAATGACTTTTGCAACCTTTTGGCTGGAAATTTAAGCCAGCCTCAGTTCTGCCTCTGTCATGAAGTGCTATCCATGTTTTCACAGTTTTGACCACTAGTGTCCAACTCACCTTGTTGCCCCCTCCCAAAGCTTGTTGCCTGGTGCAACTGCACCCCCTAGCTATGCCTCTGGCCAGATGGAGCCCTCAATCCTTTTGCTACTGCCTGAGGAGAGCTCACTTCAACCCAGGTTGAGGGTGATTTTTCCATCAAATGGATTACAGCAAAGCCTGTGCAGCAATTTAAAGGTTACACTATTAACGCATAGTGGAATCCCTATGCACATTTACATTGATGTAAGTCTCATCAATTTCAATGGGACATACTCCCTGGTACAGGTTATATATGACTGCACTCTCTGACTGCAATCACTAAGGATGATTCAACAAAAAATCCTTTTTAGAGTTTATTGGACCCCAATGCGTCTTTTCAATAAGGGACTTGCAAAGGAAGCACATTGTTGGCGATGTGGTGAACCTCAAGCGACACTGAGGCATATGTTCTGGACTTGCATAGTTGTCCAGCCCTTCTGGACAGAGATCAATAATTCTATTATTGTGATATTAGAACAAAGATTATGCTTTGTGGACATGTATATTCTCCTGAACTATTTGCCTACAGTATGGAAACTCTTGGATGGTCAAAGGAAATGAGTTCTCTGTACCGTTACTGTTGCTAAAAGACTTATATTGAAGGGATGGAAAGACAAATGCTCACCTACTATTTTTGCAATGGATGGAGGAACTCTCGACTCTATATATTTGAATCAGTCTTTTATCAAAGACAACTTCATATGGATAAATATTTGGAGATATGGAAACCTTTTTAAAAATATTTGTCTATAAAAGTTTAATTACATACATACATACATACATACATACATACATACATACATACATACATACATACATACATATAATTCTTTTTTCATTTATGATGATGATATATATTGTGTTTAAAATTCACTGTATAAAATTCTTTTTTTTCTTTTTTTGGTGTTATTAATTTGTTATTAATTAAAAAATATAAAAATATAAAAAACTCACTCACTAGGGAGCAAGCCCCATTGAACAAAACAGGACTTCCAAGTAAATATGCATAGGATTGTGCTGTCAGATTACAGTACTGGACTTTAGTTTTTATTTAGCCTTTGAAGAGTCAGCTACACAGTATTATTTTAAACTGCCCTGAAGCTGTTTTATGGCAAAAAGGTGGAAGAAAAATGTTATAATGAATACATACATGTTACATGCAACTGTGTGCAAGAAATGTGCAAAGGGCCATGGCCTTCCTGCAAAGCAGTACTGGGAGGGGGCAATTTGTAATTAAGAGCCCTGCTAGATCAGGCCAAAGGCCCACCTAGTCCAGCTTCCTGTATCTCACAGCGGCTCACCAGATGCCTCAGGGAGCACACAAGACAACTAGATGCCTGCATCTCATTGCCACTGCCCTGCATCTGGCATTCTGAGGTAGCCTACTTCTAAAACCAGGAGGTTGCATGGCCTGTAGCCTGTGATGGACTTTTCCTCCAGCAATCTGTCTAATCCCCTTTTAAAGGCCAGACACCATCACTACCTCCTGTGGCAAGGAGTTCCACAGGTTAGTTACCCACTGGGTAAAAAAGTATTTTATCCATTCTCACTCTCCCAACACTCAATTTTAGTGGATGTACCCTGGTTTTGGTGTTGTGAGAGAGGGAAAAGAACACACTTCTATACACTCTTTCCATCCCATGCATAATTTTGTACGCCTCAATCATGTTCCCCCTCAGGCACCTTTTTTCTAGACCGAAGAGCCTCAAATGCTGCAGCTTCTCCTCATAAGGGAGGAGCCCCAGCCCAGTAATCATGTTGGTAGCTCTCTTCTGCACCTTCTTAAGAACTGTCACTTGCACCTTTTGTATTGTAGAATGGAAATTCAACAGAACAGTGATGCTTAACTCCCTTATCCTTAGATACCCACTCAATCTACATATTCAACTGCCTGGATTTGGTGAACCCGAATAAGTCAACCCTAGATATTATGCCAAAGCCATGAAAGGTGATGGAAAAGTCTCTCCTTGGTGCTGCAGAGGGCTACTTTGTATGGGTTAGCAGCACTTTTTGCCAATTTAATACAGTGCAATAAGTCAGTGAAATTTGCTGAACAGCTACAGCTGCCTTAATGTTGTGGGTGAATAGATACACTTATGGGCCTATGCAGCGCATGCTCAATTAATTACTGGTGCATGGATACAGCAGATATATGAGGAGTACATCTCATCACCTCCTACTGCAAGAAACACTCTTCCTCCTCCACATCCATAAACGTCACTCTGTGAATTGATACAAATTAAAACTCTTTGGAGTAGCAAAGTACATTGTTCTTTGCCAGCAAGGTGGTAATATTAATCCTTTGGGCTGGCAGAACAAGCAAACTTAGCTCCCTCAAATGAAATGCAGAAATATACATTAAAATATATTTTTAGTGTGTTTCTACATAGCTAGAAAACAGATGAAAAACCAATTTTTTTCAAATATAGGCTGGTGCTTTTTTTTAAATGACTAGACACAAGAAGACCAATAAGGGATAAACCGACCTACTAAAGGGATGGAATACGCACCCATAATGAAAGGAAATTATGTATTCACCCTGCGCATGCTTACGTACCCTGGAGACACTCGGAAATGGTAGGATTTCAATCTGCTTAACTCTTCACAGCGATGCAGAAAAACAGATCACGATCACATGTTACAAAGTTGCCAATCATATTTCATTACCACATGAAGTGGTGCAGAAGAAGTACGTGATGCCTAAGAACATAAGAAGAGCCCCATTTGATCAGGCCAAAGGCCCACCTAGTCCAGCTTCCTGCATCTCACAGTGGCCCACCAGGTGCCAACATCCTGTTGCCAATCCCTTGCATCTGGCATTCTGAGGTAAATTTTTGAGGTAAAACTCTTGAGGTAAATATGAGGTAAATAAAACAGAACTTGCTGTCCTATCTGATTAATATCCTATCTTAAGAACATACAAACATAAGAAGAGCCCCACTGAAGCAGATCAAAGGACCATCTAGTCCAGCTTCCTGCATCTCACAGTGGCCCACCAGGTCCCTCAGGGAACACACCGAACAACAAAATGTCTGCATTCTGTCGCAACTCACTTGCATTTGGCCTACGTCTGACAGTGTGATCTGGGCTTCAGCAACATATGTGTGGCTAAATTAGGAACAGCCAGCAAACAGGTTGAAGCATGTTTGTGTGTGCATGCACACGCACGCACGCGCGCACACACACACACACACACACACACACACACCTTAAAATGCTATAACATTTTTTTTGGAAAAAATAAATACAAAGAAATGTCATTGTTCAATGGCAATTTGCCGTTTGCAGTAATTCTCCCCCATTCCCGTAAACACCTCTGCAGCCCCGTGCAGAGAACACTTAAAAATGAAATGCAAAGATCCATAAGGTGCCCAAACCCGGAGATCTCTGCTTGTGAGCTTGACAGGAACGCACATAAATATTCATCCCTAGTCTTCAGGCTTTGTGTTTGCAACACTGAAGGGAATCAATGCCCAGCTGCCACTCAACTGCCCATGGGGCCCTGAGGAGTGAAGGAAGAGACTGAAGGAAGAAGAACATTCCTGACTTTTACCGAAAAAAGTTATTCTCTATCAGAAAGCTTTTTTCTCCTTCTGGAGAACAGCCTCATTTCTGACCCCATGAGTAGGGATTGTGAAGTATTTGTTCTCAGCCTGGAAGAGTGCAGAGCAATGCTGAGCCTCCTACTGCTGGATGAGGCCAATTAGCAGAAGGCCAGCAAAGCACCTTCCTTCTCCCAGGGGCCTTTGCATTCTTCGATGTGGTGCTATCAAGCCCAGCTCCTGCCAATGCCCAGGGTGGGGCTAATTGCTAGAGCAAGGCTGGGCACAGAAAGCCAGCCCATGGCAGAGAGGCATAACTAGGGTGGAGTCCAAGGGGCACCTGCCCCGGGTGCTATGCCAAGAGGGGGGCACCATGTGCAAGGCAGTCACTTCCGCGTTCTCCCTAGTGGAGGAGGAGGTGCTGGCAGACCCCCCGCCATTCCTTTTCCTATGGAGGCACCCTGAAGGAACCACCTCCCCAACCCCAAGTCATCTCCCTCCCTCCCAGACTGCACAGCAAGCATGCTGGAACAAGCCAAGAACACAGTGGCCCAAATATTCTCCATGCCCTGATGGACTCTGGCATCAACCACTTAAACAAGCAATAACATAGGCTTATTGATGAAACAGAAAAAGGCAGACATTCCAAAGATTATTGCATACCTCATGGAAAAGGGGAGTGCTAGTCTAAATAAAACATTTGAGAATCACTGAGTTATGTGTTTCTCAAACTTTTAAGACCAGGACTCCCTTTTCAGAATGGCACTTATGTCAGGATCCACTGGTAGTGATGTCATTAACCTGGAAGTGATATCATAGCTGGAAGTTACATCATCAAGCAGGAAGTGCTATCATTGTGACATAATCAAAGGACACTCCTGGAATGCACACTGGCATTCTTGGATTGTAGCAATTGCAAAACCATGAAACATCCCTGACAGAAAGCAAGATTAGAACAAAATATTATTCAAAAGCACTGAACTAAAAGCAATTTAAAAAAGAAAAACCCTCACTTGAAAATTCAAACTGTTCACTCAGAAAGGGAATATAGCAAGAGTAAGGTCTGCAATTTCCAAGATGGCGGCTCCCAGCTTTCCACGACCCACCTGATATCAGGTTGCAACCTATCAAGTGGATCCCAACCCACAGTTTGCGAAACACGGTCGTAATCAATATCTTGTACAAGCACGGATCAAGCTGCATAAGACACCTGCAACCAGCATCTTAACAGAGACCAAATGTGGCACTCTATCACTGTAGCAGCTCTTTCTTATACAGAAAACAGGAGGTAAGCAGGAAGTGGAAAGTTAAATGAAGGGTCAGTTGTATCGGCCAGTTGAAACTTCGTCCGCACAACATAACATTGGTCATGTTGGCTTAAGGCCAGCCCTGGACATGGAAGTGAATGAGCAAGAAGGATGGGTGAAAAATAGGGGCAGCACCCAAGCCGAAACAAACAAGGGGTGAGACGACGGACAGGTCAGGTGGAGTCAGCTGAGAGCTCAAGCAATGCTGGAGCCAGCCCTGGCTAGGAAAAAAATGTAGGAGGCAGAAAGAGAAGGATTTCATCTTCCCCATGTTGTCATCCATAATTCAGCTTCTCTAAGATGCACTGAATGTCCAAAGGTATCCAGCCACATTGGGAAGTGAACCAGAAGTGCCTGTGTGGCTTTTCCCACAGGGCCTTGCTCATGATAGGTGCATCTGTGCCATCTCCAATTCCTACCTCCACCACGCAATTTCAAAATGCGCACTCCCATTTTGAAGGCTCCAGATAATGTTGTTGATAAAATGCCCCCTTTTCAGAAGTTTTTAAAGCTTTTTTTTTTTTTAAAGCTTCTTCCAACGTCTGAAAAATCAGGCCATTGTCGAGAAACTCAGTTCATCCTTCATCTTCCTTGTACTTATTTTCATTCATTTATTTATTCACATTTTTATGCTGACTATTCTCCAAGGACTCTTGAGAGTCCCCTGGACTGCAAGGAGATCCAATCAGTCAATCCTACAGGAAGTCAAGCCTGATTGCTCCCTGCAAGGACAAATCCTGAAGCTGAAGCTCAAATACTTTGGCTACCTCATGAGAAGAGAGGACTCTTTAGAAAAGACCCTCATGCTGGGAAAGATGGAAGGCAAAAGGAGAAGGGGGCAGCAGAGGACGAAATGGTTAGATAGTGTCACCGAAGCGATGAACATGAAATTGGGCGAACTCAAGAAGCTAGTGGAGGACAGGGAGGCCTGGCGTGCTGCGGTCCAGGGGGTCACGAAGAGGCAGATACGACTTAGTGACTGAACAACAACATTCTCCAAGGAGCTCAGGGTGCTGTACATGGTTCCTTCCTTCCTTTTATCCTCATAATAACCCTGTGAGGAAAGGTGAGGCTGACAGATAACGACTGGCCTGAGGTCACTTGAAGTCTTCAGGGCTTTCTGAGGCCTGCTGAGGCTGTGCATGTCTGCCTGCTGCCTTGACTGGCTTCAGAATGGCCATTGAGGCAAAAGAAAGAAGAAGCTCCTTCTGGTTTTTGTCAAAAACCAGAAGCTGTGGTTTTGGGGCTTGAACAGTTGCCTTCAGAGGCTTCAGGTTGGGCCTAATCTGGCTCAACATAGGTCCAGGGGATCCACGTTGAGCCAAATCTGCAAATATACAATCCACTGATAATTAAACTTGGACCCTGTACCAGGGGTGGTGAGATCTGAATTCAAATATCCCCACTCTGCCATAGAGCTCACCCTGGGCTAGTCCTACTTTCTTTTTACTGAACCTACTTCAAAGGAATGTGAGCCTGGGCTGACCCACTATATAACAACAACAACAACAACAACAACAACATGGTTACCCCACTGTTTTGAGGGGCAGAAGTGCTGGGAAACTGACAGCAGTTCTCAGAGAAGGACATTTCTCGTCCTGCCTGGCAATGCCAGGAAAGACCAGGCACCCTCAAGTATGATGCATGTGCTTTGCCACTGAGCTAGGTGGGCATGAGCTAATTATTAACAGTCAAATGTCTGCAGCAGGGTTGCCATGCAGTCCTTTGACTGGACCTCGATGCACAAAAACCAAAACTCTGCCATTTCAGCATTATCTAGACTGCTTAGTAATTCAGAGTTACACAGCCTCTTCTCTGATCATGCTGAATCTCTGATCAGAGCTGAATCTCACAACCAACTTACTATGTAGCCTCTACACCGACCTTGTTCAACGCCAGAATGGTACTGCATACAAATTTAAAAGTTGCCTACTAGACCAGAACAGCAATTTGTCTAGACTTTTATTCTGTCTCAGAACGCCACCAGTTCTGGTCATTCCACAAAGACTATACAAGAAACAGTAGAATAGTGTAATCCAAATCGTCATCCGGACTTCGGTTGATTCCAGAGAACTGAGGCACACTTTGGCTGTGTGGTCTAAAAGCTATTAAAGGCTCCATACTGGGCAGAATGGTCCAATTTTCTGTTTGATCCAAATAAAACCCCAGAACAATGTGGGAGCCATGAGATGTATGGACTGAGTATTGAATGAAGAAGCTTGTCTTTTGCTGAGTGTTACCTCCAACCAGGGTGACCAGGCGCCCTCTTTTTCCAGGACATGTCCTACATTTCAGCCTCCTGCCCACAGGGGGCGCCAGCGTCAAGAGGGGCTGCCTGCATCACTTGCTTGTGTGTTTGTTCTTTGTTCCTTCATTCATCGGGTTGCATTAAAGGACACCCCAAAATAAATATATATAAATATATATGTTTTAGCCTTTATTTTTGGAATGTCCTTATTTTTCTTGAATGTCCTACATTGTGGGTGGCTGTGTCCTCCTTTGGGGTTATGGCATCTGGTCATCAATTGTGCCTCCAACTCATCTAGTTTGGCCCTTATATGAAGGCGGGATAGATAACTTTCTGGAGGCTGCCCATGTAATCCACCCTGGGCATTTGCTTTGGCATGGGAAGGGAGGGGTATACAGTCTCCAAATAAAATAAATAATAAGTAAGAGCCACTCCCAGGGGACCCCCAAGGCTCCTGGAAGGGCCCCAATTGCCTGCCCTGAAACTCAGGGTGACTCAGGATTTTCAAAGGCAGCCATGGGGCAGACCACGGGGGGGGGGGGTGCTTGAGAAGCACGGACACTTAACTGGAAATGTGCCCAGGTAGGCCTGCCCTCTGACAGTGCCACGCCACTAGGCTTTTCTTCCCATCTTGCCACAAGAGCATCCCATCTTGCCACAAGAGCACAGATTTCCGGACACCTATTCTAGGAGAGTGAAAAGCCCAAAGGTGAATGCATCTGTTCCTTCTATGCCTTTAGGCCTTCTCTGCTTAAGGTACTGGGGAAAAAAACACATTTCTAGTATACTCTCATTAATCCTGAAGAGTCCCATTACACGTTTTTACCACCATTAATCCCTGCAGCATTGTGGGAGAGAGAGGCTGCTATGAGGAATGAGTCAACGCTAAAGCACATCACAGACACGCCAGTGTTTTTAAGCCGCTCCACTTTGAGCTGAGATTTAAAGCGGGGGGGGGGGGGGAGAACACAGGACAGGCAGAAATATATCACACATTGATGTCTTTAAACATTCATAACTTTAGAACTAATCAGCCTATTTTTTTCCAACAAAGCAGCTTCTATTGGAGAGCCCAAGAAAATTAAAATTTAAAAGGGCCAAATTGAAACACTCGGCAATAAATCTTGGTTGCAACTCCTTGTCCTGTCACAGACTTGGTGTGGAAGTGGATAAATCACTCCAGTCCTGTTTCCTCAATTTCCCAGGAATAACAGCGCACACCCCGCACTCCCTCACAAGCACGTTGAAGAGAGCTAGGCAGAAGCATCCAGAAACTTCCATGAGATTCCAATGACGAATGGAGAGACAGCTCTGTTCTTGGCCACGTTGTAAAGAAAGGCCTACGGGGGAGGAATCTCCCTGAGCTGTGTGGCTCTGCCACGTTCAGGCAACTGACGAATGTGGTCCTTGGCACCCCAGTCCGGCTGAGAGGATGTGTGTTTAAGATCACAGCCCTTAATTCAGCCCCCCTGAGCAGGCATTTAGTTATTAAAAGTATTTATATCCCTGCTTCCCATTTCAGACAAACAAGCAAGGTGGCGTCTTAACAAACAAATTTTCTTTCTCTCTCTTTATAATAAATACACAACCTAAACATTTTTTTAAAAAAAATTTATAAAATAATTGCATACTCTATATAGCACTGGCCCTCAAAATGGTGGGTCGTGACCCACCACTGAAGAGTGAGAACACAATCCTAACTTTAGGATTAGGCCGGCACATTTGGGCCAGCAAAGTTTGGCTGGCACAAGGGACTGTAAACTGTGTTTGGACCATTCTCTGAGTGAGGGAGGATGGTGCACATTTGCGCACTGGTCTGACTCCAAGAATGGTCCGAACGTGCTTTATGGTGTGCCAGCCAATCTTTGCTGGCCTAACTGTGCCAGCTCAACACCAGGTTAGGATTGCGCTCTAGATATTGTATTTTCCAGACAACCCACAGCAACCCAATGCAACTTGTTCCTTAACTGCCAAGTCTAATGTGTCAGTTAATCATTCTTAAAAATCAGGCATTGTTTGAGATAAGATTTATAATAAGCCAGAATGTCAGAAGTCCCAAATATTTAAGTTCGTGAGAGATGCAATATCTCTGGGATTGATTTTTTCCTCATTCAGGATCAATTGTGCTAGGTACAGCAGAAACTCCATAGCTGCCTTTTTGCAGGGAGCAGAAGTCAGGCAAGGCACAGGCGGTTGAAGTGCGCGAAAGATGACCTCAAAGCAAACCTAGGATCCGAGTCGGAAGAAAGAGGTACAGAATACGCTGTTCTACCATGAAAAGCTTTAAAACAAATCCCAGCCCACGTGGTAAAGACAAAGCACACACAGGAAAGCAGGTTTACTGGGCTCAGATTTTGAATTTGCCTGGCATGAATCTTGTGTATTCATCCAGCAACCACAGCTAAACCAAGCCCCATCAGAATTGATGACATGCTAAAGCAAATATTGCAGACAGAATGAGTAACAAAAAAGACACAGAGTATACAGCTAGCACTAGCAGCCCAATTCTATGCATGTCTATTCAGAAGCAAATCTCATTGGACTCAGTAGGACTTGCCCCCGGGAAAGTGTGTATGTCGGATTATAGACTAGGGATATGGAGCAGGATCTCCATTCTGCAGACATATAACTGGGACAATATATTGATTGGATCCTCGAGGTGCCTACAGCGCTTCTGAGTGTTCATGGCTGGGCCACACCCATTGCCATACACAAGCCAAGCTTGATTTGAATGAAGTATGAGTGATTATTCGTTAATTATATGAAGAAGCAGCCATGATTAACAAATGCATTAATGATATTGGAGTTCACATCACTATATTCATGGATAGCTATAAACTATAAGCCTGAGGAACCTCTGGCTGGCCACCGTCTTTCTGGCCACAAACCAGTGACCTCTAATCTAATGCTTCTAAGCAACCCAGCGTACCATAAAACATCTGCATGGCTGCCTCGTTTATCTCCTGCACAGAGCTATTCAGGATGGACCACCCAAGGGCAACAATCAGGAAACAGAAAAGTATGTAGAAAAGAGGAAGGATTTGCTTCTCCAGGGCCTGATTTGTTCCTTTTCTTGCCATGGCATGTTAACAGCACAGCCCCACATCCTCGACTGGTATGTCTAGAATAATTCTTGGCATTTGTATCAAGCTTTCTCGGCATGCTAGGCACTTCACACGTGTGATCCTGATGGAACCCTGATGGAACTCTGTAATGCAACAGTCCAATCCTAACCAAATTCCCAGCACCAATGCAACCATGCAGACAGGGTGAGCACTGCATCCTGGTTTTTTTTTTGGGGGGGGCAGTCACAGAGGCCTCCTCCACAGAGGCCACCCACAAAATCTCCTCCACAGGAAGGTACTAGTGACGAAGTCGCTCATTAGCAACTAATTAGCAGCTACTGTGTTATTTCAAAAATTACCAGCACAAATTAGACTTCTGGTATTAATTTGCAAATTGATCTATTTTGAAAGTGGGTAAGTTAATAATGGGTGTAACCGAGAGCTGCCTGTATATGTGATCTATATTTTTCTCCCATACGAAATACTTCATAGGAGGAGAGGAAAACACCAGACAGAACCAATGTTGGCACAGGCAGCTTCCAAACCCATCAGCCATTCTTGCAGCTTGACACAGACTGGTTTCATACCACAAAACAAACACAGACAGGTTGCAACAGAGACTGGCATCACACTGCCATTCTTCGCCCCCACCCCCCAAAAAAATCTGTGTTGACCCAACACAATTAGAACACCTGCAAAAGTTACCGAACCTAACTGGTTCAGTCATGGCTGACCACTCATGAGGACAGGTGAAGCCAGGGGCATAGCTAAATAAGTGCAGGGGCGTACAATTGAACGAGGCAACAAGCTTTAGAGGGGCAACAAACTCAGCTTGACGCTAGTGGCCAAAAATGGTAAAAACCTTGGTATGAATGAATAATATCATCACATTTCATGTCATTTGATGCGGAATTTCATGCAGAATGTAATGAAACAAATTAGAGTGTAATATCTTAATTCTATCAAAAGTTATAGCCAAAAAACAAGAATATGAAAATACAACTGGGACGTCACCTCCTGTTTTGATGTCACTTCCAGGGCATCGTTTTGCCCTATGCACCGGGCTACACTGTCATTCGCTAAGCCAGTGGGTGAAGCATTTGCTTTGAGCGGCCGGTTGGAGGAGGCTGTGGACCAACAGGGCGTGCATCACAGCCTGCCTCAGCTCACTGCCTCCTCCGGCCCATCACCTGGCCAGCTGCTTACCCTGCCACCTCTCTGACCCCCTTCCCACTTGCTTGAGTGAAAAGAGGCTCACGATGGCAGCTGCCCCTTCGCAGCTCCTCCACTGCCATTCCCACAAGCAGTGACGGCAGCAGGGCTGGAGGAGTCATCCGGGAACTGCTGTGATCCTGTTCCAATCGCTCTCCTAGAGGAATCAGCTTGTCCTCCCTTCTGACTGCTCCCACTGCTGCCTTCCCAAGCCAGGCTGGGACAGGGGAGCAGGAAGCAAAGAATCTCTGCTCCTTATGCCTGCCTACTTGGAAGAAGTCAGCTGAAGGAGGAGGAGGAGGTGGCAGGGTGTATGTACACGAGCACACATGCGTTTTTAAAAAGGGAAGTTAGTGGGCACTGCTGCAGGCCAGGCTTGGGACCAATCTAGGTATATTCAGAATGTGTGTGTGTGTGTTGGGAAACGGCATCACTCACATTGCCGCAGTAGAACACGGCCTTACAGGGAGGCTGACCTTGAGAAACCGGGGCCTGATTAACACAAATAAGAGCAAAGGAACTAACGTATAGATGAACAATGACGAACAGCACAGTTCTCTCAGTTTGTTAAACATTACATTATTAATTACGAAAGTCATCATTATTCAAAACTACCTTCCTGCTCGATCCTGGGGGGCAATGAGACAAGAGAGGAAGCAGAAGGCTGTAATGGCAAGGAAGGGACGCGTTTGGGTGGTTGGTGCCTTACCTTTTTGTCGCTCAGCCCAGACACCTGGTCCACGTATTCTTCTTGGATCATAAAGGCGGCCAGATTGGCAGTGTAGCTGGCCAGGAAGATGACGGCAAAGAAGGCCCACACAGACACCATGATCTTGCTGGTCGTCCCCTTGGGGTTCTGCACCGGCACAGAGTTGTTGAACACCAGGCCCCACAGCAGCCAGATCGCTTTGCCAATGGTGAAGGAGGGGCCGCCAGGCTCTGAAAGCACCAGACAGAAGAACAGACCACCAATCAGGCAGAGCAGAAGCGCAACTTGCGAGCTCCTTCCTAGCAGCTCAGGCGGCCTGGGCACTGGAGACAGACCAGAGTCCCTTCTAAAGAAGAGCAGTCAGCAAGAGCTTTGAAGGGAGCAGCTCTTGTACAAACTTGGCAGAGATCAATTTAGAACAGAGGTCCTTTTTTCAATATAGGAGGAGTATCCTCCTATAAGATTTAGTCGAGAGAAGATTTAGTCGAGAGGGTTAATGCCTCTGTTTGCCTGAAGATAAGAGCTGAAGATCTGAAGGTCGCCAGTTCAGGACAGCCGGAAGTCTCTGTGAGCGGCAGACCTCGTTAATTGCGGCTGATTAACAGCTGAGCTTCGGCTGCCTTGTGTGAGGGGGAGTTGTGCCGAAGTCAGCCGCTTCTCTGGTGGGAGCAGGGAAGCCGTTCATCAGCCAGCAAGAAGACAAACGGGTGGCCAGAAAGAAGGACTAAATCCAGAAAGATCCATCTGTATGTGTGTAGTTCTTGAAAGATAGAACATTTCTGTATAAATTGTAAAAACCTTCAGGTTTCTGAATAAATTCTGCCCATGTAAACCGCCTTGAGTTATAGTCATTAGAGAAATCTGGTGACCTAAGAAAGGCGGTATATAAATCCAAGTATTATTATTATTTTTTATCCTGCTTGGGACAGGAAGGTGAGGGCAGGCAGGAATTTTTTCTGTCATCCGAATTGGCCATGGATGGCAGGGTTTTTTGGGGTTTTTTTTTTTTTGTCTACCCCAGACTGACGAGGGAAGGACAGTGTGCCTAGTAGATTTCATTTTTTAAAAAATGGTAACTTTGTGTTTAATAAAGCTAAATCCAGAGGTGACATCCTGGCAGAACGGCCCGGTACGCCGTTCCGCAAGTTCTGCAGATGGGCCGGGGCCACACCGCCTCTCCCGAGGACGGGCAAGCTGCTCCTGGGCCCGCCCATCCTCCCTCACATCCCAAATCACTCTGAAATGGAGCGATTCGAGGCACAGGGAGGTGCAGGGAGGCGTGGCTGCCTTCCGCCATAGGGGCAGAGGGCTGTCAATCATCCGGGCGTTTGGGTTCCTGGCGCGCCCGGATGACATCTCTGGCTAAATCCAACCCGTGGTCTGGTGTCTTCACTTGGCGTGGGGTGGGAATGCAAGGGTAATCGGTTACTCAGAAAGCCAGATGCAAGGAAGTGGCAGTGAGATGCAAGTATCTTGTGTCTTGTGTGCTCCCTGAGGTATTTGTTGGCCCCTGTGAGATACAGGATTCTGGAATAGATGGGCCTTTGGCCTGATCCAATGGGTCTGTTCCTGTTTCTATGAAGGTGCATGTCTGGATTTTGGATTTGTCTGGGTTTTGAAATATCTGCAAAACTATAATGAGAAATGCTTCCCCTTGCTCTTTTCACTGATACCCATTTGGGTGTCTGCTGGCCACTTTGACACTTTTCAACAATGGCACACACCACCGAGCAGAGACTAGAACACAGCCTGTACGTGGGAATGAGCACAGGATCTTCTAGTGTTCACACTATGGAATGTGTTTTTTTCGTCTTGGATAAAAATGTCTGGATTTTGGAATAGGGTGGATTTCGGTTGTCTGTACAAGGGATAATCTACCTGTAAATATCAACCTTGGGTTTAACACTGGAATGTCCCGTATGGGCATATGAAGCTGGATCAAAAGTACCTGCATCACAATATTTATGAAAGATATAAATTAGAGCCAAATGGATTTTTTTTTATTTTTTGCAAATAAAGAGAGGTTCGTATAACTACAAAATGCTCAGCAATGGCTCGTGCTTGACCAGTTGTGGAACTGTTGTAACTGGTCTGGGACACACACAGTTTTAGTTTTGAAAATAGGCTCTTAACACACAAGTAAAAGGGAGAAAAAGTGTAGTCCGTTACAAGATCACCAAAATCAGAAAGGACCAGAATCTTTCTTGCAGTGAATTGCAATGCAAAGAGAGCCACACTCTCCCTTTTTCCTTTGATATTTGCATGCAGCTAACTTGAACCTAGTTCATGGAGGCTATTAGTTATGCTTATTAATGCAGCTTTTTATACCACAACTCCAGCTGACTTTCAATAAGAACTGAATGAATGTATCTGATGGCAAATCTGGCTCCTACATATGCAATGCAGATGAGATAAGTTATTATGAGAAACATCCATTTTGCATTTTTCTTGGCTTTTTGAATACTTAATAGTGAAGCATTTCATCAACATTTATTTTTGCATGCAAATTAATTTATCTCTGGATTGATGCGTGCAATTTGCATTTTTCAAAATTAGAAGATGCAGGAACTTTTAAAGTGAAAGAAAGACAAAAACGGGTAATGAATTAAATTATAGCTTTCAGTCTTCTTTCACTGGATCGTTGAAAACAGTGCATAGCAGGAGTGAGTGTATATTAACACATTTATACCGAGTCAGACCATTGGACCATCTTGGCCAGTAGCATCAGCACTGTCAGGCAGCTGTTCTCCTGGGTTTCAAGAAGCACTTTTTCCTACCTGGAAAAGCCAAGTATTGAATGTGGGCCTTTCTGCTTCAGTCGTGCACAATTCACTTGTTTTATAACTGGAATCTCCATGGATCACTGACATGTTTTGCATTCACAAAGCAAGAGTGCTTAGAAGCAAAACCTTGCCTTTCTTCCACTTGACTTTCGTTTCCCTCTTTCAACCATTTTCAATTACTGGATCACGACATTTCAAATTTTGTCCACATGCTTTCTTCTTTTGTCCAATTTCATCCTATCTTTCATGACATCCATCAAAGTTCTTGTGTTTATTTTCTTTTATTTCTTTTTGTTTAGGTTTCTCATGCATTTGCATGTGCTATTATTTACTTATTTATTTGAAGAATTTAGATCCCACCTTTCTCATGCTAAAGCAAATGCCCAAGGCGGATTACATGAGCAGGCTAGTCTAAACCACCATTTTCCAATGGGATTTTTACACATATACAGTATTCTGTGATTCACTGAATTATCAGTCCCAGATGTAACCTTCACAGTGTGGTTCTTTCCTCTGGCTGCGTGCAATTGAGCTTCAGGAGTAAGTTGAGCCTGGATAGGTGCTCAACATCATACTCCGTTCTTTTGCCAGCTGGCTTCTCACTTACAGTGACTAATCAGTTCATATCATATATAGCTCAGTTTGTTATTTACGTGACCAAGATAAATTTGCCAGCTAAATAAGGCTGTGCTTTGACATTCATTCATTTTTACTTTCATCCATGCTTTAGTCCCTAACCAGACAAAAGTGCAAGGTATTGCTCTATTTAAGGTAAAGGTTTCCCCATGACTGAATAGTCTAGTCAAGAACAACTGTAGGGGGTGGTGCTCATCTCCATTTCTAAGCTGAAAAGCCGGCATTTGTCCGAGGACAAGCTTCCATGGTCATGTGGCCAGCATGACTATACACCAAGGCACACAGAACACCATTATCATCCCACCGAAGTGGTACCTATTTATCTACTCGCATTTAGGTGCTTTCAAACTGCTATGTTGGCAGGAACTGGGACAAGCAACGGGAGCTCACTCCGTTGCATGGTCTCGAACTGCCAACCTTCCGGTCAACAGCTCGGCGGTTTAACCCGCAGGGCCACCACGTCCCTCATTGCTGTATTTAGGATTTGCCTAATAGAAAAAGCAAAACTCAACTGTGTCATGTGATCCTCTTGATATGCATTCTTGCTTAAGAGTGCAATCCTAACCTGGAGTTAGGCCGGCACAAGTTAACCCAGCAAAGTTTGGCCGGCACAAGGACCACCATGAAGCGCACTTGGACCACCCTTGGAGTCAGGGAGGATGGCTCACGTCTGTGTGCTGTCCTTTCTGACTCCATGAATGGCCCAAACATACTTGATGGTGGCCCTTGTGCCCGTCAAACTTTGCTGGCCTAACTGTGCCAGCCTAACTACAGATTAGGATTGAGCTCTCATAATAATCTATTTTAATGCCATTTCATACATAGGATCCAGTTTCGGCAACAGATGCATTTAAGCCATTTACCAGTTGCATACGGTCTGCTACCTGTACCAAAAAAAATCTGTTCCGTTGTGCATAAACAGAGATTCTCTCTATGAAGCCATGAATATGAATATGTTAGTGATATATATATTAGTGATATATACATGAATATTTAGCGCTCTGCAAAGACCGCCTTAGATCTGTGCATCGGCCCATGCAGGCTGTCCTCAGCTCACGGACAACATCTGCCTTCAGCATGGGAGTATGCAGGGCTCTGCCTCAATTTCCATTACAAATCTCCTTTCTTCCAGAATCAGAAACTTGGTGGCATAAATTTGCTCAGGGCAAATCTGGCAAGCAGGGAAAGAGATTTTCACTTCAATATCTTAGTTCAAGCATTTTCATATCATTGCTCTGTGAACAAACCCAAAGGCCTTTGGTAGGGGGCCATTTCACAGCTTAATGAAGCTAAGGAGAGAGTACCAGTAACCTACCAGCATCCAAGCTCTCTTCAGGTGATATATATGCTACGTCTACCTTTAGCTCTTCTCTCATCAATCATCCAGGAGAAGATATAGATCAGCTTTGCCCCCCTTCACTCCCTGCCCCTCCTCCTCTCTCTCCAGCCTAAGAAAACCAATACTTACTCCTTCATTCTCCCCCTCCCTGGCATGTAGGATATGTTTTACATTAATGGGCAACATATTTCAAATCTATGGGAGTGACAGAGTATGATAGGAAGGAGGCACGGCAGGGGGAGAAGGCACTGCTTTTGTTTTTTTCTCAAAAGCTGCTCCTATAGGCTAGAGTTCTCATGATGAACTATGAAACTTTGGTGCAATCCTAAACTGGAGTTAGGCCGGCATTAGCTAAGCCAGCAAAGTTTGGCCAGCACAAGGGCCATCGTAAAGCGTGTTTGGACCACTATTGGAGTCAGGGAGATTAGTGCATGTCTGCGTGCTGGCCTCTCTGACTCCGAGAGTGGTCCAAACATACTTTACGGCATCCCTTGTGCTGGCCAAACTTTGCTGGCTTCGTTTATGCTGGCCTAACTCCAGTTTAGGATTGCGTTCTTTCTCATGATACACATTGGACCGTCCCAATCCTATCCCCCTCTCCCCTGGCATAACTAGCATTGCACCAGTGAGGGATCCTCTACAGCTGAGCACAGCAGGACTGACAGCAGGGAGGCTGCAGCGGCCTCTCAGACACTGGTGCACCCACAGACATCCGCCAGAGCAGGTCAGCCTGTGCTGGGTGTGGGAGGGAGGCAGTGGGGACCGGAATGGGGTGGTAGTGGTGGACACAGCAGGGTAGGGAGAAGGGAGAACCAGGCGGCAGAGGGTGCACGCTGAATCCTGAGTCCCTTCCCAGATATGATCCACCTGCACGGCACAACGTGGACTTGCACCACAAATCGAGCAATTGCTGCGCCTTCCCCCTGGGCAAGGAAGAAAATGTCTCCTTACCCCAAGAAGAACTCCAGCAGCTGAAAATCCCCCCTGGGATGCAGCAGAAACTGTTCTGGTGCAGCTGCAGAAGACTAAGGTAGGACTGGGCTGATAGTAGCACAGAAATGAAAAATTTGAGACATGCAAAGATACTGAGGGCCAGACTCTCAGCTGTTCATAGAGCTCTTTAGTCCTCTTCCTCCCTCGTCAACCTAGAGAACGCATAATATAAAGTCTGTCGACAAACTAAGTCCGCATGTACGTATGCATAAGGAAGAGTAGACAAGAAGGAAAAGAGAGACTACGGCAACTACATGCTGAATGGGGCATTTCTTTACCTCTGCCATCAGCCAGACACCGGTTGTATCCCACAGGGCTGAAGTACTCAAAGACAAAGACAGCCACTGCCGAGATTATAAGCAGCATTACAAACATCATCACCCACACGTCAGCACTGAATGGCTCTAAATGGAAGAGAAAAGAACAGGTCATTCAGAGACACCTGATCATCCTAATCCAACATGCTAATCACCTGCAGAAGTGGACATATTGCTACCCTAATGAAACCAGAGCCCAACAGTGTGGACAAAAGCCTACAGGTAGGGCTGTGCGTGGGCTTAAAGGGACGGCACTAAGCAGGACTGGATCTGGCCAGCATCATGTAGGCCACTTTAAATTCCCTGATGGAAGAAAAGTGGGGTATAAATGCAATACATTTGATGCCTATGCAAATTAAATAAGCTTTATTTTTGCACAATATTTTGCATGTGTATTATACAGCTTTGCTATTTTATGTAACTTATTCATGCGGAAGGACAAAGAACCATTCTTAAAGACTGGAAGTCTTCATCAGCCCACCTGCCTCCCCTCTCTCCTGCTTCGAAGATTTCAGCAGCCATTGCGCACACATTTTCATGCATATCTTCACAGCTAGAAGGATTCGGTTGTTGTTGTTGTTGTTTTTAATTGCTTTTATAAAACGTTAAAGCTGCAGTCACAGGAAGCTGAAACACCCAATACAAAGCTTTCGCTCTGCACTTCCATGGAATCACAGCAGAAACATGGCCCCTGTGTGTGCTGCAGATTCTTGTAATTTGAAAAAAAAATAGCGTTCTTGGCCTTAACTGGAGGCTGCTTCTCATACCCTATCCTCCCCTTCACTGTGCCTGAGAAGAGGCCTTTACCTAAGAAGGCAGAAGGTGAGACAGTCCCATTGCTCCGGGACACCATGACGCTGATTCCTGTCTCAATGAAGGGCACAGAAAAATCAACCACTTCCGAACGCTCAGCATTGATGGTGAGGGATCCCACCGCCATGTAGGCACGCTTGGCAACCACCTATGGAAAGGAGATATTAACACGGTCCGCTGAAATGCATACCCCACGCAATCACAGTCTCTTGTCTTTACTCATCTGGTCTTGATGCCTTTAAGAGGGGATTGGACGGATTTCTGGAAGAAAAGTCCATCGTGGGCTATAAGCAATGATGGATTGTGTAACCTCCTTACATTAGTAGTAGGCTACTTCAGAGTGCCGGGTGCAAGGGAGTGCAACAGGATGCAAGCATCTTGTTGTCTCATGCCTCTCTGGGGCACCTGGTGGGCCGCTGTGAGATACAGGAAGCTGGACTAGATGGGCCTTTGGCCTGATCCAGCAGGGCTCTTCTTATGTTCTTATATGTTTCCAAGAACAGTGTCCACTGCATGGCTGAACAGTCACAATGGTGTCATATTGTAGATTGACCAAGGAACGTCAGATCAGTGAAAGAAACAAGCAAAAAATTACATGGGAGTGGGCGAAAGAACAGTTCATCCACTATTTTTGTTAAAATCCTTGTTTGAGCAAATTGGCATAGTCCCTGAGCCTGGCCTTTTAAGCCAATCAATTTGTTGGTAATCCATACGAGTGTGTGTGTGTGTACAAATGCACACTGGACTGGATTACCAAAATACATCTGAGGTGAAGATCAGAGAAGATGTATATTTGTGAAGGTGGGGGGACCTTACAGATGCATACTAGTGCTTCCAATAACCTTATCATACCCCCCCCATCATCTTCTCTACAGAGTCTTCCAACACATGCCCACCTTCAATTAACAAACGTGGATTTAAATTTCTTCCTCACATGCATGGGAATCCAATGGAAATAAATGAATTGCAGGCAACAAAAGATTTTATCTATGCCCTTCTCCCCCCCCCCTCTATCAGCACAATCTCTTTTCTTTTTTCTTTTTTCACACTGGGCTTTCATATAAACAAGCAACTGCAGAGATGAAAATGGAAATATGGCTTGGAAAAACCAAATAACTTTTCCAAGCTGAAAGATTTGATATGCAGACTTGGATGTGCCATTCCACTCATTTCCAGTCTCAAGAACAAGAAGCAAGATCTGAAAACAAAAATTTGAATCAACCTGTTGGAGAGGCCCTGGGTAAAAGCAGTCATCTTTCATGGCTTACCTCGCCTATCATTCCATTCCATGTTCCATTGACTTTCTTCCCGTGTTTCCCATTGGTTACCAAGTAAAGGTCATAGGTGAACTTGACAAACTTGGAGATTTTTTTGAGAATATCAATGCAAAACCCTTTGCAGCATTTCTTGATATAGGCTGTCTCCTCATCTGTCTTGTTCCTAAATAATCACAACAATAAAGGATGAAGTAGAACAGGAAAAGAAATTAAAAAAATTAAAGCAAAAGCACAGTCTATGTTTTTCATTGTGGTTTATTCAAAAGTGGAACTTTTTCCTGCTGAGAAATTCCACAGAGTTCTTGAGAGCGCAATCCTAGCCTGGAGTTAAGTCAGCGAAGTTTGGTCGGCACCAGAGCCAGCGTAAAGTGTGTCTGGACCACTCTCGGAGTCAGGGAGGATGGCACATGTCTGTGTTCTGGTCTCTCTGACTCTGAGAGTGGTCCAAACATACTTTACGGTGTCCCTTGTGGCCTAATTCCAGGTTAGGATTGTGCCCTGAGTTAAATTCAAACACACAATGTCTGGTTTTTACAAACTTGTTCTCTAGCATTCCCAGTTAGTGGAGGAGTAATCCTATAAGCAGAAAAGTAGGAAAGGTATCTTGTGATTTCCTGGCTTCTTGACAACAATGCTAGTTTTCAACAAATATGTACTTTGCGAAATACAGTCAGTCATTATCCTCTAGGGTCGGTTCCTGGAAATACTTGCAGATAGCGAATTCACAGATAATGAATCTTACGGGATCAATGGGGTTAGGTGTAAGGGGTACCTTAGCTGCCCTCAGAAGAATCTAGCAGAGTGCAGCAGGAAGTGCCAAAACATCTCTGAATGCTGCAGAGACCTTCCAGAGGCTGCAGAGACCTTCAGAATGGCACCTGCGACCAGCATGGATCCCTTAAACAGGGCCAACGGATGCTTCTGCTGGCCATTTTAAAGGGGTCAGTGCTGGTTGCAGTGCCATTCCGAAGGTCCCTGAAGTCTTCTGAAGTATCTGCATAGTGGATAATGAGGACAGAGGCACATATAACAAGGTAAGTAGGAATTCAGCCCCTTGCAGATAAGTAAATTCGCAGATAGCAAGTTCACACATAAAGAGGACTGAGGGTATTTGAGCCATGCCAAAATTTTGATTGTGGAAAAATTCCCACTGCTATCTCCAGATTTCTTCCATAACTTCCTCTCTCTCTCTCTCTCTCTCTCTCTCTCTCTCTCTCTCTCTCTCTC